>JASTWB010000027.1:5000-213321 GCA_032158295.1 Pycnopodia helianthoides
GCTTGTGCACTACCAAACCGAATTGAATGAACTCATTTTTTGGTGATGATTATATGACTTTTGAAAACGTCTATAAATTTCAATGTTTTTTTACTGTTGTTTTATGTAATTTTCTATATTAAAAAAAAATGGTTTGCTTGCAGTTGTGACATTTTTTTGTTTGTTTTGTTTTGATGTGTGAATATTGGTCCCCATTTAGTGAGCATGAATGCCTCTTCAAGGTTTCCCTTTTCTCCATATAATGTATTTTAGTGCTTTGTGCAATAAAGTCAGAATTCAAAGTTTCCCATTTATACAACTGGGTTAAGAGAAGCAATTTATGACCAAGTGTGCTACTCCATGAATGTTTCAAACCCACACTCCAAACTTCATGCTGATGCCCTAGATTGTTGACAATTTTTTTATTTGTCATTTAATTTACAGAACACAATCCAAGCTTTTTAACCGGCTCAAAAAAAGATGGCAGCCAAAGTAACAGCTGAGTCAGTATTACAAAAGATCACTGAGAGACATCTTCAATGTCAAATCTGCACGGATCGCTTCAAGGAGCCCAAAATGTTGGAATGTTCTCATTCATTTTGTCTGGAATGCCTTCAACACCTTGCAGAGACTAATCCAACCAGTCAAATGCTAACATGTCCAGCGTGTCGAGATCAAACTTCATTGAGTAGAAGAACAGTTTCTCAGTTACGTTGTGATTTCAAGTTGACTTCTTTGTTGGATGAAATAGAACAGCATGAAACTGAACTACAAAGTCAAAAAGATAATCAACCACCATTTCAAACTGAACACTTCGTTGTCATCTCCTATTCATTCTGTTATTGATGCTAAATGAGCAGTTGGACGTGTAATGAGATCAATAAAGACAGCTGGATCAAAAAGGCAACACACCTTGGAATAATATGGTCAGGTAATATTAAAACGATTATCATTACCCTTGGGTACTCTTGCTTTGGAGCCTATAAATTTGTCAAAGTCTTATAGCACTGGACAATCTGGATATAGTGAAGAAACAACAAGAAGCACCAGGGATGGAACACAATCAAATGAAGAGAACTCAAACACTTTCCTCTATTCCCCTTGCAAGAACTCATAATCAACCACAAAATGATAAGCAATGATTTAGAGGCTACCCTTACTAAACAGAGATGGTTGTAAATAAATCAGGTCAGAAGATATATCTTCAAATTTCTCAAAGATTACAGCATTTCCAACGAAAACATTTCAAAGGTAATCACTCCTTGTTTTTAACTCTAGAGCATTACTCCTTGTTTATGGACACTAGAGTATCAATCTCTTTCACCTACAATTTTTTTGTTACCAATGCTGCATTAAGCTTTTACAATTCCCTACTACTATCATTGTGCATTTACATCAACCAAATTCATTCCATTAAGTTCAATTTTTTGGGAATTCTGAAGATAACAAAGAAAACCAAATCAATGTATTGCACTTCTGTTCAGAACATGTTTTGGAATAAGGGAGAACATACTGGCCGAGTCGAATGTGGATTTTGTTGTGTTGAAATATGAAGAATATCACAGGCCGGTCCCATATACTACCCTGTAGTACTCTTAATTCTTTCGCTATGGCGAGCCGCCAACAGTGGCTCACAGAAATGTCCCGTTCCCTGCGGAAAGCCGCTCACAGCGGCTCGTTGACGTCACTGTAGATATTCGGGGCATCCCCATGACGTGTGCCTTTTTTTACATAATTTATGCCATATTGCCATCTGGAGGACCTCTGACCCTAGTTTCAGCGGCTTTGAGTCGCTGCCATTGGCTTTCCATCGCGCCAAGGGTATTATTGACACATTAGATGGCGGCGTCCAGAAATTAATTCCGTACAAACCGCGCGAAATTCGAAAATTCAATTCCGGAGCGAAAGAGTTAAGAACACTCAGTAGGAGTCCAGTTTAGGGACTTAGTTTATTTCATGGTGGAACTTTGTAGAACAGACATGTCACTCCTGTGCAGAAAGTGCATTACTTCGTGAAAAGCATGTAAAAAATACAAGCATTTAGAAAATGGGGAACACAAACTTCAAATCTCAATGTAGATGAATGATGTTAATTTGGAATAAAAGTTCTAAAGTTTAAAAGTCAAGAAAATCACTTACTTCAGAGTTTCACTCACAAAGAGTTCTCAGCATCTACCCTGGGAGTCTGAGACTGACTAGCATATTGTGGGTCTTTGGTTACCATGGTTATGGGCTTCACAATCCAAGAGGCTGTGTGGACATGATGAGGGACATCTGAAATAAAAAGAGGATCAGAGCAAAGGGTTCAAAACGTGAATTTATACTGTCAAACTGAGTAAACTCTCAGGCCTCATTTATATTAGGCAATGTCAATTATCAATGGATCTTACAAGATTCAGCTGAAGATGCCCTGTCTTACATCCCCCCCCCCCCCGCCCACGAAAAAGCAAAAACAAACAAAATCTAACAAACACCAATACAAACACTAACAACAACAAAACACAGCTAATTATTAACTTTGTAAAACAAGTACAAATATTGACACCTTTCTTTTACTAATCTTCACTCATACCACAAACCATTCACGGGATTAAAATTGCTAGGTCCAACCCTTTGCCAATGTGAAATTTTGATTTAAAATATCATTGGCTGTTTTTATAGATTCAAGAAAATGACAAGAAGAAAGCCCATGAAATATTTGCAGTCGTAGAGAGACATCAAGTTAATTTTAACATTGCCATACAAGACATAGTCGTGTCTCAGAATGATTTAGATGATTATGTTTGCTGACACCAAAGCAAAGATCTCAAAGAAGGCTGATGAAGAGATTGCTAAGGAGACTGCAAGGATTAGAGAAGAAGAGAAGCAAGTGGTAGGAGAATTAGAGCAGACTTATACAGACAGAGCCAAGACTATGGCAGTTGCAGGAGCCGCAAATAACAAAGAAATGACCGCTGCACAAAACAAAAAAGATGAAGTAACCATACTCATGGATAAAGGTAGCTGCTGTGAAAATCTAGTTCTCATAGAAAAACTCTTGCAAGACCTCATAAAATACCAACTAAATTGCCCCATGGGTTGAGTTACATGGACTTTCAATTCAATTCAATTCAATTCCATTCTGTTGAAATCACCATGACTGGTTTGAAAGTTGCTGCTCGTTTAAAATTCATAACAAATTGGCTAAAATCTACACCAGGAAAAGACTTATCTATCTTGGCTCTCAGAGCTATCTATGGAGAACATTATTCAGATTGAAGGCAAAGTATAGGATTTGTAATTGTCAAATCAAACTAATTAGTTTTAATCTGAAATCACATTGAATATAAAGTTCAACTCAACGCCAATCCTCCAGAGAAATATTTCTGTCTGAAATACTGTAAAAGTCAAGAAAGAAACATTTGAAACCCCCAAAATTTATCATTGCTGATACAATGTACGATTGAAAAAAACAATCTCTCTTTGAATTAAATGGTCTGTAAACTACGTGTATAAACTAAGTATTTGAGATTCAAATGATTTGGAAACAAAACAATTGTAGTAAAGTATCTTGCTCAATTAGGACACAAGTGCCATGACTGGAACTCAAACTCACACTCTGCTGATCAGAAACACCAGAGCCATGAGTCTTAACCAATCCAATTGGCCTGGACAAGCCTTTTTAATAGCCTTTTTAATCAAAGCTGCATGCTACATGCTGCATGCATCTCTAAACGCTGCTACAGAGAATGACTGGGTAACACAATGGAGGGATTAAGGTTTCAGAGAACTGCTGAAAAACATAATGGATTACACAGCTACTGGGTTAAACCTTGGAAGTACATGACTACTGGGTTTCACAATGGAAGTAAAGTTTTCACAGAATCTTTTATTACTCCAATAGGGGTGTTCTAATAATAATCTGACAGACATGATGAGGGACATCTGAAATAAAAAGAGGATTGAAGCGAAACGTGAATTTATTCTGTCAAACTGAGTAAACCTCAGGCCTCATTTACATTGGGCAATGTCAAGTAGCCAAGAATCTTACAAGACCCAGCTGAAGATGCCCTGTTTCACAGCCCCCTCCCCCCCCCAAAAAAACAATCATAAAAACACACACAGGTAATTGACACTTTCTTTCTAGGTGCTAACCTTCATGCATTTTACCAACCATTCATGCGATCGAAGATGCTAGGTCAAACTTCTGGCCAATTTGTCCCGACAACTTTATTCAGAGTTTAAATGGATTGTTTTATAGATTCAAGAAAATAATCAACTTTAATTTAAGGTATTGCCCAAAGAAATCTGCCAATGATAAGTGGTAGTTAATTAAAAACTACAAATTAAATATTGTTGGGATTCCTACATTATTTCACGTCCGTCATCCATGTACAAACAAATTGGCATTTTATGATATATATATTCTATGCATTTTCAGTGGCACTTGCAAAATGTTTTTACATATTGAAATAGCTTCATCTGTCAAAATTCGATCAGAGAAAAAAATCTTTAAAAAAATGTCTTACTAGGCCATACATGCACTGTTTAGAGCTTGGATTAGTATCAATTTATTCGACAGGTTGATGGAAAACTCATCAAATGGTTTACTCAAATGGTAATAATTATATATCAAAACCCATCTTGGGTCCTCTCAAGTCCATTTTGTATTCTGTTATTTTTCAAAAAATCAGAAACGTTTTATAAAGCCAGGGAATGAAGATTATTGTTGTTAGGTTCAACGCCATTGAGTTAGGGGTAGACCCTCTAGTGTGTTAACTGTATCTCGTATGTTAACCTTCATACAACAGTAATCCATTGATATGGTATACATCACTCCTTGCTTACATACTGTACATAATGTAGAGGTATAGAGACAATTTTCTAGGGCAGTGTAATTGTTGTGCTGTAGTGCTAAAGGCGGTCGGGTTAGCATATTGGTTTATTTGCCTCGCCTTCCACCTCTAGAACCCCGTTATTTTTCACGTAAATCAGAAACATTTTATACATCCAGGAGTAAATGATTAATGTTGATAGGTTCAAAGTCATGGAGTTAAGTGTATTGAATGTTGACATTGATATGGTATACATCCCTACTTGACTACATACTGTACATAGAGATCTAAAAATAGAAATGGGGATTTCTCTTTACCAGTCAAACTTCGGGCATTGTGATTGTTGTGCTATAGTGCTACAGACTGTTGATTGTCTACATGTCTTCACTGTTCAAGCAGCAGTTAAATTGACATTGTGTTTTTAAGACATCTTTTCTGGTAGAAATTAGTCCAGCAACTGATACACTGTAGGTGTGTATGTAAATGTAATTTGAGGAATAATTATTTTGGCATTATAGAGTCCTGTGTCCAAATCTGAAATTGTTTTATTGAGTGGGTTTTAAAAAGAAGCTGATGCCAAATCCTCCTACTGTCTGATCATCCAATATAATCAACAGATCATGGACAGACGCACAATATACCAGTCTGCATATACATACTGGTATGAAATAATATACAAATAATGAATATTTATGAGTGAAATGGTGCGAATATTTTCATGAGTTGAAAGATGGAATGTTCTTTTCAACGAGGCGGAGTGGAGTTGAATGGAACATTCCATCTTTCAACGAATGAAAATATTCTCACCATGAAAAACAATAAAAAACATTCATTATTTGTTTTATATAACATCCAAGTAGATCTTTGTCATTTTGATTGGAGGATACAACTTTCAAAACAACAAAGTGTACAACATTTAATTGTGACATTGCACCCATTTCTTTTGGTTTGGCTTGTTTGGATTCAACAGTGACCTAGGGCAGACACGCGCACGGAATGATGTGGTACGCACCTTGCAATATAACAAATCGGATTGGACGAAAAATGCACGGTGAATGGAACGAAAAATGCATGGTGAATGACGTAGTGTACAATAGTACGTTTATTTGCTATCACATGACGGACAATCCTCCAATCAAATGGCAAGGATCTACTTGGGTGTTATATAAATAGTTTTATTACACCACATACTTAGATTCTTTCTTGTGATTAGTAAGAGCACCTCATTATGTGTCTTATTTTTTTAAGACTACAGCCATAGTAATACCCAAAACCAAAGTACTTTACCTTTAGCAACCAGAAGTACTTTACCAGCAGCACCCAATATACTGAACCCATAGCAACCAATTACATGTACTACACCCATAGCAACCAATGTACTTTACCCCAAACAACTTCATTTGCCAGAAGAACATTGGAATTCCACGATTAATCGGTTGTTTAAAAGGACGGACCATGCTTGCGACTCGCGGATCAGCCCACGACTGGACCAGCCAAGGGACTTCAAACCCCAGCCTAGAGTCTCAATGGAGGTATACCTCTCCCCTATTCATGCGTTCCGTTACCACCACCATATTTTCATTGTATTAAGTTATTCTCATTGTATTTAAATAATTTGACTTCCCTTGTGCTTGCATATGTATTTGAAGCGCTGAGAGTGTATTTCATTAAATGTCTTATATTTTGTTGTTCTAAACCTTGGCTCCCATTTACATTCATTCAAGTGCGGTTTTTCCCTTTAATTCTGTTAAGTTGTTCTGTTCGATTTGTGACTTCGTAACAATACCCCTAGCAAACAAAAAACTGTTTTGAGTGTCTCATCATTGTCTTCCATCGAAGAACGTTGGTTGGAGAACTGGTCACCTTCTGACAAAGATTATCACTCAAAAATAATTACCGCATTCAGATTAATAACAAGCCACCTTGAACAGAGCGTGACAAATAAATTTGACTTTCACAAGACAGAGATACCAATTTGATGAGAATCACCCACACCACAACTGAAGATTGCCCGACTGTGAGTTATGAAAACAAGGTATTGCTAAGAAGAGGATCTGAAAAACATATCCTTGCTGTCTCACTCTACCACCTAAAATTCGAAAGACGCAATCGTCAAAAATTACTTCTTTGGTCACCCTTAATATATCCACCAACCACATTGCCCTGTCACAATGACAAACATTGCAAATATAATAAACTGACACTCACCTCACCCAATAAACTTGTAAAAATGGTCAACAACCAACATTTATATTCCCTAAAAGGTTGTAATCTTACTGATATCCTGGGTCATTCCATGCCAAATCATCAGGCTCCGTCTCAGATTTTACTATTTTTTTTTAAAACAATCCCTATGGGTGACATGAACACACACAATTTCCCTACTCCTTAATATGTATGAGGTATGAAAAAAAACTAAGCCCCGCACCTTCAAATAGTTTTTTGTGTTTTAGGGCATTTTTTAAAGCCTATATCTACAAATGGAGACAAGATATGTAGCTACAAAAATTGATATACAGGGTCTCTGGTATCCCAAAAACTGGAATCTACTGTCAAAAGGAGCACAGGCCATTAGCAAATCAAGGTATATAGGTCTTTAAAAACCGACATTTTAGCCTGCGGAATGACTTGTTGTTATTTTTGAGACCCCTTATAGTGCCTATGTGAAATGTCTGATTGCTTTTATATTACACTTGGTTACAAAATAGGTGCATAAGTGAGACCTGATATAAAGATAGACCAATCACACCTTTGATGGGTATTTGGGAGGGGTTTGAGTACAGCTCCACCTTTAAAAATGCCCCAAAACGCCTTTTTTAAAGTGGTTATTATGACAACGTGGGACAATAATGACAGATTTACAAACTTTTCCTAATAATACTTTGTATCCAGTCTACTTATGTGAGAGAAAAAAAATTGGTTTCTTTACTTCTTCACGTAAAACAAAATATAGTGAATATGCCCAGATTATGGGTTTTTGCTGTATATGTATTAGAAACTCAAAAATCACATCCATTGTAAGTATACTTTATCTCAAACTGATATCAGTTGTAAATCGCCATGAGTGTGTTTAAAGTACAAGTTCATTTACATACAATGTAGGCTTTATCAGCAGACACAATTTCAAATAACAACTGATCCTGATTGGGTGGTTTGAGGGGCCTGTTATCCGACCTTTGATTATAAAGTTACCATGTAACTCCATGTACAGCGTCATGTATGTGTTGTACATTTGTGGTTGACATTGTGACTAAAAAACCACAGCCCTAACATCTTGTGTCATACTACAATGAAGTCTATACACAGTCTATACTCTGAATATCCTCATATTTGGCTTATATTACCTTTGGTGACAAGGAAGCTTAGGATTTGAGTAAGTTGACAAAAAAATTTACAGTGTACTTAACAAAATGTTTAACATGTATATGTATTACTATAGAAATATTTATGTGTATATACCTCACACATATCCTTGTAATTTGATTGTTGTAACAGGCATCACATGCTACCCTTTATATTGCCACGGCTTTAAGGAAAACTTTAGGATTATTTTTTCAGCTAATATTTAGACAATTTCAAATGTTGCTGTGGAGCTCAAGGTCTATTCACCAGAGTCTCATATCATTGGACAATCTGAACAAACTGTAGATTGTGGAAATTGATTTTTTGAGGAAACAAACCAAAAGCAAACTTTGACCTTCCGGTATGACCAAAAGTAAAGGAATATCATAGCTTTTTAATTGCCGAAACTACAGAAAAAAGCAAATGGTCATTTTTCAACTTAAAAAACCTTGTAATTCAAGGCCTGATGATGTCATCATGATGTCATGAAAACTGTGCCGTTTTTATATTAAGATTCAATTGTCAGGTGAGTTACAATGTTTCATTCAGTTTCAATCTTGAGTTATGCTGCTGATAAGAGAAACTGACTGGGTAAAATGTAAAATTTACATGATTTCCCTTGTGGTTTATTACTTGATATTTGGAAAAGTTATCTTCACAAGTTATTGGCTTCAGAATGACTTGTGACTACTCAAGTAACACATTTCAGTAACCCCAAGTAGTGTCTGGGTATAGATGACAACCATGATTAAAATAATTCCTATGATGTAAGATTTAAACATGCATTTTATGAAATGGAGCAGAATGATAAGATTTATCCTAAAGTAATTAATGTTTATGTCCAGTGCGGAAACTAAGGGGGGGGGGGGGGGGGACACGGGGTGCCCCCCCCCACCCCCACCCATCAACCAACCATGGGGACAGAGAGGAAGAGAAAGAGAGAACAGAAGTAGAGCTTGAAACAAACAAAACAACTCGTCCTTTTCAGGACCACCACCCTTCCAAAGAAAGAACTTCTTAACTTATCACGATAATAATATAATACAGCATTTCCAATTATATTCTGATTTTAATTAATACAATCTACCACCTACATTTCTCTTACAGTGGCCAAGCGTAAACTTATTAAACAAGCTCACAACTTAATATTACAACAAAAAGCTAATTGCTTTTCACATTTAGTGCTTAAACCTTAAAGGGTTCAATTAGAATAATATTCTTAATAACATAGCATTAGACAGTGAACAATTCATAACAAAGGAAAAGGATTCAACTTTGTTTCAGCTCCTGCTGTTAAAGCCTACCTGTAAAAAACTCTGGAGTGATTTCAACATCTTCAAAAGAACACCGAGAATTGCTTTTGTAATGCACAACAAACCAACCATGGCTCAACCCTTCAAACCACCATCAAAGTGGCTTGCAAATACAACACAATGTGCGACTCTCGAAAATTACTTGGAAGCCACTAAATACCATGTTGCTCATGTTAGACTGAGAAATCAGAAATCTAAAATGACAAAACAAGAGCTATCAGCTGTACTCAAGCTCAAACACAATCAAGACATCGTAATTAAACCCTACGATAAAGGAAGAGGCATTTGCGTCGTAAACTGAACCGATACCTACAAGTGGGTTACCAACGTCTTGAATCCGAGCACTACACAAAGCTGGACCAAGATATTACACCGCAAACCACTACATTGGTTCATAACTAACTTCTTGAATTACATCGAGACAACTACATCAACAAATAAACTTTGGCATACCTTGACCAATCCTCTCTACAGTGCGACTGCCCTACAATGTATTTTCTCCCGAAGATACATGAGACACAACCCCTGGGCATACCATTTGTAGGAAAACCAATAATAAAAGGATGTTCAAATTCACAACCATTACCCTGAACCACAACAGAAAAAAAAAGAAACCTGTCTCTTATGAGACTGGAGAACTACAGATTTGTTAGGAATCACCGACATCCGCAACTGAAGATTGCCCAAAATTGAGGCATGAAAATATGTTATTGCTAAGAAGAGGATCTGAAAAAATATACTCGCGGTCTCACTCTACCACCCACACTTTTTATGGCTCAATCGTCAAAATTGCTCCTTTGGTCACCCCCAATATATTCGCCCACCACATTCCCAAGTCACAATGACAGACATGGGGGATACAGTAACCTGACACGGACCCCACCCATAAAACTTATATGATTTTCAAGTCATAAAGTGTCACTGAATTGGACAGCACCATCATTTATTTACCATTTAACCTATTATTTATCAAAATTGAACCATGTGACCGGCAAATACATTTATTATTCTTACCAAAATAGATATTCTTTTAACAGATAAAAATATATATAAAAGAATTTGCATTTATATGGACCATTTTTTAAAATTTCAGCTTGATTGACCTTTGACCTTTCTAATAAGCATATTCGACACTTGAAACAAGTGAAGACGCCTACTAAATGAAAGGTAGTGACCTAAGGAATATTTTAATCAGAGTTGGCATCTATACCCAGACACTACTGCCTATGTCAAAATGCATCATTTATTTCACTTGTCTAACATAGGAGTTATGTAATTTTTACTTTACCCTCCTGCTTGTGCACTACAGAACCACAATTGAATTGAATGAACTCCTTTTTTGTGATGATTATATAACTTTTGAAAACATCAATAAATAAATAAAAAATTACTGTTGTTTTATGTAATTTTCTATACAAAAAATTGTTTCCTTGCAGTTGTGACAATTTTTTGTTTGTTTTGTTTTGATGTGTGAATAAGGGTCCCCATTTAGTAACCATTAATGCCTCTTCAGGGTTTCCATTTTCTCCATATACAACTGGGTTAAGAGAAGCAATTTATGACCAAGTGTGCTACTCCATGAAGTGTTTCAAACCCACACTCAAAACTTGTCTGATGCCCTACACTGCTTGGATTGTTGACAGTTTTTTTATTTGTCATTAAATTTACAGAACACAATTCAAGCTTTTTAAACCGCTCAAAAAGGATGGCAGCCAGAGTAACAGCTGAGTCCGTATTACAAAAGATCACTGAGAGACATCTTCAATGTCAAATCTGCATGGACCGCTTCAAGGAGCCCAAAATGTTGGATTGTTCTCATTCATTTTGTCTGGAATGCCTTCAACATCTTGAAGAGACTGATCCAACCAGTCAAATGCTAACATGTCCAGCATGTCGAGATCAAACTTCATTGAGTGGAAAAAGAGTTTCTCAGTTACGTTCTGATTTCAAGTTGACTTCTTTGTTGGATGAAATAGAACAGCATGAAACTGAACTACTACGAAGTCAAAAAGACAATCAACCACCAGGTCAGGGGTCTGTTTCTAAATGTAGCAAGCATACTGAGAAGGATGTCTTCATGTACTGTGACACATGCAAACAGTTGATATGCACAACTTGCATTGCAAAGGACCACAGATTGCATAATGTTGCTGAACTAAATGAGGTTGTTGACAACTGCAAGAAAAAAGCCAATGAAATATTAGCAGAAGTAGGACAACATCACAATAATTTCAATATTGCTTTAGAAGACATAGCTACTTCTCGCAAGACATTAGATTCCATGTTTGCTGCCACCAAAGCAAAGATTTCAAAGAAGGCGGATGAGGATATTGCCAAGGAGGTTGCAAGGATCAGAGAAGAAGAGAAAAACCTGATGAGAGAATTAGATCAGATTTATAAAGACAGAGCCAAAACAATAGAAAATGCAGAAACCACAAGTAAAGATGAAATGACAAAAGCACAGAATATGAAAGTTACAGTTATTCAACACTTGGATAAAGTAAACTTTTGTGAGAATCTACATCTGATAGAGAAACTCTTGCAAGACCTCAGGGACTACACAGAGGTGCAACCCAAACAAGTGCCCCATGAATTGGCTTATATGGACTTTGAAGAGGATCAGAAATCACTCGGGAGACTGCGAACCAAAGAAGAACAAAAACTGGAAGCAGCAGCTTCTGCTGTGGTTAGACAGCCAATATGCAAACCCCACACAAAACTTACACATAAGACATGGACACTGAAAACACAAACAACAAGGTACATGAATAAAGATAAACAAATACAAATCATCTGTGCATCTGATATTGCTTCTTACTGCAATAGTGATGTTGTTGTCTGCGATTCAAGAAATCACATCTTGGTCAAAATATTAGCAGCTCAATCCAATATCATCGCAAGTGAGCTGTCAATCAAAGGTCTCACTAATCCAAGCAGTGTAACAGTGAATAACAATGATGAGATCATTGTTATAGATAAAGAAATGGTCAAGATCTTCAACAGAAACAATGAGTGTCTCCATCAGTTCACACCAGGTAGCTGGCCATTCATCGAGCCATTATGTATAGCAGCAGATGACAACAATCTGATAGCAGTAGGTTTTTGCAACGAGATCTCTCTACACAAACCAGATGGATCCCTCTTTGGAACAATGCCTGCTCCTGGGATTGGTCGATACTTGACTACCTATAAACAGCAACTCATTTACACAAATTGGGATGACAAGAAGTTAGTATCAATGGACTACGAGGGTAGCACTGTATTCTCAGTCGATATCAATCAGTCTTGGTACCCTCGTGGTCTGTGCTGTGACAAGGATGGCAGCATCTATGTTGCTACATGGGATATAGAATCATCATCAGGTGAGATCCATCATTATAATTCAAATGGCGAGTACATTGGTTGCATCGTCGAGGACTGCGCTGATCCACATGGTATAACACTCACACCCGCTGGTGATCTGGTTGTGGCTAAAGATGAATCAGTCGAAATCTACATGCATCACCAAGAGTAAAGAGAGCTGGATCAAAGAAAGGCCACAAAACTTCCTTAAGGTCCTCTTGCTGTGAAACATAATTAAGGTCTATTGACCAGAATCTCATATCAATGGACAATCTGGACAAACTGAAGACAGAACAAGAAGTTTACTAACATGGAATAACAATTATTTTATACTGAAGATCTAACTTAGGAGTTGAAATAAGATTTTTCTAAACATGAAGTGATCTTCTAATGAATTTTTTGTTTGCTCTTTTCAGTTTAAACATTTATTACAGTAATTGGATAGAGAATTAGACAACAAAAATTGTGGTAAACAAAGACAAATTTACTACAGCAGGATTTAAACCTGACACCACCTGTTTTATAAACACAAACCAAGAAAGGATGATTAATCAATGATTTCACAGAAAAAACTCTTTTCAATCTTTATGTTTTCCAGAAATAGAATAACTTTTGTCTTTCTCAACTAGCCAGCTTCAGTTGGGAAGCGCACTGACTAGACAGTTTTTTGTACTAAGATGATAATTTTGTCAAAGATGATAACACTGCATTTGAAGATCATCAAAGCTTGCACGAAATCCCAAACAAAACAAAAACAGTTTTCTATCCTTTGAACATAAAAATCTCAACAAAAGTTGATAGATTTTGAGTGTCTTATGACTGAGTAGGTTAAAACCTACAAATTATAATAATTTCGTTTTTTTTTTTTTATAGTTCAAATTGTTGCAGTTTGGGTTTATGTCTTTGTTTTTTACCGTATTATATTTGGGCCATTAGAAGTGCTATCCCAGTTCTGTGTGTATGGACAGCCGACCCAATAATACTAGTTTTATTCACTATTGGCACAGAAGCCACGAACTGACACAGGCCAGTAAAAAGTAGCAATTGCCGAAAATGACATCTAAAGTTGAGTGCTTTTAAACAAGTTTTCTTACAGAGGACACTTAATGCTTTCATCTTAAAGTAAGCAAGGTTTGTGTAAGTTGAAACCAAACTTATTCACGTTTGCACAAACTGACACCATCCAATGTATTACAACACTGTGTGTGTGTGTGTGTGTGTTGTGTGTGTGTGTGTGTGCCAGTTCTTGAAAATGTAAGTCAGCGCATGAGCGCTACACTTGAGGTTAGTGTCAGTTCGTGAAAACTGTTGAAAAATGAAGAAGAAAAAAAACAAAACCTAAACAATAAAAAAGGTCTTGTACACTGTGTCAGTTCATGGCGTCTGTGACGTATTGTGTGGATCATTTCTTCATATATGTCAAGGCATAAACATTTTAAAAAAAATTATTGTACTTATTGCTTGCCTCTAAAGACTAGCTGGATAGTGGCCACATTTTTCTCGTAGTTGTATTAATTGTGGTAAAAGTTACAAAGTAAAAGTGAATGCGTTCTCAACATGTGTTAAAGGAACATTACAGAATTGGTATAAAAAATTTGAAAAATATACTTTTGATCACAGATTTACATAAAACTTACACGGTCTAATGATGATGATGTAGAAAACATCCCTTGAAATATTTCTGTCTGAAATTCCATATTTGATGAGAAATGAATAAACTAATTTAAAAGTCACGAATATCACTCACCTCTCACTGTGAGCTTTCTGTTTCTTGTAAGCCTCCAACTCTCCCTTTATTGTCCTAAGAGCTTCATTGGTAGAGAGTCATCGGCATCTTCCCTGGGAGTCAAAGACTGACTAGGATCTTGTGGGTCTTTGGTTACCATGGTTATAGGATAAACAATCCAAGAGGCTGTGTGGACATGATGAGGGTCATCTGAAATAAAAAGAGGATCAGAGCAAAGAGTTCAAAACGTGCATTTATACTGTCAAACTGAGTAAACTCTCAGGCCTCAGTTATCTTGGGCAATGTCAACTATCAATGTATGTTACAGGACTCAGCTGAAGATACCATGATTCACAGCACCCCCCCCCCCGAAAAAACAATTAAAAAAAAACACACACACACACACACACACACACACACAGGTAATTGACACTTTTCTAGGGGCCAATCTTCACTCACTTGAACAGCCACTCTTATGATCGTAGATGCTAGGTCAACCTTTCGGACGATTAGACCTGGCAACTTTATTTAAAATTTTAACGGTTATTTTTTATAGATCTATACTAGAAAATAAGAAGCATTTATTTAAGGTATTGCTCAAAAAAAATCTGCCAATGATAAGTGGTAGTTAATTTAAAACTAAAAATGAAATATTGTTTGGATCCCTTCACTATTTCACGTCCATCAGCCACCCTATGCAAACGTTTTGTAAGTTAGCGTATATGTATTCTGTGCATTGTCCGTGGCATACGCAAAAGTTTCTCTTTTTGAAACAGCATCATCTGTCAAAATTCGTTTAGAGAAAAATTCTTTTTAAAAATGTCTTTCAGCAGATACTAGGCCATACATGCACTCTTTAAAGCTTGGATTAGTATCAATTGATTTAACAGGTCGATTGGAAATTAATAAAACGGTTTACTCAATGGCAATAACTTGGGTCTTCTCAAGCCCAATTTGTACTGTGTTATTTTTCAAATAAATCAGAAACGTTTATACAGCCAGGGAATAAAGATTGTTGTTGTTAGGTTCAACGCTCTTATGAGTTCGGGGTAGACCCTCTACTGTGTTAACTGTATCTCATGTGTTAACCTTCACACAACAGTAATCCATTGATATGGTATACATCACTGCTTGCATACATACTGTACATAATGTAGAGATTTAAAAATAGAAATGGGGATTTCCCTTCACCAGATATACTTGGGGCAGTGTGATGGTTGTGCTGTAGTGCTACAGACTGTTGATTGAATTTACATGTCTTCAACGTTCAAGCAGGAGTTAATTTGACATTGTGTTTTTAAGACATCTTTTCAGTAGAAATTAATCAACTATTGCTGTATGAAGAAAGACCTATAGTCTAACTGTCCAACTGTCCTACGTATAGACGATGTGACCTGTGACATCACATGTTTACAAAAGAGCCACAGAGCCTTGGCGGGCACATTTGTACACAGCTCAATTGAAGAATACAACAAATCTTATGTTTTATGGAGATCCCACTGTCTGATTTTCCTCAACTTTTGATATGAAAAAGGGGGGACATCTCAAAAGCTGTACAGCTGTTGCTTTTGTTAATTTTGAATTTATGTGAAAATTATGACACAAAATATAAGTTTTCCAATTGAGCCTGTGTAGCATCTTGCCCGTCAGGAATAGCATTATAATGTACGAGGTCACCACTCTGTAAACAAATGTAACATGGTCTATACCTCACGGCAGGCAGTAAACGTTAAAGACACCACCGTGGAATAAAGGATCTCACTAAACAATAGTATGCATAGAATGAGTGTATCGACTAGTTATAAAAGATCTAGACATTGAAAGCACTCCGCATGAATGGAATAAAAAACCAAAAAAATAGCAAGTTTTGCAGTGTATTATGATTGGCATGCAGGCAAGGGGAGAGTGAGACGCTAGGTGTATGCGAGATGTAATATGGTGTAGGAATTTGTAGGGGGGTTGGTAGTTTGGAAGGGGTTAGGGGGGTTGGAGGGGGGGGAAAATTTTTGGTGGAAATAAGGGGTTGGGGGTGTGGGGGAAAGGGAGGTGGGGAAAGGAAAGGGGGGGAAAGGGGGTGAGGTGGGGGGGGGAAATTTGGGGGAGGGGGTGAGTGGTAATTTTGGGGGGAGGGAAAGGGGGGGGAGAAAAAAAAATAATAAAAAAAAAAATTTTAAATTTTTAAATTAATTAAAAATTTATTAAAAAAAAATTTGGGAAAAATTTTTGTTGGACAAAACAAGGGCTTTTAAACAACAAGAACCGGGGTCTTTAAAAAATTTAACCAAATTTTTGGTTTTTGAAACCTTACTTCCAAAAAAATTTTTTCCTAAACGGAACCTGGGGTTTCCCAAAGGGGAAAATTTAAAAAAAGGGGAAAAAAAAGTACAAAAAAATTTTTTACTGGCCCCAAAATGGTTTCTTAAAAACCTGAATAACACAAAAAAACCGCTTACTACATAACCTGGGGTTTTTAAAGGGACTTTTTGGGAAAAGGGAAAATGAAGTGCAAAAATACAAAAAAAAATGTGACCAAATTTTGGGTTTTTGGGGAACCTGAAAAAACACAAAAACTTGACTAACCAACGAACCTGGGGTTTTTAAAGGACATTTTAAAAAAGGGGGAAAAAAAATTGAAGTTAAATACACAAAAACAAAGCCCAAAATTTTTTGGTTTTCTTGGAACCTACTAATACAAAAAACCCCATTTTTTTGTTTTTTTTGTGTTAAAATGAAAAGATATACATCCCACTTGCAAATACGTTTTAAGATCTGGAAATCGAAATGGGTTTTTCCCCCCCTTTTTTCCAGCCCCAAAGGGGGCGGTGTGTTTGGGTTTGCTATAGCGCAAAAAAACTAAATTTACATGTTTTTAATTTTTAAAACATTTTAATTTGACTTTGGGTTTTTTAAAAAATCTTTTTTTTGGGAATTTTAGTCAAGAAACCCCTTTTAAATTTGGGAGGGGATTATGTTAATAAGATTTGAGGAATAATTATTTTGACTTTAAAAAGGGCCTGTGCCCCCCAACTAAAAATATCTTTTTATGTATATTGAGGGGGTTATAAAAAAAGCTGTGCCAAAAAACCCTTCTACTGTCGATCATCCAATAAAACCCAACAAAATCATAGGGAAGACGCACTATACCACCCTTTAAAAAGGGAAACCATATAAAATATTTAGTTTTTTTTTTAAAACCCATATTTTTAATCCTTTCTTGTGGGGGGTTTTAGATAGTAGGGTTTGATAGAGTTTGCCCCCAAAATAAATTGTAGCAAAAGTTTTTTTCCCAAAGGTTTCGGTTATTGGCATAAAGAAAAAAATTTTAAAAAAAACTAAGAAAATCAAGTACCAAAAGCTTTTTTTTTTTTAAAAAAGGGGGTCCAAGAGGGGCCCGCCAATATCCTAAAATCCCTATAAGTAATCTTTATTGACCCTACAACCAAAATGTCGTCCCCAACCCCCATTTTTTTAGGGGAAGAGAACTCATTGAACCAAAAAAGGGCCCATTGAGAAAACGGGAAAACCCAAAATTTTCCAAAAGGGCCCCCAAAAATGGCTCCCAAAAAACCAAAAAACCTATAACCCCTTTCAAAACCCCCTTTGGGGGTTTTGGGATTTTTTTTGGGCTCTCTTCTTTTTTGGAAAAAAAAAACCCTAAGCCCCAAATAAAAAAACTCAGTGGAATCGGGGAACCCCAAAAACCAAGAGGGGCCCCAAAAAAGGCTGTCAGCGTTTTCTTTTAAAAAATTATTTTAAAAAAAAAACCCAATTTAAAAAAAAAATAAAAAAATAAAATATTACCACTAGTTTAAAAGAAAAAAAGAATACATTTGGCAGGGAAAGGGAAAAAGAAAAAAAAAAAATTTAATTTTTGCATGTTTTAAAAAATTTTTCAGGAAAAGGGGGGGTGGGAGGGTTAAAAGGGAGATTGTGTATGGGGGGAAAAAAAAGGGGGGAAGGGGTTTGTAAGGGGGGAAGGGGGGGGTGTTTAAAAAAAAAAGAGGGTGGGGGGGGGGAAAGGAGGGTTAATGTCAGGGGTTAAATGAGGGGTACGTTGGGGGGAGGAAGGGAGGGGATGAAGGGGGTTTAAAGGGAAAAAAGGGGTGGAGGAAAGGGAAGGGGGTTTAAGGGGTATAAAAGGGAAAAAGGGGGGGTTTCGGGGGGTTGGGAAGGGTTATTGGGGTGGGGAGGGGGTTTTTTAAGTGGGGGGTATTTGGGGGGTGGATGTGAAAAGGGGAAAGGGGAAAAAGGGGGCATGGAAAAGTGGTGGGGGGGGGAAAGGGGGGGGTAGGAGGGAAAAAAGGTGGGGGGGAGGGGGAAAAAGGGGGAAAATTGGAAACAAAATAGTACAAAAATGAGGCTTTAAAAGCTTTTTGTTTTTGTTTTTTATTAGGTTTTTTTAAAAAGGGGTTTTTTTAGATAAGGGAATTAGAAGGTGAAATAAAGGGATCGTGACGAAAAAAATTTGCCGACTAATCCAAGAATCTGCTAACTAAAAAAACTTTTAAATTCTGAAGGTTTTTTTAGAAAAAGGAAAAAAAAAAAGGGGGAAAAACAAAGAAACCCTTTTCGAATTTGGGACAGGGAAACCTGACAACACAATAAAAACCCGATAAAATTTGGGAAAACCCCCGGTTTTGAAACATTTTTTTTAAAAAAGGGGAAATAGAAAATGCGAATACGAAGAAACTGTGACCGAAATTTTGGTTTTGAAAAACCCACCCCTTAAAAAAATGAAAAACCCCCCTAACTACAAAAGAACCTGAGGTTACCCCCCCCCCATTAAACCCCCCCTACACCCCCCTCCCCCCTCTATTTTTTTCCCAAAAACCCCCTCCCTTCCCCCTTACAACCCTCCCCTTTTTTCCACCCCCAAAACATACGTCCCCATAAAAACCACGACTCCCCCCTTTTTTTTAAAAAAAAATATGAAGTGCCGAATACAAAAAAAATGGTTTCCCAAGTTTTTTTTTTTTAAAACCCCTGATTTTAAAACAATAACCGGACAAAATTTCAAAAACCTGGGGTTTTCAAAGGGAAAATTTTAAAAAGAGAAATATAAAGAAATGAAATAATAAGGACCTGTGCCTGGACATGAGAATTTTTAGGAAAAATTGGGGGGGAGGGGGATCAGGGGGGGGGGAAGAGGGGGGAAAATGGGGTGTAAAAGTAGTGGTTGGGGGAGGGGGGGGGTTTTTTTTAAAAAGGGGGGCTGGTTTAAAACTTTGGGGGGTTTAAACGGGCGGGGGGAAAACAACATGTTGGTGGGGGGGGTTTTTTGTAACCTCGGGGGCCCCAATTTTTAAAAACGGGACCGCAGGCCCAAGGCCACCCCTTTTAGCATTGGGCCATAAACTCATGCCCGGGAAAAATCCCGGCCCTTGTTTTTAAAATTTAATAAAAAATTCATGTACCTCACTCTATAAATCTTAAAAAAAAAAAATTTTCGTTCAAATTTTTACTTTTAAAGCCCAAAAGGGGGACATGAAATCTTCTCTTATGGCCTATGTCTTATGTTTTTAAATTAAAAATTTAAAACCCGTGCAATGAAGTTTTTCTCAGTATAAAACGGGGGTTTGAAAAAAATTTTTTCGGGGCCATAAACATTTTGAGATACAACCCCCGGGGGTTTTCCCTTTTTTTTTTTTCCCCCCAAAATTTTAGCCCCCCATGAACACGGGAAATTTTGAAAATTTGGGTTTGAATTTGACCAAAAGGGCGGTGGGGGTAAAACTATCTTTATACTTTCTTGACCCCTAAAATGGGAAAAACCCCCTAAATCACAACTCTAAGGTAAAAAAATAAGAAAGTTCTTTTTAAAATGATAATTTCAGCCTTTTGAACACCATCGGAATTAAAACGCAATTACCTGTTTTTTTTAAAAACCCTTTTTTATTGGTCTTAAGTGTTTTTTTTAAATTCTTAAAACATGGGGCCCTTTTCCCTAAAACGCCTTTTTAAAAATCCCTCTTGGATTTGCGGTTACCTGATAATCAAAAAAAATTTCAATGGGTCTTAATGTGTTTTTTTGACCCAAAAAACATATTTTTAAAAATTTAAAAAGATGAAAAGAAAAATACTTTAGTCATTTAATGTATTTTAATGAAATTTGGGGCCAACTTAAATTTTTTTGGTCCCCCGTTTAAACTCAAAAACTTTTTTTCTGGTCATGTGGGATTTTTTCCCCCCCAAAACAGGGGTGTAGACCCCAAAAAAATGACTCTAGGGAAAAATAAATGATTTTTACACAAAAAACCAACGTATCCTCCGGATAAAAAAAACCCCCCCAAAAAAGACAAGTATGACTCTAGAATAAAAGCAGGAGTTTCCCCGAACCCTTTTTCTCTTGTGGGAAGAAACTTTTGGGGAGAGGGTTTAAAACCCTTTAAACCCCAAAAGGGCTAAAAGAAAACAAAGCCCAGGGCCCCCAAAGGGGGGAAAAAGTGGCAAATTGCCATTGCCCAAAAATTTTGCTGATTTTAGAAACCATGTCATAGTTTGGGATCAAGCTCAAATAAATGCCCCTTTAGAGACATTGGTATACACGCCCGCCGGGGAAGTTATTGAAATACACAAGCACGAAACTTAGCCCCAAAAAAAACTCATCCGGGGGATTTTGCAGGGTTAAATTTTCGAGAAGTTCCCCCAAATCCCAAACAAAAATTTAGAAAAAAGTGGGGGGGGGGGGGGGGGGGGGGGGGGGGGGGGGGGGGGCCTTTTTCCTACCCCGCCCCGGGTTAGTTAAAAGCGGGCAGTTTTTTTCCCCGAACTAAAAATCCCCCTTTTCCCAAAAAATTACTCCCGGGGTAGTAGAAAAAAAGCAAGAAAAATTCTCTAAAGAACAAATCTACAGGGCAAAGTAGTATTTATACACATGGTTTTTCCCCGCAAACCGAAAAAATAATAAAGGGACTTATTGCCATTTTTTAGTAAAGGCGGGGGCCCCCCCTTTCCAAAGTAAAACCAATGTCTTTTAAACCCCCCCAACCAATGTACTATACCAGTAGCAACAAAAGAACCTATAAAAAATAGTTTGCGATACCTGCAAAACCCAAAAACAGATTCTTGGTACAAGGGCTAGGCGAATCAAGAATGGGGGGTTTTTAAACAAAATTTACGTTTTTTACTTGTGCTATGGTTCAAATACGTCCCCGTTTTATTAGGTTTTCGTGCAATACGCCCCCAGACACCTTTTTGTTTTTTTTTGTTTTTTTTTTTTTTTTTTTTTTTTTTAAAAGGGGGGTGCAAAACAAGCCCGAACCCTTTTTTTTTGGTCTGTTTTTTTTTTTTTTTTTTTTCCTTTTTTATCTTCTTTTTCCGGGGGGAAATCTTTTCCAAATAACCAAGATTGAAACTGAATTTTTCCTTGAAACTCACAGACAATTGAACCACAATTAAGACGGCACAAACTTGATTATTCATGATTAATCTAGGTTTTTAAAAAAATTAAATCAAAAATTTTAAAAATTTAAAAAAAAACATAACCCCGAACCCCCATGTTTGGTTTTTTTTATTGATAAATATAATCCTAAACCCAAAAATTTGGTTTTTTTATAAGGAAAAAATTTTTCACCAACAAACAATCCAACTTGATGACATCACTCACGAACACCCGTTTTTGTAGTAAAAAAAAACTGAATCTCTAGTTTATTTTTTAAATACAACACAAGAGGTTACCTTAACATAGTCTTACTCTAGCACTCGAGGCAGTCAATAAATTTTATTCCCTGGATAATCTAGTAGGGATTACAACCTCTTCAAAAGGGAGTGACCAAATTTTGGTAAAAATTTTTTATATGGTAATAAAAATCAAGTTACAAAGTTTTTAAAAGACACAAAACGCCATCTTAAAAACTACCGAATACATCTTGGAAAACCAAGACAAATTGCACAAAACTGAGTGGACACAATCAAATGATAACATGTCCAGGTGTAGTAATCAAACTCTAAAAGACAGTTACAAAATACATCAAGTTGCCATGTTGGAATGTGCTGAATTTAAAATTTCTAAGCCAGTTTGTACATTTTGTGTACCACATTGCTTTAAATTCAGCCCCCCCTTTAGGTTACTGATGTTGCGTTGAACTCGGATTTTACCCAAAATCTGTCAGTTTTGGGCATGCACATTGGACATACATATGGGGTTTTTTCCCTTAAAAAAAATCAATATAGGGCCCTTGCAAAAAAATATCATAAAGGTTTTTCTCTGTGACCAAATAAATATTTTTACACTTTTTTTTTGGGGGAAGTAAAATTCAGTGTTGGTCTGATCACTTTTTATTCGATTACAGGGAAAAAGTTCAAGTTTTTTAAAAACAAACAAGATGGCTTCAAATTCTAAGTAAAATCAGTACTCCTACAAAAAAAGGGGCATTTTTGAAAGCCAAATCTGTAAAATTATCAAGAGGCCCCCAAAAAGTTGGGCGTTCTCATTCATATTGTTGGGAAGCCTTCAAAACCTTGCAAATTAACCCAACCAGTCAAATGCTAACTTCCACAGTCGAAATCAAACTTCATTTAGGGGAAAAAAAGAGTTTCTCAGTTCTTCTGATTTCAAGTTTACTTTTTTGTTGGATAAATAGAACACATGAGACAACTACAAAGTCAAAAAAACAATCAAACACCAAATCAAGGGTCTGTTTCTAAATGTAGGGAAACATACTGACAAGGTGTCATCATTACTGTCTCGTGCAAACATTTGTTAGCCACTTTCTTCCAAAGGAACCCCAGATTGCATAATTTTTGAACTAAATGAGGGGTTTTGACAACTGCAAAAAAAAGCCCAAGAAATATTGCGAAGTAGGACAACAACACAATAATTTCATATTCTTTTCAAGACATAGTACTTCTCGCAAACATTTGATTCTATGTTTCTGCCCCAAACAAAGTTTCAAAAAAGGCTGAGGGGGGGAGGGTATTGCTAAGCAGGCTGCAAGGTCAGAGAAGATGAGAAGAAACTGAGCTAGAATTAGATCAGATTTTTAAAGACAGGCCAAAACAATAGAAAATGCAGAACCCCTAAAACAATGAATGACGAAAACCAGAACATGACATTTTAGTCATTCAATCATGGGAAAAATAAAATTTTGTGTAAGTTGGGGGATATGCTTTTTCTCAGACGATATATGTCGAGAATATATCGCGATATTCGATATAATCGCATTATTTCTTTTAAAACCTCAACCTACAAATTCCCGTTGGAGTTTGGCTATGATTGACTGATCAGTTTTTACCGGGGTTTCCAACCCTATTCTTCCCGGGTTTTCTAAACCTATGGTATGAAAACCTGGGGCCATTACTTCACACATTTTAATTTTTAACTGCGCATGAAAGACGTTTTTTTTGTGTGCATAACTAATTGACACGCTACTCGCACGTCCCAAAAAAGCACGGGAAAACACGTGTAACACCCCCTTGCGTTAAACCCCCTGATCGCTAAGGGTTTGATGTTTGGTTTTTTCAAAAAAAACCCCATCGGATCGGATCTGTTAGGGAATTTTCGTTGCGGTCTGTGCTTCAACTCTTGACAGCTCTTTAGGGGTTTAATTTTTGCAATAACGTCTTGACAAGGAGATTTATTGTTGCAAGATCGTCTCGGCTAGGGAAAAACATCGCGATAAATTAACATATCGCGATTTACCATATACATTAAAAAAAAAAGTGACCCATATCATAACGTTTCAGAACTAGATCGCGATATTCATAAATCGCCTTTCAAGACCTCAAAACTACAAGAGGGCAACCCCAAAAAATCCCCATGAATTGGCTGACATGGACTTTGAAAAGGATCGAAAACAACGGGAAACTGAGAACAAAGAAAACAAAAACGAAGCAGCACTTGTGCTGCAGTTAGACAGCCAATATGCAAACCCCAGACAAAAAATTACTACACAAAAGACACGGACACTGAAAAGGGAAAAACAAAGTTTCACAAACAAAAATAAACAAACCCAAAATCCATGCGTCAATGCTGCTTCATTCTCCCAAAAGGAATTATTGTCTGTGATTTCAATGAGCACCCTTTATCAAAATATTAGCTGAGGTATTTTCTCAAACCAAAGTCATCCCCAAAAAAGGTGTCAAACAAAGTCTCACTAATCCAGCATGTGACAGTGATAAGAATGATGGCCATTGTTCTAGGAAAAAACTCAAATTTCAAAAAAAATAAAAAGTGTCTCCATCAGTTTTAAACTGGGTGGACAAGCCATCATGTATTGCAGGGATTACAACAATTAATAGATGTGGGTTCTTGCAAAGAGTCTCTCTAACAAACCCGATGGATCCCTCCCAGAAAAAATGCCTGCTCCCGGGCTTGGTCAAAACTTACTATCCACAAACAGAAAATCATCTACCCAACTGGGGTGCAATAAGTTTTTATAGTTTACTATAATGGTGCTATTGTATTTTTCAAGATACAGTCAGTATTGGGGCCTCAAGTGTGGGGCTGTGACAAGGATGGCAATCTATTTGTTACAATGGGGCATCCGGTCGAGTGAATCCAAGATACAGTCCGATGGCGAGTACATTGGTTGCAAACATTTTAAAAACTGCGCTTTTTCCAAATGGTTAACACTCACACCAGCTGGTGATCTGGTTGTGGCTTTAAATAAATCATTCAAAACACCAAACCCGAATAAAGACAAAAATGGACTTTTGCCTTGGGGGATCAGGTTGCCTCATTTTATTTCTTTTTCTGCCTTTCACCTCGTAGACCCTTGTTCAAACACCACGTCAGACCGGAGCTTATATGTGGATTTGGGGTTTTTAGTCCCAAGGATTGAAGGGGGTTTTTTCCCGTTGGATTTTCCTCCCACATTTTTAAATCTGAACACTTCTTGTCATTAAAAACCTAATCATTCTGTCATTGGTGCTAAATGACATTGGGCGTTAATGAATCAATAAAGGGAGCTGGACAAAAAGACCCAACTTTGATAAAACCTTTGGGATAATTGGTCGGAATATTAAAAAAAAGTTGCATTACCCTTGGTCTCTTGCTTTGGGCAAAAGGGCTATTTATTAGAGTCTTTTTTAGCGTTGGACAATCTGGGCAAAATGAAGAAAAAACAAGAAGCACCGGGGGTTTAACACAATCAAAAGACAAAACTCTAACACTTTCCTTATTCCCCTTTTCAAGAACTATCAATTCATCTAGCAAAAAAACATCAAGTCTGAAGTGCTACGCTTTTGCTAAAAACACTTGGAGTAAAAATTTTCTTTAAACTCAAATTCAAAATTAGGGTTTCAAAAAGATTTTTTAACATGATGTGGTTGTAAAAACTGTTTAAAAAAAAACCCCCTCAGCAAAATTAATAGGGTGACAGTGTCTTAGGACTGGGGAAGGGAAAACTTACAGACATAATAATCTTGAAAAACATTATAAATAGTTTTAAATATGCACCTTTGGATGATGGCTTAATGGATTATGGCTTAACATTTTTTCCATTTAAAAGTGCATCCTGTTCTTTGTTTTTTTGACAGTGGCTCAATATTACAACTTTAATCAATTGTGGGGACTATTTTTTATCAATTCCTCATTACTCATGAAACAAAAATGCGTATTTTTGTTACCCCCTACAAAAGCTGGGATAGTGGCCACATTTTTTTTGTATTAGTTACTTGTAGTAAAAGTTTCAAAGAAAATAAAAGGAATGTTTCAACATGGTTGAATTATGTTTACTTTTTGTGTGCTGCAACAAACCCGCTCCCTTTCAGGTTTTCGTTCAGCAACAAATGGAATAAAAACGCTCATATGCGTTGGGCCCATGTTTTCAGAGACACGGAAAACGTATATGTAGTTTTACAGATGCAATTTTTTGTAAGGAAAAAAGAAAATCTCGAGTTCACTAAAAGGGAATTCTATGATCAAGCACTTTTTTAAAAAAAATGTAATCTTTTTAATTCAAAATGTTATAATTATTTGTGTTGGGGAAAAAATTATGTTTTATTAATCAATTAGCTTTCCTTCTCTAAAATAAGAAATTTGGGGACAAAAAGTAAAAAATTATCAAAATTCATATATTACTTGAATTCTTGAATTACTGTACTTAAGTACTGTCTGCCCAAGTTTATGGAACTAAGATTTTTTGAAACGGATTTTTCTTTCCATTGGTGTATATTAATGATTTTGGGAGGGAAAACAAAATCTACCAATGGCGAGACTGTATCATAGCATTTGTTTTAAAATTAGAGGCATGTCTTGATGTCAAAGTGTACAATGTACACACACAAAAGCGCATCTATTTAGATGCTTCTCATGCACTATTTTTCGTTTTAAATTTTCGAAGCCCATGTGGTTTTTTTTAAAAATATTTTTTTTGGGAATTGCCTAATCACAAGGCCACGGCATTCAAGGTGAGGGCTACGCTGAACATTTAGGTTGTCGACCAAATTTAACTGTCCCATGGGACGTTTTCCCCCTCGGGGGGAAAAAGGATTACCCCCTTAACAGGGCCATAAGGATGTCATTAAGTGTATAATCCACTAGGAGCAGAACGCACTAAATACCCAACTTTTTTTAAGAAGCAATTAGGTTAAGTGCCTTGCCAAGGGGACAAGGTCTGACCTAGATTCAAATGCACACTCTTGCTGAAAAAACCAGAGCTAGGGCCCCGGTGAACTAGATGCTCGCCATGACTCGCCCAACGTTTCAATCATAAGTTTCAAAACCCAAATACTTGTACTGGGGGGGGGGAAAAATACCCCGCTTTTTAACTAAAATTTAGTTCAAATAGTTCTATTGTATACATAAAATGCACGAAGAAAAAATTTATGGAACTTTTTTAGAATACAAAATTTAATAAAAGGCTGTTTTTTGGGAAAAAAAGTATCAACGTTTAAAGCAAAAATATACCACCTTCACTGTGGCTTTCTGTTTTTTTTAAGCCTCCAAACCTCCCTTATTGTCCTAAGAGCTTCAAGGTAGAAGTTTCGGGATCTTCCCTGGGAGTCAAAGATGACTAGGATCGGGTTGCGTGTCACCTGACATAAAATAGGGCAGAGTAAAGAAAAAGATCCAAAAAATTTTCCCCAAATGTTTCTGAAGGGAAAAAAAAAGGGGTTCAAAAAAGCCCTTAGTTGGGATGTTGTCAATTATTGATGGAAATACGAACTCAGCTGAAGAACCCCATCTTCTTTTATCTTTATCCCAAAAAAAAATTAACCCGTTACAAAATCCAAATCCAAAAAAAGGTCTTTCACTCTGAGGAAGATCCGAACAAATTTAAAGTGGGCAGGGTGCTGAAGGGGGCCTGATCCGAATGCCATTAAAGGACTGTGCAAGTCTTTCCTATTGTCAGAACAAAGGGGTTAAAAAACTTTTACCGATATAAAACGATAAATGATTAGTGTTCACAACTTCTTTTTTTTCATGTTATTTTTTTCTCCCCAAAAAAAAAAACAAATTTAAAACTTTATGTATACCTTATTAACTTCCGCTCCAGCCCGAGCGGAAGTTAATACAGGTGTGCATAAAAACCCTTCCCGCTAATCACCATTACAAATACAGGGGGCCCCCACTGCTCTCCCCCCTAACTTCCATAAAGGGCCCTGGTTGATGATGGTTGTCTAACTTGTCTCCCTTGCAAAGTCCAAACAGAACGGGTTATAAATAAACCCTCGCGCTCATTAGTATATACAATTTTTGAAAAATGAATATGGTTACAAAAAAAGGTTTCCCCCTAATTATCGGTTTAAAAGGAAACAGCTTTTCCACTTGTCAAATTTTTAGAGTCCAACAAAACATTTGGGGCACTCTTCACAACGGGGAGACTCCCTAAATTTTCCCTCCAACCTTCCCTTTCCCCAAAACTCTTCCATATCCTCAAACAAAATTCTTTGTACCCCCTGCACCCGACACGTCCTGCCCCAATGTTGGGGTTTTTCCGGGGTGAACACTTGATAACGCCCCCGCAACCCGGCCAACTGGGTCCGGGTACAAAGCCTCTCTGGTATTTCACTTGTAAACAAGAACTTAAAAAATTAATCAATTCCAAGGAAAGGAATAAATTAATATTAAATTCCGCACTTAAATTTTCCTGTGCACGAAAATTCAAACCGGACCTTTTAAAAAAGGGGATCAAATTCTATTCATTTTGTGTCCATCATTTTCCAAAGACATCTTTATTTTTTTTTTTTGATCGACCTAAGTGGAACAGTAGTGAGAATCCAAAAATGTTCGATGATGTCAAATTTAAAATGTTTGGTCTGTACGTGTTTGTACTAAGAATTTTAGTTTATTCCTGAATTTTTGATGATGTTCAATCAAAACAGCAATGGATTTGACCTTTTAGATCAAATGACATTTTTTTGCCGTTTTAACATGAGGTTAGAATTTTGTCAATTTTCCAGACTTTCATGGGTCTCTATATATTGATAAACGAGTGCATCACAAAAACCGAATTTGATATTGAAGAAATTTCGCATATCAAGCTTTGAAAATCATCCCTTAAACCAATCACGACAAAAAATCTGCCCTTATGCCTTTTGAAAATCAAAAGCAAAACCCATATCAAGTCAGTTCTGCACCTATGATACACATTCTAACACTAACAGCATAGAACCAGCCAGTGAATATGACTTTAGCACCTTTACATAATAACTTGTCAGATAATTCAACCGTGATCAACCAACACAAAAACCCTTAAAAATAGAACTTGGTTTTCTATGTTCATTTGAATGTCAAAAGCAAGCCTTCTCAAAGTTATTCATGCATATTTAACTCCATTCAACCAACAGAAAGACCCTAATATAGATTTGGTTTTTCCCAGATTCGTCATATTCATAGTCAGACCTAACCAATAACAGCAAAGGTGTGTCACTCTACCATAGTAAAACAGATTGTTGAGTGAGGTTCTTCTTCAACGTTCAACGTTTGATTTGATGCTGTGTTTCAAACCTGTGTCTTAGTCTGTTGCAATTCAAGTAAGTTGATTATTTACAATACAGATAAATTCAAAGGAAACCAGAGTAGGATTTGTTGAGATATTTTAAGAAATGTTGTTTTTGTTCTGAGAGACACATCCACTAAATCTTCCTCCAAACCTTCACTCTCCAAACTCTCTCATATACCTCACACACAATTCTTTGTACCCACTGTCAGCTGACACCCCGATCCTTTCTCTTGGTAAACTATACCTCACATATGTAAATTAACTGGAGGGTATAAGCCTGAGACTCACAGCTCCATTGTTGGGATTTTTCTCTGGGTGAACACTATCAATAATGACCCTGTACAACCATGGCCAAAATGGGTCCTGGTACAAAGCCATCTCATGAGTATTTACACTTTTTTAACAAGAACTTAAACTTTTGCAACGTCTGAAGGAAAGAAATGAATATTCATATTAAAATTCCTGCACTTAAATTTTCCTATGACACGCAAAATCAAACATTTGGACCTGTTAAAAAGGAGCTCCAAGTTCATATTCAGTTTTTTGATCCACTCATTTTCAGCAGAGTCTTTATCACAGTGGGAGAGGGGGGGGGGGGGGGGGGGGGGGGGAGATGGAACTTAATAGTCTCCAACCCCGTGATTAAAACGGTGTAAATTGACTTGCGTTTGATTGAAATCACTCAAGTGGAATGTAAGTCAAAATCCAAAAATGTTCAATGATGTCACAATTAAAAATTTTTGGTGTGTGTATGTGTTTGTACTAAGAATTTTTAGTATATTTCTGAATTTTTTAATGATATTCCATTAAAATAGCAACGAATTTGACCTTTTGACTGGCACAAAAAAAAATTCCTCATTGTAATGTGCAGATTTATTTGTTTTTAATGGTCGATGACGTCAAAATTCGCCATGAAAGAGTTTCAGATAAAATGACATTTTACACCCTTTCAGCCCCATGTTCTTTTGACATAAACAACTGCTGGAGCCCATGTTCTTTGACCACTCAAGCGTGAAGCACACTTTCTCACTTTCTCAACAGAAAGCTGGTGTTCAAAGTTTGATTTTACAAACTCTATTATTACCTAGAGGATTTTATTTTAGAACATGAGTAATAAAAATTGTCTTACTTATTGAGTTTCCTTTCATATAATTTAAAAAACATTGAAATCAGCCAAAAAATGTCCAAGTTCTTGGTCTTTGTTTCTTTAGTGTGTTCTGAAAACCCAAACACTTTTTTGCACACAACCTTACGGCGCTCCGTAGGTGTTTGGCATTTCGGATCTTTCTACTCTAATTTGAAGCGGTTGCAAAATAACAATCATATTTTATTTTACCATCATTGGAAAGATCCGAACTTTCTCTTTCCAATGATGGTAAGCTTGGGTATGGAGGGTGAACATGGACAAAATTACAGCTTTTTAACAAATGGCCTTTGTGCCCAGGCTTGAGTGCTTTGTTGTGTGATATCTTGGGCGACTATAGTCGCCCTTGGGGCTGAAGCAGGGTATAGTGCACAGTCGACTATAGTCACCTTGGGGCTGAAGCAGGGTATAGTGCACAGTCGACTATAGTCGCCCTTGGGGCTGAAAGGGTTCATGAGATTAGAATTTTGTCAATTTTTCCAGACTTTCATGGGGACTCTATCTATTGATAAACGAGTGCATCACAAAACTAAATTTGATATTGAAGAAATTTTCAAGCTTTGAAAATCATCCCTTAAACCAGCCACAAACAACTGGGCCCATTTTCTTAGAGCTGCTTAAGCACAAAAAGTAGCTAAGCACAACAAAATTATGCTTCCAAAAATAAGGTTACCAGCCAAACTAGCATAACACATGTAAAATTTGTGACTGGTATCCTGTTCATTTCTGCTTAGCAGACAATTGTTATTTTCTGCTTAAGAAGCTCTATGAAATTGGCTGCTTTTAACATCACACAACCAAACCCATATCAAGTCAGTTCCATTCCTATGATACACATTCTAACAGCATAGAACCAGCCAGTGAACATGACCTTAGCAACCTTTACATAATGTGGTTCTTCTATGTTCATTTGAATCTCAAAAAGCAAGCCTTCTCAAAGTTATTCATGCATATTTCATTCCATTCAACCAACAGAAAGACCTTAATATAGATTTTGGTTTGTCCACATTCATCATATTCATAGTCAGACTGAACCAGTTATAGCAAAGGTGTGTCACTCTGCCAGAGTCCTACAGATTGTTGGTTGAATTTCTTCTTCAATGTTCAACGTTTGATTTGATGCTGTGTTTCAAACCTGTGTCTTAGTTTGTTGCAATTCAAGTAAGTTGTTTATTTACTATACAGATAAAGTCAAAGGACACCAGAGTAGGATTTGTAGAGATATTTTAAGAAATGTTGTATCTATTCTGAGAGACACAGCCAGGACAGATCAATAAAATGACAAGTACTCTTTACTCAAACTGTATTTCCACTTGACTGCTCTTGTCACCCTTGTATGCATATGTGTATTGTATTTTAGTCATTTAGCCTTCGAGAAAGACTCTGCTAGGGTCGAAATGTCAGGTCACTAACTATTTTTGTGATTTCTTTCAAATATTATTAAACTTAAGTTTAACTTAGTCCATTTTGTATTCCGTTATTTTTCAAGTAAATCGGAAGCATTTGATACAGCCAGGGAATAAAGATTGTTGTTGATAGGTTCAACGCAATTGAGTTAAGCATAGGCCCTCTACTGTGTTAACTGTATCTCGTGTGTCAACGTTCATATTACAGTAATCCATTGATATGGTATACATCACTGGTTGCATACATACTATACATAATGTAGAGATTTAAAAATAGAAATGGGGATTTCCCTTCACCAGTAATACTTGGGGCAGTGTGATTGTTGTGCTATAGTGCTACAGACTGTTGATTGAATTTACATGTCTTCAACGTTCAAGCAGGGTTTTTTTTTAGGTGTTCGGCCTTCAAAGCCGAAAACCTATTGTTATTGTTCTGTTCTTTTTTTCTTTTTTCCCCGCCTGTTCTTTTCCTTAAACCTTCTCTTGCAGATTTCGCAAAAAGTTTAAGTTGTACAAACTTGGAACTTGGCAAATACTTGAACCTTAAAATGAAGACGGCATGCAAACAGTGACGTCATGATGACGTCAACCAGGTGTTGAATTACAGGGTTTTTATACATTTTTTTTTTAATCTTTGAAATTCTGTAACAAATCACACTTAAGAGGCCAGTGGTTGTTTTATGCGGGATCATACTTAGGTCATATAGGTTTTTGTTTTGTTTTGTGTGCGTGACCTCACATGACCTCTACTTTCGGTCGAAACCGAAAGTGCCTAGTAAATTGACTGTGGCAGAAAGTGGCAATAATTTTTTGAGTTTTTTTCCTGATGTTGTATTCTTGCAAGTGTCAGGTTAGAAAAAAATGGACCGGTGACGTCACACAATTCAAAAGCGCCCTCTTGCGGCAGGTTGAAAACAGGTCAAAACACACTTTTACTAGATGTCAGTGGCAAAGTTTATGAGAATCTCTTCAAATCTGGTTAACATAATGACCTTTAGTATGGGGGTTGAACAAAGAAAAATTGACTAGAGCGGGATTTGAACCAACGACCTCCGGATTAACGTACCGGCGCTCTACCAACTGAGCTATCTAGCCCTATATTGGCGGTCTCCCTATTTTGTCAATATCTTTGTTCGGGGGTGCCAGTCAGAAGCCATACAACCGTTAACTGCCGTGTAGCCAGGGATCACACCCAAGTTTACGATACAACCTGGGAAGCAGCAGCCACGGGATCACCTTGAGGGGATGCGACTTTTTCAATTTAAATGTCAAGTAATAAACCACAAGGGAAACTGACTGGGTAAATTTCAAATAGTATGGGGGTTGAACAAAGAAAAATTGACTAGAGCGGGATTTGAACCAACGACCTCCGGATTAACGTACCGGCGCTCTACCAACTGAGCTGTCTAGCCCTATATTGGCGGTCTCCCTATTTTGTCAATATCTTTGTTCGGGGGTGCCAGTCAGAAGCCATACAACCGTTAACTGCCGTGTAGCCAGGGATCACACCCAAGTTTACGATACAACCTGGGAAGCAGCAGCCACGGGATCACCTTGAGGGGATGCGACTTTTTCAATTTAAATGTCAAGTAATAAACCACAAGGGAAACTGACTGGGTAAATTTCAAATAGTATGGGAGTATAATGACCTTTATGCACACAACATATTTGTGGAGTCGTAGTTTGATGACGTCATCATGTGTCACGTGGTAAGGCCTTAAAGGTGCACTTTTTGAAGCCTTGTATCTACTAAACCAAACAGCCGACTGAGTTGAAACTTGGTGTACTGTTAGACATAGGCCATGGCTTGTAAAATGTGGAGTGATGTCATAATGAGGTCATCAAATTATTTTATACATTTTTAATAAAATCAAAGCTTAGTATTTGAAAAAATCATAACTCCCGAACCAGACATTGGATTTTTGTAATCTAATGAGCATAAGAAAGGTATTCAAAAACTTAATTGATGATACACAAAGTGTGACCTCGTTTGACCTTGTCTTCCGGTTGAAACCGGAGGTTGAAGTTTAGTAACGGAAAAAATCATAACTCATGAACCACATGTTTGTTTTTTACAATCTACACATCATTGGACAGGTCGTGAAAAATTCAACAAAAGTTACACATAACTTGACCCCATTTGACCTTGACTTCCAGTTTAAACCGGATGTTGAAGTTTTAAATTGGAAAACAATCTAACTTCTGAACCAGACATTGGGTTGATATGGTTAAATATCGTCACCAGTTCATTCAAACACAATGTGACATCACTCACGAACACCTGTGTGTTTGTTGTTTACAAACACTGTATGTCTATTTTATTTTGTGTTTTTAAGAAATCTTTTCTGGTAGAAATTACTCAAGCAACTATTACATTGTAGGTATCTTTGTTAATAGGATTTGAGGAATATTTGTTTTGGTATTATAGAGTCCTGTGTCCCAACTTGAAATTATCTTATATGTAGATTGAGTGGGTTATACAAAGAAGCCAATGCTAAACCCTCCTACTATCTGACCATCCAATATAATCAACTACACCTAGCCAAATAGCATGCCAATTGTCTTGTTATCATCAGTTTTTTTTCCACTAGCAAAAAATTACATTATTGATCAGCTCTCCCGAAATTCCCATAGAAATTGCATAGCAATAACTTAGCCTTGGGCTAATAGCCACTACTGTGTCATGAACCATTTATTTTTTAGATGGATTCTTATCTAGACCTGATCAACATTAATTCTGCCAAGGAAACCACCTTCAGCCAAATGAATGTTTATGCTCAATAACTACAAAAAAATTGTAGTATAAATGCAAAAAATTAGTTAGTGGCCTGACGTTTCAACCCTAGCAGAGTCTTTCTCGAAGGCTAAAATGACAAGACAACACACATACAGGCATACAAGGGTGAAAAAAAATTACTCTGTAATTTCACTTTTTTCTAAAAAACCTGACAACTAAGGCTGAAACCTCTACAGGTAAATTGTATTACATCCAGCTTCATTCACAGTGAGTAGGGATTCATACAATTGCTTTGTTTTGTTTATGGAAATAAGATTCAGAAATTAAATGCTTATTATTGCTGTAATCAGAATAATTCCTGTACTTGTTATTTTTATTTCCAGATTACAAAATATCCCATTGCCTGTAAAACCTTTGTCCGTTGAATAATTGATCTGCAAGGACAGAAAATATCAAGACGCATATTTCTGTGCAGCTCCCAGGATCATGATACTTATTTCATTAATTTGTAGAAATTATATGTTGGTCTTATCTGGAATATTGCTGAAATACTGGGGCCCATAGCTGGATCATGGCACTTTACAACATTATTCAATCAACCCACAAACTTTCTACTCTCCCTGTGTACCTCAACCACCTTGTATTAGCACTACAATATCATGTTGCACCTCTTTACTACAAATTTGGTAGCTACAGTTTACTCTCTGTTGATAAAATACATAATGGCCTGACGTTTTGACCCTAGCAGAGTCTTTCTCAAAGGCATTTTAGCCTTCCAGGAAGACTCTGCTAGGGTTGAAACGTTAGGCCATTAACCATTTTTTTGCATTTATACCATTGGTACTTTTGGTAAGTGAGAAGTTCGCAACAACTAATTAGGTGTTCGTGCAACAGCGTGAACAACTCATTGTTTTTGTTCAGTTAAAATTTTTTATTTTTTTATTAAGTGTTTCTTCTTCTTCTTCTGCGCGGCGATTGTCTGCAGCAAAATGCACCGTTGTAAAATTGTATCAACTTGAAACTTTACATGTAGGTAGAGTATAACTTGTAGATGATCCTAAAAGTTAAAACGTTATGATGACATTATCGGGTGTCGAGTAACAATAAATATAGTTTAATATTTGAAAAAATCATAACTCATGAACCACACAATAGATTTTTACAATCTATACATCATCGGAGAGGTCGTCCAACACTTAACAAGTGCTAAACACAGTTTGACCCCCATTTGACCTCGACTTTCGGTTCAAAACGGAAGTTGATAACATCAAAAATTTATATCTCAAAAACTGCTTATATTAGAGACTAAAGTTTCACACCAGATTGTAGGTCCTTGAGCCTTCTCAAACTTTTGCACAGATATGATACCAATTTGACCTTAACTTCCGGTCGAAATCAGACGTTAAAGCCCACGAGTGTGATTACCCGCGTTTAAACTGTGTATAGTGCAAAAGCACTGTGACGGGCTGTTCCGTTCTACTGATCACAGGGTGCAAAGTCCATTTGGCATTAGGCTGTGCATAGAGCAAGGCTGTACGGGCTGTGTTGGTCAAATCCAAATGTGATCATTTTTGGCAGATAACAAAAGACACACTTCGAAAGATCACGCCACCTTCAAACTCCACACATAGTTAGCTCTTCACTTGTAAAATACACTGCTTTCTTGATGTCATAATGACGTCATCAGGTATTCAATTAAATTAAAATAAAGTTTAATATTTGAAAAATTCATAACTTATGAACCGTGCATTGGATTTTTACAATCTATACATCATCGGAGAGGTCTTCCAAAAATAAACAAACGCTACACAGTGTGTGACCTCAATTGACCTTGACTTCCGTTTGAAAGCGGAAGTTAAGTAGTAACCTTTGCATTTATTTCTTGTGTAATAATCAATTTCTCCGTGAAATTTCAAAAGCTATCAACAATCTTTTCATCGATTTAATTAAATAGTTTACACATTGACACAACGCTGACCCTATTGATACCCGACTCGTGTTTGTTTTTACACACACTAAATTCTAGTTTTATTTGTCTCTGTTGATAACACAAATGATCTTGATATTATGATGACCAACATTTGAGTTGGAAGTTGTACATCAAAAAACTGATGTGCAAAGCCAACCGCTTTCTAAGTATTAGTGGCACACTTGTTATGATATCAATAACTGTTACTTAGACAATACTGCATCTGATGAAGTAGTTGTTGCTACCAAAACTCATGCAGTTTTTTAATGTAATTATTTAGTCTTTAACTACTACTACTACCTGCTCTGCACTCTTAAAACTCCCGAGTCAAAATTTTGACCATTCCTCCGGGTCAAAATTTGTTGACCCTTTTCCGGGTCAAAATTTGGGTTCATGACGTCATGCCATGTTCTGATTGGATAAAAAAAAGACACGTGATGGAGCAACTATTGCTTCGAACTGCGCCATTTTGTTTGCAAGTGCCTTCGTCGTCGGCGCTCAGCAGAGTATCATCACAGAAGTCAAAGATTCATTGAAGACTAATGGGGGCTGCCTATTTATGTGGTAGTTGATGAAGGTAAGTTAAAGCTACAAAGTACAATTTCATTAGGTTTATTTTTCATAAAATGTGATTGTGTGTTTTTGTGGTGCCATTTCACGAGTGACGTTTTGTCACCGATGGGAGGCCCGCAAACCCTGGTCCCATGTAATGTACAGTAGGCCAATGCACTATGCTTCCGACAACCAGTACACACACCAGTTGTCTAGTCCACAAGGGCTGGTTGTCAGGAGTACATGTACAGTATTATTAAAGTAATACATGTACTACATTGGCTACCTTGTGATGGCTGTCTTGCATTGCCTGAGATAGGATCGCATTGTATATCCAGCATGCACCCATTTTTAACTTGTTGTTTGGTGTACAATAATTTCTCTTGCTCACCATTCGATAGGAATCCGAGTGAGTGTGGTACTTGGATATAACTACTAACATTATGTTGGTTCTGTTGTCTATGTATAAAGACTGTAAACTGTACACAATTTGGGGTTGAACAAATAAATAGTAGGGGCCTAATGGAAAAGAATATGGAATAGAAAAATAAATCGGAAGTTGTGTATATTCATACAGAGCACAATCATTGTTCTGCCGAAAGATTCTGCCGAGAAGTGTTGTTGATACAATGATGGATTTAGAACATGTTTGCATAACAAAATCAACTGAATTTTATTCACTTAGACTCAAGCAAGGAAATGCTTGTGTTTGTCGTATACTTCTTTTTAAATTAAAATTGTTTTCACTGTTTTAGAAAGAGGCATGGACCGGGTGAGAGTTTTTCTTTTTCTGGATGTGCATCAAGTCTCTGGAAGTAGCTTTACCCACATGTGAGACCATGGATGAAGATTTTCAGGAGTTTGAAACTGTTTGAGGTGGCCAAGAACACAACTAAAAACGATGAGGTATGTTGAATGTTCATGTGTTAGTGGCATAAACAAATTTAAACAAACATTTTGTTATGTGCTCCTATCCCCCCATACATTTTAAATACAAGCACAATTAATGTCAAACAATGTATTCTGCAACTTCCATGTCTAGCAGTTTCATTAATTTTGCTAAGAAAAAGGTTGAATTACTAGTGGTCAAATTAACAAAGATTGAAATTGGTTTTAAAGAGTCACTTGGTTTTGACTAGAGGTGGGGCCAATGATCATGACATCGGAATGTGTGTGCTAGGGGCCTATGTAATGGGTTGAACCAAGAGGATATGGAAGCCAGCTGTTGGCAAAGTAATAAACAATCCAAACAACTAAGACCGCGTTCCCACTGGATCCACAATTACAAGATCCTGACCCTGCAAAAGGATTAGTCGCAGACGTGAATCGCGGTCGCGTTCCCACTTGAGTATGATCGCGCATTGATCCACCTTTTGTAAACGGAAGTAGATCAAAAGTTCACCAACGCAGGTCACTTTCGCCCCTCTTCCTCACAATTACCTGAAATACTGTGCTATTTCTCACGGTTTGTTTTGAATTTCTTGACTGGCCCAGATGTCTAAAAAGTTCCCAGCTCCTCGTCCGACCATAGCTTGCCACGCTTCTCATCTTTTGGGGGTTTTTTTTGGACGAATTTATGGGACGTTTATTGCTGGGCGCTGCCATCTTTAAAGAACGTACAATGCATCCAAAAATTGGCGTGGGTTTGGGTTTAGTGTGGATGCGTTGTACAGAACTGTAGTTGGTATCGTCACGTGACGTCAATACTGCTTTATGCTTTACTTGCAATTCTTTTATGTCACCAAATGCGTGGTGCGTGCTGGGAATAGAAGAAAAAAGAGCACCGTTTTTGCGCCATTCGGGTCTACCGGACCGGATGTTCGCCCTCAAATTGCGGGGTCTGATCGCCCTTTGCGTTCCCACTAGACTTTTGATCGCCCATTAATCCAAAAGGGCGATCAGATCCCACTCCCGCTTTAATCCTACTCCCGAGGTGGATCAAATTTGCGGGGTCTGATCCTGATCACCCTCGCGTTCCCACTTACGCTTGATCGCCCTTTGATCGCCCTTTTCGAGAAATTGCGGGGTCTGATCGCCCTTTTCTCGAATTGCGCAATCAATGCGGGATCCAGTGGGAACGGGGTCTAAATACCTTCATTGTCTTGCATGCAAAGGTCAGTTTATTGATTCCTTTGTCACTCAAGAGAGTCAAGGGTTTAAAATTCAGTAGGTGTCAGAACCAGCAAATCTTAATTTTGTTTTTACTCCAACAAAATAAGTTGGTGTAAAGCACACGTATTTCGTTCCAAATACTGCTTAACCAAAAGATGACTTTTGACAGGTATAATTTATTTATGTTTTTTCCCATTTCTTCTTCTATCAATCCAGATTGGTGCGAGTATTCCATCCCGTCTTGAGAATGTAAAAGCTGAACAGGCAATTTTTATTAGCTGCTGGGTAATAAGCCCAGAACAGGTATTTTTAATCCATGAAAAGCAAGCAGTCACTCTTGACTCTTTACTCAAATAAGTTGATCTATATGTGTTTCAATCTTGTTTATGTCTTGGAAATTTCGTTCAGAAGGTGGCATAGCAACTTTGGGAAGGGAAGGGTAAAACTGAACGGTCAGGGTATGGGTAAATCATTTAGTGCTTCTGAACAATAAGCAAATAAGTGTTTAAGTTCAAGCTATAATATGTACTTCTATCAAAGTGTTTTCTTGTACATACATAACAAAGGTTGTACTAATATAGCCAACTACTGCACAGCTTTGGATTTAAATAAACAAACTACCTGTACATAAAGCTATGTTATCAGGTATCCTGAGAAACTATAACAATTTCTGAAATGTTGTTCTTTTATATAAAACCAAAAAGTCTGTGAGGGTCCTTTTTTGGGAGGGGGGGGGGTTCAGATGTGATTATTTTCTTTGTGTTTTTTTTGTAACTTTTGTTATCAAACTGTGTTTTAAAATGTAAAAGTATTTTTAAAAAACAATTGTTATAACTGTATGATTGCTTCTTCCAAGTGCCAAATAAAATAATACATTTAATTGAGAGTATGATAACCACTTGTTAATTGTTTTCTTCATTTAACAGTTTTCTTTGAATTCTTCTGCGTTGAAGGCTGCAAAGAAAAAGGTAAGCATGTGTTCCTTATAAACAGAAGCTCTCCTCTATGGCAAGTACAATTTGAAACTTTACACAGTTGAAATGCAATGTGGAGGAGTTCACAATGTCACCATTACTGTTGTAATCATTATGAGTGTTGTACAGGTTGCCATAGGTAAGACCTCCCAATACATGGAATGCATGCTTATCTCATCTGACATGGCTCAAAATTACCTGAATGCCGGGTGAGTTCAAATGACGAAGGTTCTGGGTCAACAATTTTGACCCGGAGAGCCGGGTATAAAATTTTGACCCGGGACCTTTGTATTGACCCGGCTTCCGGGTCAACATGAAACAGTGACCAGGAACCCGGGTCAGTACAAATAACCCGGGTTCCGGGTCAAAATTTTTGACCCGGCTTTCCGGGTCACTTTGACCCAGATTTGGTCATGTTAATTCGAACCTGGAGTCCGGGTCAATTTTGACCCGGGTCAAATTTGACCTGGGAGTTTTTAGAGTGTGATACTTAAACAATTCTTTATTTAACACATGTAAGACCCATTTTGGAATCTAGTACCCTCATTCTAATGTTTTTAACTGCTCCATTGAAAGAGTTGTGTGACATGCAGCCAAATTTATTCTGGGAAGCTCTGCCTCACACGAGGAGTAATGTCCTCTTTTCCAACAGCCTTCAGAATGTGAAGTCAATTTCAATTAATGATGTTAGCTTTTGTAATACTGATTTCAACATTTTGAAATCTTCAACAAATGTAAAACTGGCTTTTTTAGCAAACACTTTGTAACCTCATTATACAACTCTTGAAACAAATTCCATCTGACCAAGAAATTAAAGCTCTATCTCAATTAAAATCTGACCTCCTTGACCACTGCCTTGCTAGTGACCCGTAACATAGGAGTAAAGTCATTTTTACTTTACCCTCCTGCTTTTGCACTACAGATACTAAATTGATTTGAATGAAATCCTTTTTTGTGGTGATTATATGACTTTTAAAACTTCCATGTTTTTGTTTGCTTGCTGTTGTGATTGTTTTTTGGTTTGTTTTATTTGATGTGTGAATAAGGGTCCCCATTTAGTGAGCCTGCATGCCTCTTCAGGGTTTCCCTTTTCCTCACATGATGTATTTTAGTGTTTAGTGCAATAAAGGTTATAAATTAAATTAAAGTTAATCCAGCATACCGCATCATTTATGGTACAGGAAGTGTTTCAAACCTACACTCAAAACTTCAGGCTGATGCCCTAGAGTGCTTGGATTGTTGACAATGTTTGTTATATTTGTCATTCAATTTACAGGTAAACAAATCAAGCTTTTTCACTGATCAAAAAAGATGGCAGCCAGAGTAACAACTGAGTCAGTATTACAAAAAATCACTGAGAGACATCTTCAATGCCAAATCTGTAAAGACGTTATCAAGCAGCCCAAAATGTTGGACTGTTCTCATTCATTTTGTCTGGAATGCCTTCAACACCTTGCAGAGACTAATCCAACAAGTCAAATGCTAACATGTCCAGCATGTCGAGATCAAACTTCATTGAGTGGAAGAGGAGTTTCTCAGTTACGTTCTGATTTCAAGTTGACTTCTTTGTTGGATGAAATAGAACAGCATGAGACTGAACTACAAAGTCAAAAAGACAATCAACTACCAGGTCAGGGGTCTGTTTCTAAATGTAGCAAGCATACTGAAAAGGATGTCATCATGTACTGTGACTCATGCAAACAGTTCATATGCACAACTTGCATTGCAAAGGACCACAGAAGGCATCCTGCCACTGAAATAATTGAGGTTTTAAACAACTGCAAGAAAAAAGCCAATGAAATAATAGCAGAAGTAGGACAACATCACAACAATTTCAATTCTGCTTTACAAGACATAGCTACTTCTCGTAAGACATTAGATTCTATGTTTGCTGCCACCAAAGCAAAAATTTCAATGAAGGGTGAGGAGGATATTGCCAAGGAGGTTGCAAGGATCAGAGAAGAAGAGAAGAAACTAATGCTAGAATTAGAGCAGATTTATAAAGACAGAGCCAAAACAATAGAAAATGCAGAAGCCACTAACAACAATGAAATGACAAAAGCACAGAATATGACAGTTATAGTCATTCAACTGATGGATAAAGTAAACTTTTGTGAGAATCTACATCTCTTAGAGAAACTCTTGCAAGACCTCAGGGACTACACAAAGAGGAAACCCAAACAATTGCCCCATGAATTGACTTATATAGACTTTAAAGAGGATCAGAAATCACTCCAGAGACTGAGATTCAAAAGAGATCAAAAACTAGAAGCAGCAGCTTGTGCTGCAGTTAGACAGCCAATATGCAAACCCCAGACAAAACTTACACAAAAGACATGGACACTGAAAACAGAAATAACAAGGTACATGAACAGAGATAAACAACTACAAAACTTCTGTGCATTTGATGTTGCTTCTTACTTGATCAAAATACTAGCAGAAAGCTTTTCTCAATTCAACATGATCCCAACAGGGCTGTCAATCAAAGGTCTCACTTATCCAAGCAGTGTGACAGTGAATAAGAATGATGAGCTCATTGTTTTAGATAAAGAAACGGTCAAGATTTTCAACAAAAATAATAAGTGTCTCCATCAGTTCAAACTGGGTGGACGGCCAATCTCCCAGCAATCATGTATAGCAGTAGATGAAAACAATCTGATAGCAGTGGGTTCTTCCAACAAGATCTCTCTACACAGACCAGATGGATACCTCATCAGCACATTGCCTGCTCCTGGGCTTGGTCGATACTTGACTATCTACACACAGCAACTCATCTACACCAGCATCTGGGACAATGAGTTGGTATCAATCGACTACATGGGTAGCATTGTATTTTCAGTGGATATATTTCTGTCCAGAAGGCCTTATGGTTTGTGCTGTGACAAAGATGGCAACATTTATGTTGCAATATGGGATGTAGAATCATGGTCAGGTAAGATCCAGAGATACAGTCCTGATGGCAAGTACATTGGATGCATCATTGAGGGCTGCGCTTATCCACATGGTATAACACTCACACCAGCTGGTGATCTTGTTGTGGCAACAGATAAATCAGTTCAAATCTACCACCATGAGTAAAGACAGAACTGGATCTTGTGCCTTAGGGGATCAGGTTGCCTCAGTGATTTCTTTCTCTGCCTTTCACCTCTGTAGACCCTTGTTCAAACACCACGTCAGACCAGAGCTTATATGTGGATTGGGTTTTCAGTCCCTACAGGATTGCGAGGGTTTTCCCTGTTGGGTTTTCCTCCAACATTTCAAACTGAAAACTTCTTTGTCATCTCTATTCATTCTGTTATTGGTGCTAAATGAGCACCAATAATGAGATCAATAAAAACAGCTGGATCATAAAGGCAACTTTAGATGACACCTTGGAATAATATGGTCAGGCAATATTAAAACGATTATCATTACCCTTGGGTACTCTTGCTTTGGAGCCTATAAATTTGTCAAAGTCTTATAGCACTGGACAATCTGGATATAGTGAAGAAACAACAAGAAGCACCACGGATGGAACACAATCAAATGAAGAGAACTCAAACACTTTCCAATATTCCCCTTGCAAGAACTCATAATCAACCACCTACATGTATCTAGATGATTGTAGTTCTACTGAAATTATATTTAACTCTGTATGACTGTGTATAATGTGCCACAGCACCTTGTAAACCATTACCAAGGTCTAATACTTGAAAACGTAGCTCCACAATACCTTGCAGGAAAATAATGAATGTTGATGCACCTTGAGCGTCACTGAGTGACAGAAATGAGCACTATATAAGAAGCCACTATTACTATTATTATTATTATTATTATTATTATTATATTGAAACTCAAGATTTGTTATTCTACTCCAGCCAAACCCATAATGTAAGACACTTATAAATATCTTCCGACTTAAACTTGTTAAGAGGCTGACTGGCTGGTCATCGCAAGGTGTTCAAAGTTTGTGTATGTTAAAAAGCATAATTTTAAGCTCCTATTTGTGAAACTTAAGTCTCACATGGTGGTATTTGCAATGCTTCAAAATTTGCTTTATTAGTTGTTTCAAGTGTTTTTCTTCATGTTATGTGATTGCATGTATATAATTCTTCCACATTCTTGATGCATTTTTATACATGAGTGCTAAAAATGGTAAGCAATGATTTAGAGGCTACCCTTACTAAACGCAGATGGTTGTAAACAAAATCAGGTCAGAAAATATATATTCAAATTTCTCAAAGATTACAGCATTTCCAACGAAAACATTTCAAAGGTAATCACTCCTTTTTTGTTAAACTCTAAAGCATTACTCCTTGTTTATGAACTCTAGAGTATCAATCTCTTTCACCTACAATTGTTTTGTTACCAATGTTGCATTAAGCTTTTGAAATTCCCTAGTACTATTGTGCTTTTACATCAACCAAATTAATTCCATTAAGTTCAATTTTTCTGGAATTCTGAAGATAACAAAGACAACCAAACCAATGTAATGCACTTCTGTTCAGAACATGTTTTGGAATAAGGGAGAACATACTGGCCGAGTCGAATGTGGATTTTGTTTTGTTGAAATATGAAGAATATCACAGGCCGGTCCCATATACTACCCTGTAGTACTCTTAATTCTTTCGCTATGGCGAGCCGCCAACAGTGGCTCACAGAAATGTCCCGTTCCCTACGGAAAGCCGCTCACAGCGGCTCGTTGACATCACTGTAGATATTCGGGGCATCCCCATGACGTGTGCCTTTTTTACATAATTTATGCCATATTGCCATCTGGATGACCTCTGACCCTAGTTTCAGCGGCTTTGAGTCGCTGCCATTGGCTTTCCATCGCGCCAAGGGTATTATTGACACATTAGATGGCGGCGTCCAGAAATTAATTCCGTACAAACCGCGCGAAATTTGAAAATTCAATTCCGGAGCGAAAGAGTTAAGAACACTCAGTAGGAGTCCAGTTTAGGGACTTAGTTTATTTCATGGTGGAACTATGTAGAACAGACATGTCACCCCTGTGCAGAAAGTGCATTACTTCGTGAAAAGCATGTAAAAAATACAAGCATTTAGAAAATGGGGAACACAAACTTCAAATCTCAATGTAGATGAATGATGTTAATTTGGAATAAAAGTTCTAAAGTTTAAAAGTCAAGAAAATCACTTACTTCAGAGTTTCACTCACAAAGAGTTCTCAGCATCTACCCTGGGAGTCTGAGACTGACTAGCATATTGTGGGTCTTTGGTTACCATGGTTATGGGCTTCACAATCCAAGAGGCTGTGTGGACATGATGAGGGACATCTGAAATAAAAAGAGGATCAGAGCAAAGGGTTCAAAACGTGAATTTATACTGTCAAACTGAGTAAACTCTCAGGCCTCATTTATATTAGGCAATGTCAATTATCAATGGATCTTACAAGATTCAGCTGAAGATGCCCTGTCTTACATCCCCCCCCCCGCCCACGAAAAAGCAAAAACAAACAAAATCTAACAAACACCAATACAAACACTAACAACAACAAAACACAGCTAATTATTAACTTTGTAAAACAAGTACAAATATTGACACCTTTCTTTTACTAATCTTCACTCATACCACAAACCATTCACGGGATTAAAATTGCTAGGTCCAACCCTTTGCCAATGTGAAATTTTGATTTAAAATATCATTGGCTGTTTTTATAGATTCAAGAAAATGACAAGAAGAAAGCCCATGAAATATTTGCAGTCGTAGAGAGACATCAAGTTAATTTTAACATTGCCATACAAGACATAGTCGTGTCTCAGAATGATTTAGATGATTATGTTTGCTGACACCAAAGCAAAGATCTCAAAGAAGGCTGATGAAGAGATTGCTAAGGAGACTGCAAGGATCAGAGAAGAAGAGAAGCAAGTGGTAGGAGAATTAGAGCAGACTTATAAAGACAGAGCCAAGACTATGGCAGTTGCAGGAGCCGCAAATAACAAAGAAATGACCGCTGCACAAAATAAAAAAGATGAAGTAACCATACTCATGGATAAAGGTAGCTGCTGTGAAAATCTAGTTCTCATAGAAAAACTCTTGCAAGACCTCATAAAATACCAACTAAATTGCCCCATGGGTTGAGTTACATGGACTTTCAATTCAATTCAATTCAATTCAATTCTTTTGAAATCACCATGACTGGTTTGAAAGTTGCTGCTCGTTTAAAATTCATAACAAATTGGCTAAAATCTACACCAGGAAAAGACTTATCTATCTTGGCTCTCAGAGCTATCTATGGAGAACATTATTCAGATTGAAGGCAAAGTATAGGTTTTGTAATTGTCAAATCAAACTAATTGGTTTTAATCTGAAATCACATTGAATATAAAGTTCAACTCAACGCCAATCCTCCAGAGAAATATTTCTGTCTGAAATACTGTAAAAGTCAAGAAAGAAACATTTGAAACCCCCAAAATTTATCATTGCTGATACAATGTACGATTGAAAAAAACAATCTCTCTTTGAATTAAATGGTCTGTAAACTACGTGTATAAACTAAGTATTTGAGATTCAAATGATTTGGAAACAAAACAATTGTAGTAAAGTATCTTGCTCAATTAGGACACAAGTGCCATGACTGGAACTCAAACTCACACTCTGCTGATCAGAAACACCAGAGCCATGAGTCTTAACCAATCCAATTGGCCTGGACAAGCCTTTTTAATAGCCTTTTTAATCAAAGCTGCAAGCTACATGCTGCATGCATCTCTAAACGCTGCTACAGAGAATGACTGGGTAACACAATGTAGGGATTAAGGTTACAGAGAACTGCTGAATAATGTAATGGGATTACACAGCTACTGGAAACTACTGGATTACACGATGGATGTATAATGGCTACTGGGTTACACAATGGAAGTACATGGCTAATGGGTTAAACAATGGAAAAAAAGCTTTTCAAAGACTCTTTTATTACTCCCATAAAAACTATTAAGAATTCGCTGCCTGAATTTTGTCTGCAATAGCTCTGTGTACGCTATGCCTGGTGAGGATATTTCAAGGCACGATCACTTTTCACATCATTTAACTCAAACTAGATTCAAAAATCATCTGATCACTTTCTCTCTCACTGTTGCTATACTCAACCCTAATACACCTATTCACTACTATTGTCAACACAGGTCCCTAGAAACTGTAATTTGTAATTTGAATTGTTTCTTTGAGATGTAAATAGTGCATTTCCCTTCATGCATGACAACCATTGTTTAAGCAAAATTAGGCTAAAAATAAGTTTAATCATGGAGCTCCATGGTTAAATCAAAGCTGCATGCTGCATGCTGCATGCATCGCTAAACGCCATTACTGAGAATTACTGGGTAACACTATGGAGGGATTAAGGTTTCAGAGAACTGCTGGATAACATAATGGAACTACACAGCTACTGGGAACTACTGGGTTAAACCTTTGAAGTACATGACTACTGGGTTTCACAATGGAGGTAAAGTTTTCACAGACTCTTTTATTACTCCAATAGGGGTGTTCTAATAATAATCTGGCAGACATGATGAGGGACATCTGAAATAAAAAGAGGATTGAAGCGAAACGTGAATTTATTCTGTAAAACTGAGTAAACCCTCAGGCCTCATTTACATTGGGCAATGTCAAGTAGCCAAGAATCTTACAAGACCCAGCTGAAGATGCCCTGTTTCACAGCCCCCTCCCCCCCCCCAAAAAAAAACAATCATAAAAACACACACAGGTAATTGACACTTTCTTTCTAGGTGCTAACCTTCATGCATTTTACCAACCATTCATGCGATCGAAGATGCTAGGTCAAACTTCTGGCCAATTTGTCCCGACAACTTTATTCAGAGTTTAAATGGATTGTTTTATAGATTCAAGAAAATAATCAACTTTAATTTAAGGTATTGCCCAAAGAAATCTGCCAATGATAAGTGGTAGTTAATTAAAAACTAAAAATTAAATATTGTTGGGATTCCTACATTATTTCACGTCCGTCATCCATGTACAAACAAATTGGCATTTTATGATATATATATTCTATGCATTTTCAGTGGCACTTGCAAAATGTTTTTACATATTGAAATAGCTTCATCTGTCAAAATTCGATCAGAGAAAAAAATCTTTAAAAAAATGTCTTACTAGGCCATACATGCACTGTTTAGAGCTTGGATTAGTATCAATTTATTCGACAGGTTGATGGAAAACTCATCAAATGGTTTACTCAAATGGTAATAACTATATATCAAAACCCATCTTGGGTCCTCTCAAGTCCATTTTGTATTCTGTTATTTTTCAAAAAAATCAGAAACGTTTTATAAAGCCAGGGAATGAAGATTATTGTTGTTAGGTTCAACGCCATTGAGTTAGGGGTAGACCCTCTAGTGTGTTAACTGTATCTCGTATGTTAACCTTCATACAACAGTAATCCATTGATATGGTATACATCACTCCTTGCTTACATACTGTACATAATGTAGAGGTATAGAGACAATTTTCTAGGGCAGTGTAATTGTTGTGCTGTAGTGCTAAAGGCGGTCGGGTTAGCATATTGGTTTATTTGCCTCGCCTTCCACCTCTAGAACCCCGTTATTTTTCACGTAAATCAGAAACATTTTATACATCCAGGAGTAAATGATTAATGTTGATAGGTTCAAAGTCATGGAGTTAAGTGTATTGAATGTTGACATTGATATGGTATACATCCCTACTTGACTACATACTGTACATAGAGATCTAAAAATAGAAATGGGGATTTCCCTTTACCAGTCAAACTTCGGGCATTGTGATTGTTGTGCTATAGTGCTACAGACTGTTGATTGTCTACATGTCTTCACTGTTCAAGCAGCAGTTAAATTGACATTGTGTTTTTAAGACATCTTTTCTGGTAGAAATTAGTCCAGCAACTGATACACTGTAGGTGTGTATGTAAATGTAATTTGAGGAATAATTATTTTGGCATTATAGAGTCCTGTGTCCAAATCTGAAATTGTTTTATTGAGTGGGTTTTAAAAAGAAGCTGATGCCAAATCCTCCTACTGTCTGATCATCCAATATAATCAACAGATCATGGACAGACGCACTATATACCAGTCTGCATATACATACTGGTATGAAATAATATACAAATAATGAATATTTATGAGTGAAATGGTGCAAATATTTTCAAGAGTTGAAAGATGGAATGTTCTTTTCAACGAGGCGGAGTGGAGTTGAATGGAACATTCCATCTTTCAACGAATGAAAATATTCTCACCATGAAAAACAATAAAAAACATTCATTATTTGTTTTATATAACATCCAAGTAGATCTTTGTCATTTTGATTGGAGGATACAACTTTCAAAACAACAAAGTGTACAACATTTAATTGTGACATTGCACCCATTTCTTTTGGTTTGGCTTGTTTGGATTCAACAGTGACCTAGGGCAGACACGCGCACGGAATGATGTGGTACGCACCTTGCAATATAACAAATCGGATTGGACGAAAAATGCACGGTGAATGGAACGAAAAATGCATGGTGAATGACGTAGTGTACAATAGTACGTTTATTTGCTATCACATGACGGACAATCCTCCAATCAAATGGCAAGGATCTACTTGGGTGTTATATAAATAGTTTTATTACACCACATACTTAGATTCTTTCTTGTGATTAGTAAGAGCACCTCATTATGTGTCTTATTTTTTTAAGACTACAGCCATAGTAATACCCAAAACCAAAGTACTTTACCTTTAGCAACCAGAAGTACTTTACCAGCAGCACCCAATATACTGAACCCATAGCAACCAATGTACTTTACCCCAAACAACTTCATTTGCCAGAAGAACATTGGAATTCCACGATTAATCGGTTGTTTAAAAGGACGGACCATGCTTGCGACTCGCGGATCAGCCCACGACTGGACCAGCCAAGGGACTTCAAACCCCAGCCTAGAGTCTCAATGGAGGTATACCTCTCCCCTATTCATGCGTTCCGTTACCACCACCATATTTTCATTGTATTAAGTTATTCTCATTGTATTTAAATAATTTGACTTCCCTTGTGCTTGCATATGTATTTGAAGCGCTGAGAGTGTATTTCATTAAATGTCTTATATTTTGTTGTTCTAAACCTTGGCTCCCATTTACATTCATTCAAGTGCGGTTTTTCCCTTTAATTCTGTTAAGTTGTTCTGTTCGATTTGTGACTTCGTAACAATACCCCTAGCAAACAAAAAACTGTTTTGAGTGTCTCATCATTGTCTTCCATCGAAGAACGTTGGTTGGAGAACTGGTCACCTTCTGACAAAGATTATCACTCAAAAATAATTACCGCATTCAGATTAATAACAAGCCACCTTGAACAGAGCGTGACAAATAAATTTGACTTTCACAAGACAGAGATACCAATTTGATGAGAATCACCCACACCACAACTGAAGATTGCCCGACTGTGAGTTATGAAAACAAGGTATTGCTAAGAAGAGGATCTGAAAAACATATCCTTGCTGTCTCACTCTACCACCTAAAATTCGAAAGACGCAATCGTCAAAAATTACTTCTTTGGTCACCCTTAATATATCCACCAACCACATTGCCCTGTCACAATGACAAACATTGCAAATATAATAAACTGACACTCACCTCACCCAATAAACTTGTAAAAATGGTCAACAACCAACATTTATATTCCCTAAAAGGTTGTAGTCTTACTGATATCCTGGGTTATTCCATGCCAAATCATCAGGCTCCGTCTCAGATTTTACTATTTTTTTAAAAACAATTCCCTATGGGTGACATGAACACACACAATTTCCCTACTCCTTAATATGTAAGAGGTATGAAAAAAAACTAAGCCCCGCACCTTCAAATAGTTTTTTGTGTTTTAGGGCATTTTTTAAAGCCTATATCTACAAATGGAGACAAGATATGTAGTTACAAAAATTGATATACAGGGTCTCTGGTATCCCAAAAACTGGAATCTACTGTCAAAAGGAGCACAGGCCATTAGCAAATCAAGGTATATAGGTCTTTAAAAACCGACATTTTAGCCTGCGGAATGACTTGTTGTTATTTTTGAGACCCCTTATAGTGCCTATGTGAAATGTCTGATTGCTTTTATATTACACTTGGTTACAAAATAGGTGCATAAGTGAGACCTGATATAAAGATAGACCAATCACACCTTTGATGGGTATTTGGGAGGGGTTTGAGTACAGCTCCACCTTTAAAAATGCCCCAAAACGCCTTTTTTAAAGTGGTTATTATGACAACGTGGGACAATAATGACAGATTTACAAACTTTTCCTAATAATACTTTGTATCCAGTCTACTTATGTGAGAGAAAAAAATTGGTTTCTTTACTTCTTCACGTAAAACAAAATATAGTGAATATGCCCAGATTATGGGTTTTTGCTGTATATGTATTAGAAACTCAAAAATCACATCCATTGTAAGTATACTTTATCTCAAACTGATATCAGTTGTAAATCGCCATGAGTGTGTTTAAAGTACAAGTTCATTTACATACAATGTAGGCTTTATCAGCAGACACAATTTCAAATAACAACTGATCCTGATTGGGTGGTTTGAGGGGCGTGTTATCCGACCTTTGATTATAAAGTTACCATGTAACTCCATGTACAGCGTCATGTATGTGTTGTACATTTGTGGTTGACATTGTGACTAAAAAACCACAGCCCTAACATCTTGTGTCATACTACAATGAAGTCTATACACAGTCTATACTCTGAATATCCTCATATTTGGCTTATATTACCTTTGGTGACAAGGAAGCTTAGGATTTGAGTAAGTTGACAAAAAAATTTACAGTGTACTTAACAAAATGTTTAACATGTATATGTATTACTATAGAAATATTTATGTGTATATACCTCACACATATCCTTGTAATTTGATTGGTGTAACAGGCATCACATGCTACCCTTTATATTGCCACGGCTTTAAGGAAAACTTTAGGATTATTTTTTCAGCTAATATTTAGACAATTTCAAATGTTGCTGTGGAGCTCAAGGTCTATTCACCAGAGTCTCATATCATTGGACAATCTGAACAAACTGTAGATTGTGGAAATTGATTTTTTGAGGAAACAAACCAAAAGCAAACTTTGACCTTCCTGTATGACCAAAAGTAAAGGAATATCATAGCTTTTTAATTGCCGAAACTACAGAAAAAAGCAAATGGTCATTTTTCAACTTAAAAAACCTTGTAATTCAAGGCCTGATGATGTCATCATGATGTCATGAAAACTGTGCCGTTTTTATATTAAGATTCAATTGTCAGGTGAGTTACAATGTTTAATTCAGTTTCAATCTTGAGTTATGCTGCTGATAAGAGAAACTGACTGGGTAAAATGTAAAATTTACACGATTTCCCTTGTGGTTTATTATCTTGATATTTGGAAAAGTTATCTTCACAAGTTATTGGCTTCAGAATGACTTGTGACTACTCAAGTAACACATTTCAGTAACCCCAAGTAGTGTCTGGGTATAGATGACAACCATGATTAAAATAATTCCTATGATGTAAGATTTAAACATGCATTTTATGAAATGGAGCAGAATGATAAGATTTATCCTAAAGTAATTAATGTTTATGTCCAGTGCGGAAACTAAGGGGGGGGGAGGACACGGGGTGCCCCCCACCCCCACCCATCAACCAACCATTGGGACAGAGAGGAAGAGAAAGAGAGAACAGAAGTAGAGCTTGAAACAAACAAAACAACTCGTCCTTTTCAGGACCACCACCCTTCCAAAGAAAGAACTTCTTAACTTATCACGATAATAATATAATACAGCATTTCCAATTATATTCTGATTTTAATTAATACAATCTACCACCTACATTTCTCTTACAGTGGCCAAGCGTAAACTTATTAAACAAGCTCACAACTTAATATTACAACAAAAAGCTAATTGCTTTTCACATTTAGTGCTTAAACCTTAAAGGGTTCAATTAGAATAATATTCTTAATAACATAGCATTAGACAGTGAACAATTCATAACAAAGGAAAAGGATTCAACTTTGTTTCAGCTCCTGCTGTTAAAGCCTACCTGTAAAAAACTCTGGAGTGATTTCAACATCTTCAAAAGAACACCGAGAATTGCTTTTGTAATGCACAACAAACCAACCATGGCTCAACCCTTCAAACCACCATCAAAGTGGCTTGCAAATACAACACAATGTGCGACTCTCGAAAATTACTTGGAAGCCACTAAATACCATGTTGCTCATGTTAGACTGAGAAATCAGAAATTTAAAATGACAAAACAAGAGCTATCAGCTGTACTCAAGCTCAAACACAATCAAGACATCATAATTAAACCCTACGATAAAGGAAGAGGCATTTGCGTCGTAAACTGAACCGATACCTACAAGTGGGTTACCAACGTCTTGAATCCGAGCACTACACAAAGCTGGACCAAGATATTACACCGCAAACCACTACATTGGTTCATAACTAACTTCTTGATTTACATCGAGACAACTACATCAACAAATAAACTTTGGCATACCTTGACCAATCCTCTCTACAGTGCGACTGCCCTACAATGTATTTTCTCCCGATGATACATGAGACACAACCCCTGGGCATACCATTTGTAGGAAAACCAATAATAAAAGGATGTTCAAATTCACAACCATTACCCTGAACCACAACAGAAAAAAAAAGAAACCTGTCTCTTATGAGACTGGAGAACTACAGATTTGTTAGGAATCACCGACATCCGCAACTGAAGATTGCCCAAAATTGAGGCATGAAAATATGTTATTGCTAAGAAGAGGATCTGAAAAAATATACTCGCGGTCTCACTCTACCACCCACACTTTTTATGGCTCAATCGTCAAAATTGCTCCTTTGGTCACCCCCAATATATTCGCCCACCACATTCCCAAGTCACAATGACAGACATGGGGGATACAGTAACCTGACACGGACCCCACCCATAAAACTTATATGATTTTCAAGTCATAAAGTGTCACTGAATTGGACAGCACCATCATTTATTTACCATTTAACCTATTATTTATCAAAATTGAACCATGTGACCGGCAAATACATTTATTATTCTTACCTTGCCAAAATAGATATTCTTTTAACAGATAAAAATATATATAAAAGAATTTGCATTTATATGGACCATTTTTTAAAATTTCAGCTTGATTGACCTTTGACCTTTCTAATAAGCATATTCGACACTTGAAACAAGTGAAGACGCCTACTAAATGAAAGGTAGTGACCTAAGGAATATTTTAATCAGAGTTGGCATCTATACCCAGACACTACTGCCTATGTCAAAATGCATCATTTATTTCACTTGTCTAACATAGGAGTTATGTAATTTTTACTTTACCCTCCTGCTTGTGCACTACAGAACCACAATTGAATTGAATGAACTCCTTTTTTGTGATGATTATATAACTTTTGAAAACATCAATAAATAAATAAAAAATTACTGTTGTTTTATGTAATTTTCTATACAAAAAATTGTTTCCTTGCAGTTGTGACAATTTTTTGTTTGTTTTGTTTTGATGTGTGAATAAGGGTCCCCATTTAGTAACCATGAATGCCTCTTCAGGGTTTCCATTTTCTCCATATACAACTGGGTTAAGAGAAGCAATTTATGACCAAGTGTGCTACTCCATGAAGTGTTTCAAACCCACACTCAAAACTTGTCTGATGCCCTACACTGCTTGGATTGTTGACAGTTTTTTTATTTGTCATTAAATTTACAGAACACAATTCAAGCTTTTTAAACCGCTCAAAAAGGATGGCAGCCAGAGTAACAGCTGAGTCCGTATTACAAAAGATCACTGAGAGACATCTTCAATGTCAAATCTGCATGGACCGCTTCAAGGAGCCCAAAATGTTGGATTGTTCTCATTCATTTTGTCTGGAATGCCTTCAACATCTTGAAGAGACTGATCCAACCAGTCAAATGCTAACATGTCCAGCATGTCGAGATCAAACTTCATTGAGTGGAAAAAGAGTTTCTCAGTTACGTTCTGATTTCAAGTTGACTTCTTTGTTGGATGAAATAGAACAGCATGAAACTGAACTACTACGAAGTCAAAAAGACAATCAACCACCAGGTCAGGGGTCTGTTTCTAAATGTAGCAAGCATACTGAGAAGGATGTCTTCATGTACTGTGACACATGCAAACAGTTGATATGCACAACTTGCATTGCAAAGGACCACAGATTGCATAATGTTGCTGAACTAAATGAGGTTGTTGACAACTGCAAGAAAAAAGCCAATGAAATATTAGCAGAAGTAGGACAACATCACAATAATTTCAATATTGCTTTAGAAGACATAGCTACTTCTCGCAAGACATTAGATTCCATGTTTGCTGCCACCAAAGCAAAGATTTCAAAGAAGGCGGATGAGGATATTGCCAAGGAGGTTGCAAGGATCAGAGAAGAAGAGAAAAACCTGATGAGAGAATTAGATCAGATTTATAAAGACAGAGCCAAAACAATAGAAAATGCAGAAACCACAAGTAAAGATGAAATGACAAAAGCACAGAATATGAAAGTTACAGTTATTCAACACTTGGATAAAGTAAACTTTTGTGAGAATCTACATCTGATAGAGAAACTCTTGCAAGACCTCAGGGACTACACAGAGGTGCAACCCAAACAAGTGCCCCATGAATTGGCTTATATGGACTTTGAAGAGGATCAGAAATCACTCGGGAGACTGCGAACCAAAGAAGAACAAAAACTGGAAGCAGCAGCTTCTGCTGTGGTTAGACAGCCAATATGCAAACCCCACACAAAACTTACACATAAGACATGGACACTGAAAACACAAACAACAAGGTACATGAATAAAGATAAACAAATACAAATCATCTGTGCATCTGATATTGCTTCTTACTGCAATAGTGATGTTGTTGTCTGCGATTCAAGAAATCACATCTTGGTCAAAATATTAGCAGCTCAATCCAATATCATCGCAAGTGAGCTGTCAATCAAAGGTCTCACTAATCCAAGCAGTGTAACAGTGAATAACAATGATGAGATCATTGTTATAGATAAAGAAATGGTCAAGATCTTCAACAGAAACAATGAGTGTCTCCATCAGTTCACACCAGGTAGCTGGCCATTCATCGAGCCATTATGTATAGCAGCAGATGACAACAATCTGATAGCAGTAGGTTTTTGCAACGAGATCTCTCTACACAAACCAGATGGATCCCTCTTTGGAACAATGCCTGCTCCTGGGATTGGTCGATACTTGACTACCTATAAACAGCAACTCATTTACACAAATTGGGATGACAAGAAGTTAGTATCAATGGACTACGAGGGTAGCACTGTATTCTCAGTCGATATCAATCAGTCTTGGTACCCTCGTGGTCTGTGCTGTGACAAGGATGGCAGCATCTATGTTGCTACATGGGATATAGAATCATCATCAGGTGAGATCCATCATTATAATTCAAATGGCGAGTACATTGGTTGCATCGTCGAGGACTGCGCTGATCCACATGGTATAACACTCACACCCGCTGGTGATCTGGTTGTGGCTAAAGATGAATCAGTCGAAATCTACATGCATCACCAAGAGTAAAGAGAGCTGGATCAAAGAAAGGCCACAAAACTTCCTTAAGGTCCTCTTGCTGTGGAACATAATTAAGGTCTATTGACCAGAATCTCATATCAATGGACAATCTGGACAAACTGAAGACAGAACAAGAAGTTTACTAACATGGAATAACAATTATTTTATACTGAAGATCTAACTTAGGAGTTGAAATAAGATTTTTCTAAACATGAAGTGATCTTCTAATGAATTTTTTGTTTGCTCTTTTCAGTTTAAACATTTATTACAGTAATTGGATAGAGAATTAGACAACAAAAATTGTGGTAAACAAAGACAAATTTACTACAGCAGGATTTAAACCTGACACCACCTGTTTTATAAACACAAACCAAGAAAGGATGATTAATCAATGATTTCACAGAAAAAACTCTTTTCAATCTTTATGTTTTCCAGAAATAGAATAACTTTTGTCTTTCTCAACTAGCCAGCTTCAGTTGGGAAGCGCACTGACTAGACAGTTTTTTGTACTAAGATGATAATTTTGTCCCAAAAATGATAACACTGCATTTGAAGATCATCAAAGCTTGCACGAAATCCCAAACAAAACAAAAACAGTTTTCTATCCTTTGAACATAAAAATCTCAACAAAAGTTGATAGATTTTGAGTGTCTTATGACTGAGTAGGTTAAAACCTACAAATTATAATAATTTCGTTTTTTTTTTTTTATAGTTCAAATTGTTGCAGTTTGGGTTTATGTCTTTGTTTTTTACCGTATTATATTTGGGCCATTAGAAGTGCTATCCCAGTTCTGTGTGTATGGACAGCCACCCAATAATACTAGTTTTATTCACTATTGGCACAGAAGCCACGAACTGACACAGGCCAGTAAAAAGTAGCAATTGCCGAAAATGACATCTAAAGTTGAGTGCTTTTAAACAAGTTTTCTTACAGAGGACACTTAATGCTTTCATCTTAAAGTAAGCAAGGTTTGTGTAAGTTGAAACCAAACTTATTCACGTTTGCACAAACTGACACCATCCAATGTATTACAACACTGTTGTGTGTGTGTGTGTGTGTGTGTGTGTGTGTGTGTGTGTGTGCCAGTTCTTGAAAATGTAAGTCAGCGCATGAGCGCTACACTTGAGGTTAGTGTCAGTTCGTGAAAACTGTTGAAAAATGAAGAAGAAAAAAAACCAAAACCTAAACAATAAAAAAGGTCTTGTACACTGTGTCAGTTCATGGCGTCTGTGACGTATTGTGTGGATCATTTCTTCATATATGTCCAGGGATAAACATTTTAAAAAAAATGATTGTACTTATTGCTTGCCTCTAAAGACTAGCTGGATAGTGGCCACATTTTCTCGTAGTTGTATTAATTGTGGTAAAAGTTACAAAGTAAAAGTGAATGCGTTCTCAACATGTGTTAAAGGAACATTACAGAATTGGTATAAAAAATTTGAAAAATATACTTTTGATCACAGATTTACATAAAACTTACACGGTCTAATGATGATGATGTAGAAAACATCCCTTGAAATATTTCTGTCTGAAATTCCATATTTGATGAGAAATGAATAAACTAATTTAAAAGTCACGAATATCACTCACCTCTCACTGTGAGCTTTCTGTTTCTTGTAAGCCTCCAACTCTCCCTTTATTGTCCTAAGAGCTTCATTGGTAGAGAGTCATCGGCATCTTCCCTGGGAGTCAAAGACTGACTAGGATCTTGTGGGTCTTTGGTTACCATGGTTATAGGATAAACAATCCAAGAGGCTGTGTGGACATGATGAGGGTCATCTGAAATAAAAAGAGGATCAGAGCAAAGAGTTCAAAACGTGCATTTATACTGTCAAACTGAGTAAACTCTCAGGCCTCAGTTATCTTGGGCAATGTCAACTATCAATGTATGTTACAGGACTCAGCTGAAGATACCATGATTCACAGCACCCCCCCCCCCGAAAAACAATTTAAAAAAAACACACACACACACACACACCACACACACACACACAGGTAATTGACACTTTTCTAGGGGCCAATCTTCACTCACTTGAACAGCCACTCTTATGATCGTAGATGCTAGGTCAACCTTTTGGACGATTAGACCTGGCAACTTTATTTAAAATTTTAACGGTTATTTTTTATAGATCTATACTAGAAAATAAGAAGCTTTATTTAAGGTATTGCTCAAAAAAAATCTGCCAATGATAAGTGGTAGTTAATTTAAAACTAAAAATGAAATATTGTTTGGATCCCTTCACTATTTCACGTCCATCAGCCACCCTATGCAAACGTTTTGTAAGTTAGCGTATATGTATTCTGTGCATTGTCCGTGGCATACGCAAAAGTTTCTCTTTTTGAAACAGCATCATCTGTCAAAATTCGTTTAGAGAAAAATTCTTTTTAAAAATGTCTTTCAGCAGATACTAGGCCATACATGCACTCTTTAAAGCTTGGATTAGTATCAATTGATTTAACAGGTCGATTGGAAATTAATAAAACGGTTTACTCAATGGTAATAACTTGGGTCTTCTCAAGCCCAATTTGTACTGTGTTATTTTTCAAATAAATCAGAAACGTTTATACAGCCAGGGAATAAAGATTGTTGTTGTTAGGTTCAACGCTCTTATGAGTTCGGGGTAGACCCTCTACTGTGTTAACTGTATCTCGTGTGTTAACCTTCACACAACAGTAATCCATTGATATGGTATACATCACTGCTTGCATACATACTGTACATAATGTAGAGATTTAAAAATAGAAATGGGGATTTCCCTTCACCAGATATACTTGGGGCAGTGTGATGGTTGTGCTGTAGTGCTACAGACTGTTGATTGAATTTACATGTCTTCAACGTTCAAGCAGGAGTTAATTTGACATTGTGTTTTTAAGACATCTTTTCAGTAGAAATTAATCAACTATTGCTGTATGAAGAAAGACCTATAGTCTAACTGTCCAACTGTCCTACGTATAGACGATGTGACCTGTGACATCACATGTTTACAAAAGAGCCACAGAGCCTTGGCGGGCACATTTGTACACAGCTCAATTGAAGAATACAACAAATCTTATGTTTTATGGAGATCCCACTGTCTGATTTTCCTCAACTTTTGATATGAAAAAGGGGGGACATCTCAAAAGCTGTACAGCTGTTGCTTTTGTTAATTTTGAATTTATGTGAAAATTATGACACAAAATATAAGTTTTCCAATTGAGCCTGTGTAGCATCTTGCCCGTCAGGAATAGCATTATAATGTACGAGGTCACCACTCTGTAAACAAATGTAACATGGTCTATACCTCACGGCAGGCAGTAAACGTTAAAGACACCACCGTGGAATAAAGGATCTCACTAAACAATAGTATGCATAGAATGAGTGTATCGACTAGTTATAAAAGATCTAGACATTGAAAGCACTCCGCATGAATGGAATAAAAAACAAAAAAATAGCAAGTTTTGCAGTGTATTATGATTGGCATGCAGGCAAGGGGAGAGTGAGACGCTAGGTGTATGCGAGATGTAATATGGTGTAGGGATATGGTGTAGTGGGGGTATGGTAGTATTGGAAGGGGTTAGTGGTGTGGAGAGGGGGTATATGTTGGTGGTATAAGGCGTGTGGTGGGTGTGAGGAAGGCAGGCTAGGGAAGGAGAGTGGGGAAAGGGGGTGATGGTAGGGTGGGGAATTGGTAGGGGGTGAGTGGTAAGTATGGGGTGAGTGGTAAAGGGGGGAGAATAAAAAATAATAACAAAAATACTTTAATTAATTAATTAAAAATTTATTCAAAAAAAAAGTAGATAAATTTGTTGGACAAATACAATGGACTTGATAAACAACATAGAACCAGAGGTGCGAAATAAAACGAAACTGTGACCGAATTTGGTTCTTGAAACCTTACTTACACAAAGAATCTGATTAACTACACGGAACCTGAGGTTCTCAAGGACATTTAAGAAAAGGGAAATAAAAAGTACGAAATACAATATTACTGTGACCGAATATGGTTCTTACAACCTGAATAACACAAAGAACCTGACTTACTACATGGAACCTGAGGTTCTTAAGGACATTTTAGAAAAGGGAAATATGAAGTGCGAAATACAAAGAAACTGTGACCGAATTTGGTTCTTGGAACCTGAATCACACAAAGAACTTGACTAACCACACGAACCTGAGGTTATGAAGGACATTTAAGAAAAGGGAAAAATGAAGTGTGAAATACACAGAAACTATGACCAAATTTGGTTCTTGGAACCTGACTAATACAAAGAACCTGAGTTATTGTGTTTTGTGTGTTGACACTGATATGATATACATCCCTACTTGCATACATACTGTTCATAGAGATCTGGAAATCGAAATGGGTATTTCCCTTTTACCAGTCAAACTTGGGGCGGTGTGATTGTTGTGCTATAGCGCTAAAAACTGAATTTACATGTCTTCAATGTTCAAGCAGCAGTTAATTTGACATTGTGTTTTTAAGACATCTTTTCTGGTAGATTTTAGTCAAGCAACTATTACATTGTAGGTATGTATGTTAATAAGATTTGAGGAATAATTATTTTGACATTATAGAGTCCTGTGTCCCAATCTAAAAGTATCTTTATATGTATATTGAGTGGGTTATAAAAAAAGCTGATGCCGAACCCTTCTACTGTCTGATCATCCAATATAATCAACAGATCATAGACAGACGCACTATACCAGTCTTCAAAGGCAAACCAGTATAAAATAGTTAGTTATATTACACCACATACTTAGATCCTTTCTTGTGGGTGGTTAGATAGTAGGGTTAAGATAGAGTTTGACCCAAAATAAATTGTAGCAAAAGATTTTCCAACGGTTTCAGGTACTATTGGACATAAAGAAAAACATATTAAAAATCTAAGAAAATCAGAGTACCAGAAAGCTGTTTTTTTTTAAATGGCGTCCAAGATGGCCGCCAATATCCTAAAATGCCTATAAGTCAATCATTATTGACCCTACAGTCAAAATGTCAGTGCCTATCCCCAGGTTTTAGGGGTCAGAGAACTCATTGAGACCAACAAAAGGGTCATTGAGTAATCAGGTAACCTAAAATTCCAAGATGGCATCCAAAATGGCTACCAATACACTAAAACGGCTATAACTCATTTCATATTCACCCTTGGAGTTTGATTTTGTTGTGTCTACATCTATCTTGTATGGATCAAGAAAACCACTAAGACCAATGAAAACTCAGTGAGTAATCAGGTAACCTAAAAATCCAAGATGGCGTCCAAAATGGCTGTCAGCGTTTGTCTTTTAACCCACGTTATGTTGTATAAAGGAAGACCTACATATAGGTAAACGATAGTATATGCATAGAATGAGTGTACCGACTAGCTGTAAAAGATCTAGACATTGAATACACTTGGCATGGATGGAAAAAGAATAAAAAAAATAGCAAGTTTTGCAGTGTATTATGACTGGCTTGCAGGCAAGGGGAGGGTGAGTCGCTAGGTGTATGGGAGACGTAGTCGTATAGGGGTGGTAAAAGGGAAGGGTTGTAAGGGAGGAAGGGAGGGGTGTTTGAAAAAATAGAGGGTGGGGGAGGTGTAGGAGAGGTTAATGTCAGGGGTGTAAATGAGGGGTAGCGTTAGGGGTTAGGAGAGGGAGAGGGATGAAGGTGGTATAAGGAAAGGTGTGGAGGAAAGGGAAGGAGGGTATTATATGGGGTATAAGAAGGGAATATGGGGTAGCGGTGGGTATGGGAAGGGTTAGTGGTGTGGGGAGAGGGTTTAAGTGGGTGGTATTTGGGGTGTGGTGGATGTGAGGAAAGGAAGGGGAGGAAAGGGACATGAGAAAAGTGGTGGAGAGTGGGGAAAGGGGGTGATGGTAGGAGTGGAGAAATGGTGAGGGGTGAGTGGTAAAGGAGGGAAGTGGTATGCTAATAATAGTACTAAAAATGAGGCTTTGAATGACTTTTTGTTTTTGTTTTTTATTATGAGTATTTTTAAGGGCTTTTTCAGATAAGGGAATTATGAAGTGTGAAATAATAGGGATCTGTGACTGAATAAAATTTGCCGACTAATACTAAGAATCTGACTAACTAAACAGAAGCTTAAGTTCTGAAGGTTATTTTAGAAAAGGAAAATAAGAAGGGTAAAACACAAAGAAACTTTGATCGAATTTGGTACAGGAAACCTGACTAACACAATAAACCTGACTAATAATTTGGAACCTGAGGTTCTGAAGGACATTTTTAGAAAAGGGAAGTATGAAGTGCGAAGTACGAAGAAACTGTGACCGAATTTGGTTCTTGAAACCTGACTTACACAATGAACCTGACTAACTACACAGAACCTGAGGTTACACCCCTGACATTAACCCCTCCTACACCTCCCTCACCCTCTATTTTTTCAAACACCCCTCCCTTCCTCCCTTACAACCCTCCCCTTTTACCACCCCTATACGACTACGTCTCCCATACACCTAGCGACTCACCCATTTTAGAAAAAAGAATATGAAGTGCCGAAGTACTAAGAAACTGGTACCGAAGTTTGTTCTTGAAACCTGACTTACACAATGAACCGGACTAATTACACGGAACCTGAGGTTCTGAAGGAAATTTAGAAAAGAGAAATATAAAGTATGAAATAATAAGGACCTGTGACTGGACATGAGAATATTGATGGAGATTGGGAGGGGAGGGGGATCGAGGGGTGGTAAGAGTGGGGAAGTGGTGTGTAAAAGTAGTGGTTGATGGGAGGGGTGGGGTTATGTTATAAAGGGGTCTAGGTTAAGCGTGTAGGGCTACGTACGACAGGTGGAACAACATGTTGGTGGGAAGGGGTTGTGTAACCTCAGGGCTCCAATTTGACACTGGACCGCAGGCCCAAGGCCAGCGACTTTTAGCATTGGGCCAGTAAACTCATGACCGGACAAGTCCGGCGGTCTTGTGTTTTCAATTCAATAACAATTCATGTACCTCACTCTATAATATCTTGAACAGAAACAAATTACGTTCAAATGTTGACTTTTAAAGACAAAAGAGGTACATGTAAATCTTCTCTTATAGGCCTATGTCTTAGTGCTTGTTCAATTAAATGCAAGTTAAACTGTGCAATGAAGTGTTTTCTCAGTATGAATCTGGTCTTGTAAAATTATTTCTGGTCCAGTAAACATTTTGAGATACAAGTCCTGGTGGTCTTCTTGATTTTTCCCCCAAATTTGAGCCCTCAACATGAACTACAGGAATTAAGCATAATTGTTGTGAATTGTGACCAAGAGGGCGGTGTGGTATAACTAGTCTTTATATCTTTCTTGACACCTATAACCTAGGAATAGACCCCTAAATCACAACTCTAAGGTGACTAGTAAGTATGTGTCATTTAAGTGATAATTGTCAGCCATTTTGAACACCATCGGAATTCACGCAATTACCTGATTATTAAATGACACTTTTATTGGTCTTAATGTGTTTCTTTAACTTCTTAAAACATAGGCCATTTTACTCAAACTGCCATTTTAAATGCCATCTTGGATTTGCAGGTTACCTGATAACTCAATGAAACTTTCATCGGTCTTAATGTGTTTCTTGACCCATAAAACATAGACTTAAATTGAAAAGATGAATAGTAAAATACTTATAGTCATTTAAGTGTATTTTAATGTATTGGCAGCCAACTTGAATTTTTAGGTCACCTGATTACTCAATGACATTTTTACTGGTCATGATGGGACTTTTGACCCCCAAAACATGGGTGTAGACACCAAAATAATGACTCTAGGGTAAATAATAAATGACTTCACACAAAATCCAACGTATCCTCCGTGATAGCTACACACCCACAAAGACAAGTATGACTCTAGAAGTCAAGCAGGAGTTTACCGGAATCCTTGCTCTTGTGGTGAAGTATACATTGGCGAGACGGGTAGAGACCTTAACACAAGGCTGAAAGAACACAAAGCCCATGGCCGCAGAGGGGAATGTGGCAAATCTGCCATTGTCAAACATTCTGCTGATCTAGACCATGTCATAGATTGGGATCAAGCTCAAATCATAGCTCCTGAGAGACATTGGTATACACGTCGCATCAGGGAAGCTATTGAAATACACAAGCACGAAACGTTGAGACCAAAAAGAACTCACTCCGCGGCAGTGCAGTTAATTACGAGAAGTTCCCCCGATCCACAAAGCTAAAGTAGTAGTCCAGGCCGATTTCCTACCTCACGCCCAGGTAGTAGTTAATAAGCAGGACAGTTCTTTTCAGAACTGAGAAGTCTCCCGAATTCCAAAAATCTACTCCGCGGTAGTAGAATAAATAGCAAGACAAGTTCTCTAAAGAACAAATCTACATGGCAAAGTAGATATTTATACACATGGTGTTACCGCAAACCGAATATATAATAAATGACTTATTGCCATTTTATAGTAATGGCGGCCATCTTGGACCAATGTAGAAACCAATGTACTTAACCCACAGCAACCAATGTACTATACCAGTAGCAACAAATGATACCTATAAAAACTAGTTTGCGATACCTGCACCAACATCAGATTCTTGGTACTAGAGGTCTAGGCAGAATCTATGAATGGGGTTATGAAACAAATATTGACTGTTTTTTACTTGTGCTATGGTTCAAACTACGACTCTCCCAGTTTTATTAGGTGTTCGTGCAATACAAGCACAGACACCTCTTGTTTTTGTTCTGTTTTTTTTTTTTTTTTTTTTTTAGGTGTTCGTGCAATACAAGCACGAACACCTCTTTTTTTGGTCTGTTTTTTTTTTTTTTTTTTCCTTCTTCATCTTCTTCTTCCGGAGAACTCTTCTCAGCAACATAACTCAAGATTGAAACTGAATTGAACCTTGAAACTCATCAGACAATTGAACCACAATATGAAGACGGCACAATTTTCATGACGTCACGATGACGTCATCAGGTGTCAAATTACAAGGTTTTTAAAGCTGAAAAATGACCATTCGCTATTTGCTGTATTTCAATTAATTTAAAAGCTATGATATTCATAATTGGGCATCTGATAGTTCAAGACTGGGGCAACATTTCAAAAGTTAACCACAAAATCGTATGACCTTTACTTCCGGGACGTTACCCTGGGTCGAAGTTTGCCTTCTGGTTTTTTTCCTTCAAAAATCTGTTTTTTGCCTTTTTTACAGCATAACTCAAGATTGAAAGTGAATTGAACATTGAAACTTGTCAGACAATTGAACCTCAATATCAAGACGACACAAACTTGATGATGTCATGATTACATCATCAGGTTTTGAAAAACATTAAATCAAAGTTTAAAATTTAAAAAAAATCATAACTCACGAACCACATGTTGGATTTTTATATTGAGTAAATATAACTCCTGAACCAGAAATTGGATTGATAAGGTAAAATTTTGTCACCAATTCAATCAATCACAACTTGATGACATCACTCACGAACACCTCGTTTTTGTAGTAAAAAAAAACTGAATCTCTAGTTTATTTTTCAAATACAACACACAGAGGATTACCTTGAGAGTCATAGTCTTACTCATAGCACTCGAGGCAGTCAATAATTGTATTCCGTGATAATCTATGTAGTGGATTACAAGCTCTCTTCAAAAGGCAGTGACATCAATCTACTGGTAATAATGTTTATACTGTGTAATAAAGTCAAGTTACAATGTCTTAATAGACATGCAAAAGCGCCATCTTAAAAACATACCGCAATACATCTTGGAAAACCAAGACAACTTGCACAGAAACTGAGTGGACACAATCAAATGATAACATGTCCAGTGTGTAGTAATCAAACTCTAATGACAGTTACAAAATACATCAAGTTGCCATGTTGGATACTGTGCTGTAATTTAAATGTAACTAATGCCAGTTTGTACATTTTGTGTACCACATTGCTTCAAATTCAGCACACCCTTGATGGTTACTGATGTTGCGTTGAACTCGGATTTTACCCAAAATCTGTCAGTTCTGGTCATGCACATTGGGACATACATATGGGCTATTCCATTAACAAATCAATATAGGGCTTGACAAAAAAATATCACTAAAGGTTTTTTCTCTGCTGACCAAATAAATATTTTTATCACTTTCTTTGGGTAAGTAAAATTCAGTGTTGGTCTGATCACTTTTTATTACGATTACAGGCTAAACAGTTCAAGCTTTTCAAGAAACAAACAAGATGGCTTCAAGTTCATAAGTAACAGATCAGTCACTCCTACAAAAGATCAAGGGACATTTTGAATGCCAAATCTGTCAAGACATTATCAAGCAGCCCAAAATGTTGGACTGTTCTCATTCATATTGTCTGGAATGCCTTCAAAACCTTGCAGAGATTAACCCAACCAGTCAAATGCTAACATGTCCAGCATGTCGAAATCAAACTTCATTGAGTGGAAGAAGAGTTTCTCAGTTACGTTCTGATTTCAAGTTGACTTCTTTGTTGGATGAAATAGAACAGCATGAGACTGAACTACAAAGTCAAAAAGACAATCAAACACCAAGTCAAGGGTCTGTTTCTAAATGTAGGAAGCATACTGACAAGGATGTCATCATGTACTGTGACTCGTGCAAACAGTTGTTATGCACAACTTGCATTCCAAAGGACCACAGATTGCATAATTTTGCTGAACTAAATGAGGTTGTTGACAACTGCAAGAAAAAAGCCAATGAAATATTAGCAGAAGTAGGACAACAACACAATAATTTCCATATTGCTTTACAAGACATAGCTACTTCTCGCAAGACATTAGATTCTATGTTTGCTGCCACCAAAACAAAGATTTCAAAAAAGGCTGAGGAGGATATTGCTAAGCAGGCTGCAAGGATCAGAGAAGATGAGAAGAAACTGATGCTAGAATTAGATCAGATTTATAAAGACAGGGCCAAAACAATAGAAAATGCAGAAGCCACTAACAACAATGAAATGACGAAAGCACAGAACATGACAGTTATAGTCATTCAACTCATGGATAAAGTAAACTTTTGTGTAAGCTTGGGCGATATCGCTTTTTCTCAGCCACGATATATCGTCGAGAATATATCGCGATATTCGATATAATCGCGATTATTTCTTTATGCCGTCAATCTACTACAAATCTCACGTTGTGAGTTGTGGCTATGATTGACTGATCAGTTCTACCGTTGTTCCAATCACCTATTCTTCGGGTTTTACTCTAAACCTATGGTATGAAAACCTGGGCCTATTACTTACACACATTTAATGTGTTAACTGCGCATGAAAGACTGTTCTTTATGTGTGCATAACTAATTAGATCACGCTACTCGCACGTCCGCAACACGCACGGGAACACACGTGATAACACCCGTCTGCGTGAGACCGCCTGATCGCTAAGGCTTTGATGTTGGTTTTTTCAAAGACTAAACCCCATCGGATCGGATCTGTTAGGGAATCTTGCGGTTGCGGTCTGTGACTTGCAACTCTTTGACAGCTCTTTAGGAGATTTATTGTTGCAATATCGTCTTGACAAGGAGATTTATTGTTGCAAGATCGTCTCGGCTAGGAAATACATCGCGATACTTAACGATATCGCGATTTACCGATATCACGATTAAAAAAAATGTGACCCGATATCATAATCGTTTCAGAACTAGTATCGCGATATTCGATAATATCGCCTTGCAAGACCTCAAAGACTACACAGAGGTGCAACCCAAACAAGTGCCCCATGAATTGGCTGACATGGACTTTGAAGAGGATCAGAAATCAATCGGGAGACTGAGAATCAAAGAAGAACAAAAACTAGAAGCAGCAGCTTGTGCTGCAGTTAGACAGCCAATATGCAAACCCCAGACAAAACTTACTACACAAAAGACACGGACACTGAAAAGGGAAATAACAAAGTTCACAAACAAATATAAACAAACACCTAACATCCATGCGTCAGATGCTGCTTCATTCTCCAATAGTGATATTATTGTCTGTGATTTCAATGAGCACACCTTGATCAAAATATTAGCTGAGAGTATTTCTCAATCCAAAGTCATCCCAAAAGAGCTGTCAATCAAAGGTCTCACTAATCCAAGCAGTGTGACAGTGAATAAGAATGATGAGCTCATTGTTCTAGAGAAAGAAACGGTCAAGATCTTCAAAAGAAATAATAAGTGTCTCCATCAGTTCAAACTGGGTGGACAGCCATCATGTATTGCAGTGGATTACAACAATCTAATAGTAGTGGGTTCTTGCAATGAGATCTCTCTACACAAACCAGATGGATCCCTCCTCAGAACACTGCCTGCTCCCGGGCTTGGTCAAAACTTGACTATCCACAAACAGCAACTCATCTACACCAACTGGGATGACAATAAGTTGGTATCAGTTGACTATAATGGTGCTATTGTATTCTCAGTAGATATCAGTCAGTATTGGGGGCCTCAGAGTGTGTGCTGTGACAAGGATGGCAGCATCTATGTTGTTACAATGGGGACATCACGGTCGAGTAGAATCCAGAGATACAGTCCTGATGGCGAGTACATTGGTTGCATCATTAAGAACTGCGCTTTTCCAAATGGTATAACACTCACACCAGCTGGTGATCTGGTTGTGGCTACAGATAAATCAGTTCAAATCTACCACCATGAATAAAGACAAAACTGGATCTTTTGCCTTGGGGGATCAGGTTGCCTCAGTGATTTCTTTCTCTGCCTTTCACCTCTGTAGACCCTTGTTCAAACACCACGTCAGACCGGAGCTTATATGTGGATTGGGTTTTCAGTCCCTACAGGATTGAGAGGGTTTTCCCTGTTGGATTTTCCTCCCACATTTCAACTCTGAACACTTCTTCGTCATGAATATCCTAATCATTCTGTCATTGGTGCTAAATGAGCAGTTGGACGTGTAATGAGATCAATAAAGGCAGCTGGATCAAAAAGACCACAACTTTAGATAACACCTTGGGATAATATGGTCAGGTAATATTAAAATGATTGTCATTACCCTTGTGTCATCTTGCTTTGGAGCATAAGGTCTATTTATTAGAGTCTTATAGCGTTGGACAATCTGGACAAAGTGAAGAAACAACAAGAAGCACCAGGGATTGAACACAATCAAAAGACAAGAACTCTAACACTTTCCTCTATTCCCCTTGCAAGAACTATCATATTCATCTTAGCAAACAACATCAAGTCTGATGAGATGCTACGCGTTGTGCTAAAGCTACTTGGAGTAACATTTACTTTAAACTCAAGTTCTAAGTTAGGATTTCAAACAAGATTTTCTAAACATGAATGTGGTTGTAAAATCTGTTGAACAAAAAACTCCCCTCAGCAAAAGTTAATAGGATGACAGTGTCTTAGGACTGGGAAGGTTAAAACTTACAGACTATAATAATCTTGAAAAACATTATAAATAGTTCAAATTATTGCACCTTTGGATGATGGCTTAATTGGATTATGGCTTAACATTTTGCCATTTAACGTGCTATCCCTGTTCTTTGTGTTTTGACAGATGGCTCAATATTACAAGCTTTAATCAGTATTGTGGGGACTAGTTCTTTATCAATGTCCATGCATTACTCATGAAACAAAAATGATCTGTACTTATTGTTACCTCTACAGACTAGCTGGATAGTGGCCACATTTTCTCGTAGTTAAGTTACTTGTAGTAAAAGTTACAAAGAAAGTAAAAGCGAATGTTTCTCAACATGTGTTGAACTTATGTTTACTTTATGTGTGCTGCAACAAACCCGCTCCTGTGCAGGTGCGTTCAGCAACATAATGGAATAAAGCGCTCATATGCGTTGGCCGATGTTTTCAGAGACACGGTACACGTATATGTAGTTTTACAGATGCAATTTTTTGTAAGGAAACAGAAGTATCTCGAGTTCACTAAAAGGTAATTCTATGGATCAAGCACTTTTATAAAGAAAATGTAATCTCTTTTAATTCATAAATGTTATAAGTTATTTGTAGTTGGGGAAAAAATTACCTGTTTTAGTTAATCAAGTTAGCTTTCCTTCTCTAAAATAAGCAGTTGGTGACAAAAAGTAAAAAATTATCAAGATTCATGATATTACTTGAATTCTTGAATTACTGTAGCTTAAGTACTGTGCTGCCCAAGTTTATGGATCATAAAGATTCTTGAAACTGAGTATTTTCTCTTTCCATTGGTGTATATTAATGATGATTGGCAGGAAAGCAAAATCATACCCAATGGCAGAGACTGTATCATAGCATTTGTTTAACATTAGAGGTCAGTGTGCATTGATGTCATAAGTGTACAATGTACACACACAAACAGCGCATCTATTTATGAGTGCTTCTCATGCACTATGTTTCGTTATAAATTTTCGAAGCCCATGTGGTTTTTAAATATATTTTTTATGGGATATTGCCTAACTCACAAGGCCGGACGGTCAATTCAAGGTGAGGGCTACGCTGAACTAGTTTAGGTTGTCGACCAAATTCAACTGTCACCAGTGGCACGTTACCACCTACTCTGGGGCTGAAACAGGATTACCCCCTTAACAGTCCATAAGGATGTCATTAAGTGTATCATCCACTAGGAGCAGAACGCACTAAATACCCAACTTTTTTAAGAAGCAATTATGGTTAAGTGCCTTGCTCAAGGGCACAAGTGTCATGACCTAGATTCAAATGCACACTCTGCTGCTGACAAAACCAGAGCTAGGGTCCGGTGAACTAGACTGCTCGCCATGACTCGCCACACGTTTCAATCATAAGTTTCAACACCAACTACATTGTACGTGGGGGGGGGGTAACTACCAGCATTTGAACTAAAATTTAGTTCAAATAGTTCTATTGTATACATAAAATGCACGAAGAACAGTTTATGGAACTTTGTAGAATACAAACTTTTAATATAAATGATGCTGATTTTGGAATAAAAGTATCAACGTTTAAATGTCAAGAATATCACTCACCTCTCACTGTGAGCTTTCTGTTTCTTGTAAGCCTCCAACTCTCCCTTTATTGTCCTAAGAGCTTCACTGGTAGAGAGTTCTCGGCATCTTCCCTGGGAGTCAAAGACTGACTAGGATCGTGTGTGCGTGTCACCTGACATAAAATAGGATCAGAGTAAAGGATAAAAGATCCAAAGATTGTCAAAATGTTTCTGAAGGGAGAAGGGTTCAAATAAGACCTTAGTTGGCATTGTTGTCAATTATTGATGGATACTACGAGACTCAGCTGAAGACCACATCTTCTTTTATCTTCATCCCAAAAAATTAACCTGTTACAAAATCCAAATCCAAATAAAGGTCTTTCACTCTGAGGACAGATCCTGAGACAATTGAAAGTGGGTCAGGGTGCTGAAGGAGGGCTCTGATCCAGAATGCCATAATGGACTGTGCAAGTCTTGCCTATTGTCAGAACAAAGGGGTTACAAATTCTTTTACCGAATATAAACTACGATAAATGATTAGTGTTCACAACTTCTTTTGTTCAGTGCTTATTTGTTCTCCAAAAAACAAAACAAATTAATCTTTATGTATACCTGTATTAACTTCCGCTCCAGCCAGGAGCGGAAGTTAATACAGGTGTGCATAAAACCATTCCCTGCTAATCACCATTACAAATACTAGGGTGCGCCCACTTGCTCTCCCCCCTAACATTCCAGTAAAGGCCATGGTTGATGATCGGGTTGTCTAACTTGTCTCCCTTGCTAAAGTCCAAACAGAACGGGTTATAAATAAAACCCTCAGCGCTCATCTAGTATATACAATTTGGCTGCAAAAATAGAATATGGCTTACAGAAAAAGGTTCCCCTAATTATCAGGTTAAGGAACAGCGTGTACCTATCTCTGTACAATATTATTTAGCAGCATACCAACAAAACATTTGGCATGCACTCTTCACAACTGGAGACTCCACTAAATCTTCCTCCAAGCCTTCACTCTCCAAACTCTCTCATATACCTCAAACACAATTCTTTGTACCCACTGTCAGCCGACACTGCTCACTGCTCCAATGTTGGGGTTTTTCTCTGGGTGAACACTATGAATAACGACCCTGTACAACCACGGCCAACTGGGTCCTGGTACAAAGCCATCTCATGAGTATTTACACATTGTCAACAAGAACTTAAACAAATTAATGCAATGTCCGAAGGAAAGGAATGAACATTAATATTAAATTCCAGCACTTAAATTTTCCTGTGACACGCAAATTCAAACATCTGGACCTGTTAAAAAGGAGATCCAAATTCATATTCAGTTTTGTGATCCACTCATTTTCCAACAGACAGTCTTTATTTTTGTTTTTGATCGATATCCTCAAGTGGAACAGTAGTGAGAATCCAAAAATGTTCGATGATGTCAAATTTAAAATGTTTGGTCTGTACGTGTTTGTACTAAGAATTTTAGTTTATTCCTGAATTTTTGATGATGTTCAATCAAAACAGCAATGGATTTGACCTTTTAGATCAAATGACATTTTATGCCGTTTTAACATGAGGTTAGAATTTTGTCAATTTTTCCAGACTTTCATGGGGTCTCTATATATTGATAAACGAGTGCATCACAAAACCGAATTTGATATTGAAGAAATTTCGCATATCAAGCTTTGAAAATCATCCCTTAAACCAATCACGACAAAAAATCTGCCCTTATGCCTTTTGAAAACTCAAAAGCAAACCCATATCAAGTCAGTTCTGCACCTATGATACACATTCTAACACTAACAGCATAGAACCAGCCAGTGAATATGACTTTAGCAACCTTTACATAATAACTTGTCAGATAATTCAACCGTGATCAACCAACACAAAAACCCTTCAAATAGAACTTGGTTTTCTATGTTCATTTGAATGTCAAAAGCAAGCCTTCTCAAAGTTATTCATGCATATTTAACTCCATTCAACCAACAGAAAGACCCTAATATAGATTTGGTTTTTCCCAGATTCGTCATATTCATAGTCAGACCTAACCAATAACAGCAAAGGTGTGTCACTCTACCATAGTAAAACAGATTGTTGAGTGAGGTTCTTCTTCAACGTTCAACGTTTGATTTGATGCTGTGTTTCAAACCTGTGTCTTAGTCTGTTGCAATTCAAGTAAGTTGATTATTTACAATACAGATAAATTCAAAGGAAACCAGAGTAGGATTTGTTGAGATATTTTAAGAAATGTTGTTTTTGTTCTGAGAGACACATCCACTAAATCTTCCTCCAAACCTTCACTCTCCAAACTCTCTCATATACCTCACACACAATTCTTTGTACCCACTGTCAGCTGACACCCTGATCCCTTTCTCTTGGTAAACTATACCTCACATATGTAAATTAACTGTGAGGGTATAAGCCTGAGACTCACAGCTCCATTGTTGGGATTTTTCTCTGGGTGAACACTATCAATAATGACCCTGTACAACCATGGCCAACTGGGTCCTGGTACAAAGCCATCTCATGAGTATTTACACTTTGTTAACAAGAACTTAAACTTTTGCAACGTCTGAAGGAAAGAAATGAATATTCATATTAAATTCCTGCACTTAAATTTTCCTATGACACGCAAAATCAAACATTTGGACCTGTTAAAAAGGAGCTCCAAGTTCATATTCAGTTTTTTGATCCACTCATTTTTCAGCAGAGTCTTTATCACAGTGGGAGACGGGGGGGGGGGGGGGGGGGGAGATGGAACTTAATAGTCTCCAACCTCGTGTTAAAACGGTGTAAATTGACTTGCGTTTGATTGAAATCACTCAAGTGGAATGTAAGTCAAAATCCAAAAATGTTCAATGATGTCACAATTAAAATTTTTGGTGTGTATGTGTTTGTACTAAGAATTTTTAGTATATTTCTGAATTTTTTAATGATATTCCATTAAAATAGCAACGAATTTGACCTTTTGACTGGCACAAAAAAAAATTCCTCATTGTAATGTGCAGATTTATTTGTTTTTAATGGTCGATGACGTCAAAATTCGCCATGAAAGAGTTTCAGATAAAATGACATTTTACACCCTTTCAGCCCCATGTTCTTTTGACATAAACAACTGCTGGAGCCCATGTTCTTTGACCACTCAAGCGTGAAGCACACTTTCTCACTTTCTCAACAGAAAGCTGGTGTTCAAAGTTTGATTTTACAAACTCTATTATTACCTAGAGGATTTTATTTTAGAACATGAGTAATAAAAATTGTCTTACTTATTGAGTTTCCTTTCATATAATTTAAAAAACATTGAAATCAGCCAAAAAATGTCCAAGTTCTTGGTCTTTGTTTCTTTAGTGTGTTCTGAAAACCCAAACACTTTTTTGCACACAACCTTACGGCGCTCCGTAGGTGTTTGGCATTTCGGATCTTTCTACTCTAATTTGAAGCGGTTGCAAAATAACAATCATATTTTATTTTACCATCATTGGAAAGATCCGAACTTTCTCTTTCCAATGATGGTAAGCTTGGGTATGGAGGGTGAACATGGACAAAATTACAGCTTTTTAACAAATGGCCTTTGTGCCCAGGCTTGAGTGCTTTGTTGTGTGATATCTTGGGCGACTATAGTCGCCCTTGGGGCTGAAGCAGGGTATAGTGCACAGTCGACTATAGTCACCTTGGGGCTGAAGCAGGGTATAGTGCACAGTCGACTATAGTCGCCCTTGGGGCTGAAAGGGTTCATGAGATTAGAATTTTGTCAATTTTTCCAGACTTTCATGGGGACTCTATCTATTGATAAACGAGTGCATCACAAAACTAAATTTGATATTGAAGAAATTTTCAAGCTTTGAAAATCATCCCTTAAACCAGCCACAAACAACTGGGCCCATTTTCTTAGAGCTGCTTAAGCACAAAAAGTAGCTAAGCACAACAAAATTATGCTTCCAAAAATAAGGTTACCAGCCAAACTAGCATAACACATGTAAAATTTGTGACTGGTATCCTGTTCATTTCTGCTTAGCAGACAATTGTTATTTTCTGCTTAAGAAGCTCTATGAAATTGGCTGCTTTTAACATCACACAACCAAACCCATATCAAGTCAGTTCCATTCCTATGATACACATTCTAACAGCATAGAACCAGCCAGTGAACATGACCTTAGCAACCTTTACATAATGTGGTTCTTCTATGTTCATTTGAATCTCAAAAAGCAAGCCTTCTCAAAGTTATTCATGCATATTTCATTCCATTCAACCAACAGAAAGACCTTAATATAGATTTTGGTTTGTCCACATTCATCATATTCATAGTCAGACTGAACCAGTTATAGCAAAGGTGTGTCACTCTGCCAGAGTCCTACAGATTGTTGGTTGAATTTCTTCTTCAATGTTCAACGTTTGATTTGATGCTGTGTTTCAAACCTGTGTCTTAGTTTGTTGCAATTCAAGTAAGTTGTTTATTTACTATACAGATAAAGTCAAAGGACACCAGAGTAGGATTTGTAGAGATATTTTAAGAAATGTTGTATCTATTCTGAGAGACACAGCCAGGACAGATCAATAAAATGACAAGTACTCTTTACTCAAACTGTATTTCCACTTGACTGCTCTTGTCACCCTTGTATGCATATGTGTATTGTATTTTAGTCATTTAGCCTTCGAGAAAGACTCTGCTAGGGTCGAAATGTCAGGTCACTAACTATTTTTGTGATTTCTTTCAAATATTATTAAACTTAAGTTTAACTTAGTCCATTTTGTATTCCGTTATTTTTCAAGTAAATCGGAAGCATTTGATACAGCCAGGGAATAAAGATTGTTGTTGATAGGTTCAACGCAATTGAGTTAAGCATAGGCCCTCTACTGTGTTAACTGTATCTCGTGTGTCAACGTTCATATTACAGTAATCCATTGATATGGTATACATCACTGGTTGCATACATACTATACATAATGTAGAGATTTAAAAATAGAAATGGGGATTTCCCTTCACCAGTAATACTTGGGGCAGTGTGATTGTTGTGCTATAGTGCTACAGACTGTTGATTGAATTTACATGTCTTCAACGTTCAAGCAGGGTTTTTTTTTAGGTGTTCGGCCTTCAAAGCCGAAAACCTATTGTTATTGTTCTGTTCTTTTTTTCTTTTTTCCCCGCCTGTTCTTTTCCTTAAACCTTCTCTTGCAGATTTCGCAAAAAGTTTAAGTTGTACAAACTTGGAACTTGGCAAATACTTGAACCTTAAAATGAAGACGGCATGCAAACAGTGACGTCATGATGACGTCAACCAGGTGTTGAATTACAGGGTTTTTATACATTTTTTTTTTTAATCTTTGAAATTCTGTAACAAATCACACTTAAGAGGCCAGTGGTTGTTTTATGCGGGATCATACTTAGGTCATATAGGTTTTTGTTTTGTTTTGTGTGCGTGACCTCACATGACCTCTACTTTCGGTCGAAACCGAAAGTGCCTAGTAAATTGACTGTGGCAGAAAGTGGCAATAATTTTTTGAGTTTTTTTCCTGATGTTGTATTCTTGCAAGTGTCAGGTTAGAAAAAAATGGACCGGTGACGTCACACAATTCAAAAGCGCCCTCTTGCGGCAGGTTGAAAACAGGTCAAAACACACTTTTACTAGATGTCAGTGGCAAAGTTTATGAGAATCTCTTCAAATCTGGTTAACATAATGACCTTTAGTATGGGGGTTGAACAAAGAAAAATTGACTAGAGCGGGATTTGAACCAACGACCTCCGGATTAACGTACCGGCGCTCTACCAACTGAGCTATCTAGCCCTATATTGGCGGTCTCCCTATTTTGTCAATATCTTTGTTCGGGGGTGCCAGTCAGAAGCCATACAACCGTTAACTGCCGTGTAGCCAGGGATCACACCCAAGTTTACGATACAACCTGGGAAGCAGCAGCCACGGGATCACCTTGAGGGGATGCGACTTTTTCAATTTAAATGTCAAGTAATAAACCACAAGGGAAACTGACTGGGTAAATTTCAAATAGTATGGGGGTTGAACAAAGAAAAATTGACTAGAGCGGGATTTGAACCAACGACCTCCGGATTAACGTACCGGCGCTCTACCAACTGAGCTGTCTAGCCCTATATTGGCGGTCTCCCTATTTTGTCAATATCTTTGTTCGGGGGTGCCAGTCAGAAGCCATACAACCGTTAACTGCCGTGTAGCCAGGGATCACACCCAAGTTTACGATACAACCTGGGAAGCAGCAGCCACGGGATCACCTTGAGGGGATGCGACTTTTTCAATTTAAATGTCAAGTAATAAACCACAAGGGAAACTGACTGGGTAAATTTCAAATAGTATGGGAGTATAATGACCTTTATGCACACAACATATTTGTGGAGTCGTAGTTTGATGACGTCATCATGTGTCACGTGGTAAGGCCTTAAAGGTGCACTTTTTGAAGCCTTGTATCTACTAAACCAAACAGCCGACTGAGTTGAAACTTGGTGTACTGTTAGACATAGGCCATGGCTTGTAAAATGTGGAGTGATGTCATAATGAGGTCATCAAATTATTTTATACATTTTTAATAAAATCAAAGCTTAGTATTTGAAAAAATCATAACTCCCGAACCAGACATTGGATTTTTGTAATCTAATGAGCATAAGAAAGGTATTCAAAAACTTAATTGATGATACACAAAGTGTGACCTCGTTTGACCTTGTCTTCCGGTTGAAACCGGAGGTTGAAGTTTAGTAACGGAAAAAATCATAACTCATGAACCACATGTTTGTTTTTTACAATCTACACATCATTGGACAGGTCGTGAAAAATTCAACAAAAGTTACACATAACTTGACCCCATTTGACCTTGACTTCCAGTTTAAACCGGATGTTGAAGTTTTAAATTGGAAAACAATCTAACTTCTGAACCAGACATTGGGTTGATATGGTTAAATATCGTCACCAGTTCATTCAAACACAATGTGACATCACTCACGAACACCTGTGTGTTTGTTGTTTACAAACACTGTATGTCTATTTTATTTTGTGTTTTTAAGAAATCTTTTCTGGTAGAAATTACTCAAGCAACTATTACATTGTAGGTATCTTTGTTAATAGGATTTGAGGAATATTTGTTTTGGTATTATAGAGTCCTGTGTCCCAACTTGAAATTATCTTATATGTAGATTGAGTGGGTTATACAAAGAAGCCAATGCTAAACCCTCCTACTATCTGACCATCCAATATAATCAACTACACCTAGCCAAATAGCATGCCAATTGTCTTGTTATCATCAGTTTTTTTTCCACTAGCAAAAAATTACATTATTGATCAGCTCTCCCGAAATTCCCATAGAAATTGCATAGCAATAACTTAGCCTTGGGCTAATAGCCACTACTGTGTCATGAACCATTTATTTTTTAGATGGATTCTTATCTAGACCTGATCAACATTAATTCTGCCAAGGAAACCACCTTCAGCCAAATGAATGTTTATGCTCAATAACTACAAAAAAATTGTAGTATAAATGCAAAAAATTAGTTAGTGGCCTGACGTTTCAACCCTAGCAGAGTCTTTCTCGAAGGCTAAAATGACAAGACAACACACATACAGGCATACAAGGGTGAAAAAAAATTACTCTGTAATTTCACTTTTTTCTAAAAAACCTGACAACTAAGGCTGAAACCTCTACAGGTAAATTGTATTACATCCAGCTTCATTCACAGTGAGTAGGGATTCATACAATTGCTTTGTTTTGTTTATGGAAATAAGATTCAGAAATTAAATGCTTATTATTGCTGTAATCAGAATAATTCCTGTACTTGTTATTTTTATTTCCAGATTACAAAATATCCCATTGCCTGTAAAACCTTTGTCCGTTGAATAATTGATCTGCAAGGACAGAAAATATCAAGACGCATATTTCTGTGCAGCTCCCAGGATCATGATACTTATTTCATTAATTTGTAGAAATTATATGTTGGTCTTATCTGGAATATTGCTGAAATACTGGGGCCCATAGCTGGATCATGGCACTTTACAACATTATTCAATCAACCCACAAACTTTCTACTCTCCCTGTGTACCTCAACCACCTTGTATTAGCACTACAATATCATGTTGCACCTCTTTACTACAAATTTGGTAGCTACAGTTTACTCTCTGTTGATAAAATACATAATGGCCTGACGTTTTGACCCTAGCAGAGTCTTTCTCAAAGGCATTTTAGCCTTCCAGGAAGACTCTGCTAGGGTTGAAACGTTAGGCCATTAACCATTTTTTTGCATTTATACCATTGGTACTTTTGGTAAGTGAGAAGTTCGCAACAACTAATTAGGTGTTCGTGCAACAGCGTGAACAACTCATTGTTTTTGTTCAGTTAAAATTTTTTATTTTTTTATTAAGTGTTTCTTCTTCTTCTTCTGCGCGGCGATTGTCTGCAGCAAAATGCACCGTTGTAAAATTGTATCAACTTGAAACTTTACATGTAGGTAGAGTATAACTTGTAGATGATCCTAAAAGTTAAAACGTTATGATGACATTATCGGGTGTCGAGTAACAATAAATATAGTTTAATATTTGAAAAAATCATAACTCATGAACCACACAATAGATTTTTACAATCTATACATCATCGGAGAGGTCGTCCAACACTTAACAAGTGCTAAACACAGTTTGACCCCCATTTGACCTCGACTTTCGGTTCAAAACGGAAGTTGATAACATCAAAAATTTATATCTCAAAAACTGCTTATATTAGAGACTAAAGTTTCACACCAGATTGTAGGTCCTTGAGCCTTCTCAAACTTTTGCACAGATATGATACCAATTTGACCTTAACTTCCGGTCGAAATCAGACGTTAAAGCCCACGAGTGTGATTACCCGCGTTTAAACTGTGTATAGTGCAAAAGCACTGTGACGGGCTGTTCCGTTCTACTGATCACAGGGTGCAAAGTCCATTTGGCATTAGGCTGTGCATAGAGCAAGGCTGTACGGGCTGTGTTGGTCAAATCCAAATGTGATCATTTTTGGCAGATAACAAAAGACACACTTCGAAAGATCACGCCACCTTCAAACTCCACACATAGTTAGCTCTTCACTTGTAAAATACACTGCTTTCTTGATGTCATAATGACGTCATCAGGTATTCAATTAAATTAAAATAAAGTTTAATATTTGAAAAATTCATAACTTATGAACCGTGCATTGGATTTTTACAATCTATACATCATCGGAGAGGTCTTCCAAAAATAAACAAACGCTACACAGTGTGTGACCTCAATTGACCTTGACTTCCGTTTGAAAGCGGAAGTTAAGTAGTAACCTTTGCATTTATTTCTTGTGTAATAATCAATTTCTCCGTGAAATTTCAAAAGCTATCAACAATCTTTTCATCGATTTAATTAAATAGTTTACACATTGACACAACGCTGACCCTATTGATACCCGACTCGTGTTTGTTTTTACACACACTAAATTCTAGTTTTATTTGTCTCTGTTGATAACACAAATGATCTTGATATTATGATGACCAACATTTGAGTTGGAAGTTGTACATCAAAAAACTGATGTGCAAAGCCAACCGCTTTCTAAGTATTAGTGGCACACTTGTTATGATATCAATAACTGTTACTTAGACAATACTGCATCTGATGAAGTAGTTGTTGCTACCAAAACTCATGCAGTTTTTTAATGTAATTATTTAGTCTTTAACTACTACTACTACCTGCTCTGCACTCTTAAAACTCCCGAGTCAAAATTTTGACCATTCCTCCGGGTCAAAATTTGTTGACCCTTTTCCGGGTCAAAATTTGGGTTCATGACGTCATGCCATGTTCTGATTGGATAAAAAAAAGACACGTGATGGAGCAACTATTGCTTCGAACTGCGCCATTTTGTTTGCAAGTGCCTTCGTCGTCGGCGCTCAGCAGAGTATCATCACAGAAGTCAAAGATTCATTGAAGACTAATGGGGGCTGCCTATTTATGTGGTAGTTGATGAAGGTAAGTTAAAGCTACAAAGTACAATTTCATTAGGTTTATTTTTCATAAAATGTGATTGTGTGTTTTTGTGGTGCCATTTCACGAGTGACGTTTTGTCACCGATGGGAGGCCCGCAAACCCTGGTCCCATGTAATGTACAGTAGGCCAATGCACTATGCTTCCGACAACCAGTACACACACCAGTTGTCTAGTCCACAAGGGCTGGTTGTCAGGAGTACATGTACAGTATTATTAAAGTAATACATGTACTACATTGGCTACCTTGTGATGGCTGTCTTGCATTGCCTGAGATAGGATCGCATTGTATATCCAGCATGCACCCATTTTTAACTTGTTGTTTGGTGTACAATAATTTCTCTTGCTCACCATTCGATAGGAATCCGAGTGAGTGTGGTACTTGGATATAACTACTAACATTATGTTGGTTCTGTTGTCTATGTATAAAGACTGTAAACTGTACACAATTTGGGGTTGAACAAATAAATAGTAGGGGCCTAATGGAAAAGAATATGGAATAGAAAAATAAATCGGAAGTTGTGTATATTCATACAGAGCACAATCATTGTTCTGCCGAAAGATTCTGCCGAGAAGTGTTGTTGATACAATGATGGATTTAGAACATGTTTGCATAACAAAATCAACTGAATTTTATTCACTTAGACTCAAGCAAGGAAATGCTTGTGTTTGTCGTATACTTCTTTTTAAATTAAAATTGTTTTCACTGTTTTAGAAAGAGGCATGGACCGGGTGAGAGTTTTTCTTTTTCTGGATGTGCATCAAGTCTCTGGAAGTAGCTTTACCCACATGTGAGACCATGGATGAAGATTTTCAGGAGTTTGAAACTGTTTGAGGTGGCCAAGAACACAACTAAAAACGATGAGGTATGTTGAATGTTCATGTGTTAGTGGCATAAACAAATTTAAACAAACATTTTGTTATGTGCTCCTATCCCCCCATACATTTTAAATACAAGCACAATTAATGTCAAACAATGTATTCTGCAACTTCCATGTCTAGCAGTTTCATTAATTTTGCTAAGAAAAAGGTTGAATTACTAGTGGTCAAATTAACAAAGATTGAAATTGGTTTTAAAGAGTCACTTGGTTTTGACTAGAGGTGGGGCCAATGATCATGACATCGGAATGTGTGTGCTAGGGGCCTATGTAATGGGTTGAACCAAGAGGATATGGAAGCCAGCTGTTGGCAAAGTAATAAACAATCCAAACAACTAAGACCGCGTTCCCACTGGATCCACAATTACAAGATCCTGACCCTGCAAAAGGATTAGTCGCAGACGTGAATCGCGGTCGCGTTCCCACTTGAGTATGATCGCGCATTGATCCACCTTTTGTAAACGGAAGTAGATCAAAAGTTCACCAACGCAGGTCACTTTCGCCCATCTTCCTCACAATTACCTGAAATACTGTGCTATTTCTCACGGTTTGTTTTGAATTTCTTGACTGGCCCAGATGTCTAAAAAGTTCCCAGCTCCTCGTCCGACCATAGCTTGCCACGCTTCTCATCTTTTGGGGGTTTTTTTTGGACGAATTTATGGGACGTTTATTGCTGGGCGCTGCCATCTTTAAAGAACGTACAATGCATCCAAAAATTGGCGTGGGTTTGGGTTTAGTGTGGATGCGTTGTACAGAACTGTAGTTGGTATCGTCACGTGACGTCAATACTGCTTTATGCTTTACTTGCAATTCTTTTATGTCACCAAATGCGTGGTGCGTGCTGGGAATAGAAGAAAAAAGAGCACCGTTTTTTGCGCCATTCGGGTCTACCGGACCGGATGTTCGCCCTCAAATTGCGGGGTCTGATCGCCCTTTGCGTTCCCACTAGACTTTTGATCGCCCATTAATCCAAAAGGGCGATCAGATCCCACTCCCGCTTTAATCCTACTCCCGAGGTGGATCAAATTTGCGGGGTCTGATCCTGATCACCCTCGCGTTCCCACTTACGCTTGATCGCCCTTTGATCGCCCTTTTCGAGAAATTGCGGGGTCTGATCGCCCTTTTCTCGAATTGCGCAATCAATGCGGGATCCAGTGGGAACGGGGTCTAAATACCTTCATTGTCTTGCATGCAAAGGTCAGTTTATTGATTCCTTTGTCACTCAAGAGAGTCAAGGGTTTAAAATTCAGTAGGTGTCAGAACCAGCAAATCTTAATTTTGTTTTTACTCCAACAAAATAAGTTGGTGTAAAGCACACGTATTTCGTTCCAAATACTGCTTAACCAAAAGATGACTTTTGACAGGTATAATTTATTTATGTTTTTTCCCATTTCTTCTTCTATCAATCCAGATTGGTGCGAGTATTCCATCCCGTCTTGAGAATGTAAAAGCTGAACAGGCAATTTTTATTAGCTGCTGGGTAATAAGCCCAGAACAGGTATTTTTAATCCATGAAAAGCAAGCAGTCACTCTTGACTCTTTACTCAAATAAGTTGATCTATATGTGTTTCAATCTTGTTTATGTCTTGGAAATTTCGTTCAGAAGGTGGCATAGCAACTTTGGGAAGGGAAGGGTAAAACTGAACGGTCAGGGTATGGGTAAATCATTTAGTGCTTCTGAACAATAAGCAAATAAGTGTTTAAGTTCAAGCTATAATATGTACTTCTATCAAAGTGTTTTCTTGTACATACATAACAAAGGTTGTACTAATATAGCCAACTACTGCACAGCTTTGGATTTAAATAAACAAACTACCTGTACATAAAGCTATGTTATCAGGTATCCTGAGAAACTATAACAATTTCTGAAATGTTGTTCTTTTATATAAAACCAAAAAGTCTGTGAGGGTCCTTTTTTGGGAGGGGGGGGGGTTCAGATGTGATTATTTTCTTTGTGTTTTTTTTGTAACTTTTGTTATCAAACTGTGTTTTAAAATGTAAAAGTATTTTTAAAAAACAATTGTTATAACTGTATGATTGCTTCTTCCAAGTGCCAAATAAAATAATACATTTAATTGAGAGTATGATAACCACTTGTTAATTGTTTTCTTCATTTAACAGTTTTCTTTGAATTCTTCTGCGTTGAAGGCTGCAAAGAAAAAGGTAAGCATGTGTTCCTTATAAACAGAAGCTCTCCTCTATGGCAAGTACAATTTGAAACTTTACACAGTTGAAATGCAATGTGGAGGAGTTCACAATGTCACCATTACTGTTGTAATCATTATGAGTGTTGTACAGGTTGCCATAGGTAAGACCTCCCAATACATGGAATGCATGCTTATCTCATCTGACATGGCTCAAAATTACCTGAATGCCGGGTGAGTTCAAATGACGAAGGTTCTGGGTCAACAATTTTGACCCGGAGAGCCGGGTATAAAATTTTGACCCGGGACCTTTGTATTGACCCGGCTTCCGGGTCAACATGAAACAGTGACCAGGAACCCGGGTCAGTACAAATAACCCGGGTTCCGGGTCAAAATTTTTGACCCGGCTTTCCGGGTCACTTTGACCCAGATTTGGTCATGTTAATTCGAACCTGGAGTCCGGGTCAATTTTGACCCGGGTCAAATTTGACCTGGGAGTTTTTAGAGTGTGATACTTAAACAATTCTTTATTTAACACATGTAAGACCCATTTTGGAATCTAGTACCCTCATTCTAATGTTTTTAACTGCTCCATTGAAAGAGTTGTGTGACATGCAGCCAAATTTATTCTGGGAAGCTCTGCCTCACACGAGGAGTAATGTCCTCTTTTCCAACAGCCTTCAGAATGTGAAGTCAATTTCAATTAATGATGTTAGCTTTTGTAATACTGATTTCAACATTTTGAAATCTTCAACAAATGTAAAACTGGCTTTTTTAGCAAACACTTTGTAACCTCATTATACAACTCTTGAAACAAATTCCATCTGACCAAGAAATTAAAGCTCTATCTCAATTAAAATCTGACCTCCTTGACCACTGCCTTGCTAGTGACCCGTAACATAGGAGTAAAGTCATTTTTACTTTACCCTCCTGCTTTTGCACTACAGATACTAAATTGATTTGAATGAAATCCTTTTTTGTGGTGATTATATGACTTTTAAAACTTCCATGTTTTTGTTTGCTTGCTGTTGTGATTGTTTTTTGGTTTGTTTTATTTGATGTGTGAATAAGGGTCCCCATTTAGTGAGCCTGCATGCCTCTTCAGGGTTTCCCTTTTCCTCACATGATGTATTTTAGTGTTTAGTGCAATAAAGGTTATAAATTAAATTAAAGTTAATCCAGCATACCGCATCATTTATGGTACAGGAAGTGTTTCAAACCTACACTCAAAACTTCAGGCTGATGCCCTAGAGTGCTTGGATTGTTGACAATGTTTGTTATATTTGTCATTCAATTTACAGGTAAACAAATCAAGCTTTTTCACTGATCAAAAAAGATGGCAGCCAGAGTAACAACTGAGTCAGTATTACAAAAAATCACTGAGAGACATCTTCAATGCCAAATCTGTAAAGACGTTATCAAGCAGCCCAAAATGTTGGACTGTTCTCATTCATTTTGTCTGGAATGCCTTCAACACCTTGCAGAGACTAATCCAACAAGTCAAATGCTAACATGTCCAGCATGTCGAGATCAAACTTCATTGAGTGGAAGAGGAGTTTCTCAGTTACGTTCTGATTTCAAGTTGACTTCTTTGTTGGATGAAATAGAACAGCATGAGACTGAACTACAAAGTCAAAAAGACAATCAACTACCAGGTCAGGGGTCTGTTTCTAAATGTAGCAAGCATACTGAAAAGGATGTCATCATGTACTGTGACTCATGCAAACAGTTCATATGCACAACTTGCATTGCAAAGGACCACAGAAGGCATCCTGCCACTGAAATAATTGAGGTTTTAAACAACTGCAAGAAAAAAGCCAATGAAATAATAGCAGAAGTAGGACAACATCACAACAATTTCAATTCTGCTTTACAAGACATAGCTACTTCTCGTAAGACATTAGATTCTATGTTTGCTGCCACCAAAGCAAAAATTTCAATGAAGGGTGAGGAGGATATTGCCAAGGAGGTTGCAAGGATCAGAGAAGAAGAGAAGAAACTAATGCTAGAATTAGAGCAGATTTATAAAGACAGAGCCAAAACAATAGAAAATGCAGAAGCCACTAACAACAATGAAATGACAAAAGCACAGAATATGACAGTTATAGTCATTCAACTGATGGATAAAGTAAACTTTTGTGAGAATCTACATCTCTTAGAGAAACTCTTGCAAGACCTCAGGGACTACACAAAGAGGAAACCCAAACAATTGCCCCATGAATTGACTTATATAGACTTTAAAGAGGATCAGAAATCACTCCAGAGACTGAGATTCAAAAGAGATCAAAAACTAGAAGCAGCAGCTTGTGCTGCAGTTAGACAGCCAATATGCAAACCCCAGACAAAACTTACACAAAAGACATGGACACTGAAAACAGAAATAACAAGGTACATGAACAGAGATAAACAACTACAAAACTTCTGTGCATTTGATGTTGCTTCTTACTTGATCAAAATACTAGCAGAAAGCTTTTCTCAATTCAACATGATCCCAACAGGGCTGTCAATCAAAGGTCTCACTTATCCAAGCAGTGTGACAGTGAATAAGAATGATGAGCTCATTGTTTTAGATAAAGAAACGGTCAAGATTTTCAACAAAAATAATAAGTGTCTCCATCAGTTCAAACTGGGTGGACGGCCAATCTCCCAGCAATCATGTATAGCAGTAGATGAAAACAATCTGATAGCAGTGGGTTCTTCCAACAAGATCTCTCTACACAGACCAGATGGATACCTCATCAGCACATTGCCTGCTCCTGGGCTTGGTCGATACTTGACTATCTACACACAGCAACTCATCTACACCAGCATCTGGGACAATGAGTTGGTATCAATCGACTACATGGGTAGCATTGTATTTTCAGTGGATATATTTCTGTCCAGAAGGCCTTATGGTTTGTGCTGTGACAAAGATGGCAACATTTATGTTGCAATATGGGATGTAGAATCATGGTCAGGTAAGATCCAGAGATACAGTCCTGATGGCAAGTACATTGGATGCATCATTGAGGGCTGCGCTTATCCACATGGTATAACACTCACACCAGCTGGTGATCTTGTTGTGGCAACAGATAAATCAGTTCAAATCTACCACCATGAGTAAAGACAGAACTGGATCTTGTGCCTTAGGGGATCAGGTTGCCTCAGTGATTTCTTTCTCTGCCTTTCACCTCTGTAGACCCTTGTTCAAACACCACGTCAGACCAGAGCTTATATGTGGATTGGGTTTTCAGTCCCTACAGGATTGCGAGGGTTTTCCCTGTTGGGTTTTCCTCCAACATTTCAAACTGAAAACTTCTTTGTCATCTCTATTCATTCTGTTATTGGTGCTAAATGAGCACCAATAATGAGATCAATAAAAACAGCTGGATCATAAAGGCAACTTTAGATGACACCTTGGAATAATATGGTCAGGCAATATTAAAACGATTATCATTACCCTTGGGTACTCTTGCTTTGGAGCCTATAAATTTGTCAAAGTCTTATAGCACTGGACAATCTGGATATAGTGAAGAAACAACAAGAAGCACCACGGATGGAACACAATCAAATGAAGAGAACTCAAACACTTTCCAATATTCCCCTTGCAAGAACTCATAATCAACCACCTACATGTATCTAGATGATTGTAGTTCTACTGAAATTATATTTAACTCTGTATGACTGTGTATAATGTGCCACAGCACCTTGTAAACCATTACCAAGGTCTAATACTTGAAAACGTAGCTCCACAATACCTTGCAGGAAAATAATGAATGTTGATGCACCTTGAGCGTCACTGAGTGACAGAAATGAGCACTATATAAGAAGCCACTATTACTATTATTATTATTATTATTATTATTATTATATTGAAACTCAAGATTTGTTATTCTACTCCAGCCAAACCCATAATGTAAGACACTTATAAATATCTTCCGACTTAAACTTGTTAAGAGGCTGACTGGCTGGTCATCGCAAGGTGTTCAAAGTTTGTGTATGTTAAAAAGCATAATTTTAAGCTCCTATTTGTGAAACTTAAGTCTCACATGGTGGTATTTGCAATGCTTCAAAATTTGCTTTATTAGTTGTTTCAAGTGTTTTTCTTCATGTTATGTGATTGCATGTATATAATTCTTCCACATTCTTGATGCATTTTTATACATGAGTGCTAAAAATGGTAAGCAATGATTTAGAGGCTACCCTTACTAAACGCAGATGGTTGTAAACAAAATCAGGTCAGAAAATATATATTCAAATTTCTCAAAGATTACAGCATTTCCAACGAAAACATTTCAAAGGTAATCACTCCTTTTTTGTTAAACTCTAAAGCATTACTCCTTGTTTATGAACTCTAGAGTATCAATCTCTTTCACCTACAATTGTTTTGTTACCAATGTTGCATTAAGCTTTTGAAATTCCCTAGTACTATTGTGCTTTTACATCAACCAAATTAATTCCATTAAGTTCAATTTTTCTGGAATTCTGAAGATAACAAAGACAACCAAACCAATGTAATGCACTTCTGTTCAGAACATGTTTTGGAATAAGGGAGAACATACTGGCCGAGTCGAATGTGGATTTTGTTTTGTTGAAATATGAAGAATATCACAGGCCGGTCCCATATACTACCCTGTAGTACTCTTAATTCTTTCGCTATGGCGAGCCGCCAACAGTGGCTCACAGAAATGTCCCGTTCCCTACGGAAAGCCGCTCACAGCGGCTCGTTGACATCACTGTAGATATTCGGGGCATCCCCATGACGTGTGCCTTTTTTACATAATTTATGCCATATTGCCATCTGGATGACCTCTGACCCTAGTTTCAGCGGCTTTGAGTCGCTGCCATTGGCTTTCCATCGCGCCAAGGGTATTATTGACACATTAGATGGCGGCGTCCAGAAATTAATTCCGTACAAACCGCGCGAAATTTGAAAATTCAATTCCGGAGCGAAAGAGTTAAGAACACTCAGTAGGAGTCCAGTTTAGGGACTTAGTTTATTTCATGGTGGAACTATGTAGAACAGACATGTCACCCCTGTGCAGAAAGTGCATTACTTCGTGAAAAGCATGTAAAAAATACAAGCATTTAGAAAATGGGGAACACAAACTTCAAATCTCAATGTAGATGAATGATGTTAATTTGGAATAAAAGTTCTAAAGTTTAAAAGTCAAGAAAATCACTTACTTCAGAGTTTCACTCACAAAGAGTTCTCAGCATCTACCCTGGGAGTCTGAGACTGACTAGCATATTGTGGGTCTTTGGTTACCATGGTTATGGGCTTCACAATCCAAGAGGCTGTGTGGACATGATGAGGGACATCTGAAATAAAAAGAGGATCAGAGCAAAGGGTTCAAAACGTGAATTTATACTGTCAAACTGAGTAAACTCTCAGGCCTCATTTATATTAGGCAATGTCAATTATCAATGGATCTTACAAGATTCAGCTGAAGATGCCCTGTCTTACATCCCCCCCCCGCCCACGAAAAAGCAAAAACAAACAAAATCTAACAAACACCAATACAAACACTAACAACAACAAAACACAGCTAATTATTAACTTTGTAAAACAAGTACAAATATTGACACCTTTCTTTTACTAATCTTCACTCATACCACAAACCATTCACGGGATTAAAATTGCTAGGTCCAACCCTTTGCCAATGTGAAATTTTGATTTAAAATATCATTGGCTGTTTTTATAGATTCAAGAAAATGACAAGAAGAAAGCCCATGAAATATTTGCAGTCGTAGAGAGACATCAAGTTAATTTTAACATTGCCATACAAGACATAGTCGTGTCTCAGAATGATTTAGATGATTATGTTTGCTGACACCAAAGCAAAGATCTCAAAGAAGGCTGATGAAGAGATTGCTAAGGAGACTGCAAGGATCAGAGAAGAAGAGAAGCAAGTGGTAGGAGAATTAGAGCAGACTTATAAAGACAGAGCCAAGACTATGGCAGTTGCAGGAGCCGCAAATAACAAAGAAATGACCGCTGCACAAAATAAAAAAGATGAAGTAACCATACTCATGGATAAAGGTAGCTGCTGTGAAAATCTAGTTCTCATAGAAAAACTCTTGCAAGACCTCATAAAATACCAACTAAATTGCCCCATGGGTTGAGTTACATGGACTTTCAATTCAATTCAATTCAATTCAATTCTTTTGAAATCACCATGACTGGTTTGAAAGTTGCTGCTCGTTTAAAATTCATAACAAATTGGCTAAAATCTACACCAGGAAAAGACTTATCTATCTTGGCTCTCAGAGCTATCTATGGAGAACATTATTCAGATTGAAGGCAAAGTATAGGTTTTGTAATTGTCAAATCAAACTAATTGGTTTTAATCTGAAATCACATTGAATATAAAGTTCAACTCAACGCCAATCCTCCAGAGAAATATTTCTGTCTGAAATACTGTAAAAGTCAAGAAAGAAACATTTGAAACCCCCCAAAATTTATCATTGCTGATACAATGTACGATTGAAAAAAACAATCTCTCTTTGAATTAAATGGTCTGTAAACTACGTGTATAAACTAAGTATTTGAGATTCAAATGATTTGGAAACAAAACAATTGTAGTAAAGTATCTTGCTCAATTAGGACACAAGTGCCATGACTGGAACTCAAACTCACACTCTGCTGATCAGAAACACCAGAGCCATGAGTCTTAACCAATCCAATTGGCCTGGACAAGCCTTTTTAATAGCCTTTTTAATCAAAGCTGCAAGCTACATGCTGCATGCATCTCTAAACGCTGCTACAGAGAATGACTGGGTAACACAATGTAGGGATTAAGGTTACAGAGAACTGCTGAATAATGTAATGGGATTACACAGCTACTGGAAACTACTGGATTACACGATGGATGTATAATGGCTACTGGGTTACACAATGGAAGTACATGGCTAATGGGTTAAACAATGGAAAAAAAGCTTTTCAAAGACTCTTTTATTACTCCCATAAAAACTATTAAGAATTCGCTGCCTGAATTTTGTCTGCAATAGCTCTGTGTACGCTATGCCTGGTGAGGATATTTCAAGGCACGATCACTTTTCACATCATTTAACTCAAACTAGATTCAAAAATCATCTGATCACTTTCTCTCTCACTGTTGCTATACTCAACCCTAATACACCTATTCACTACTATTGTCAACACAGGTCCCTAGAAACTGTAATTTGTAATTTGAATTGTTTCTTTGAGATGTAAATAGTGCATTTCCCTTCATGCATGACAACCATTGTTTAAGCAAAATTAGGCTAAAAATAAGTTTAATCATGGAGCTCCATGGTTAAATCAAAGCTGCATGCTGCATGCTGCATGCATCGCTAAACGCCATTACTGAGAATTACTGGGTAACACTATGGAGGGATTAAGGTTTCAGAGAACTGCTGGATAACATAATGGAACTACACAGCTACTGGGAACTACTGGGTTAAACCTTTGAAGTACATGACTACTGGGTTTCACAATGGAGGTAAAGTTTTCACAGACTCTTTTATTACTCCAATAGGGGTGTTCTAATAATAATCTGGCAGACATGATGAGGGACATCTGAAATAAAAAGAGGATTGAAGCGAAACGTGAATTTATTCTGTAAAACTGAGTAAACCCTCAGGCCTCATTTACATTGGGCAATGTCAAGTAGCCAAGAATCTTACAAGACCCAGCTGAAGATGCCCTGTTTCACAGCCCCCTCCCCCCCCCAAAAAAAAACAATCATAAAAACACACACAGGTAATTGACACTTTCTTTCTAGGTGCTAACCTTCATGCATTTTACCAACCATTCATGCGATCGAAGATGCTAGGTCAAACTTCTGGCCAATTTGTCCCGACAACTTTATTCAGAGTTTAAATGGATTGTTTTATAGATTCAAGAAAATAATCAACTTTAATTTAAGGTATTGCCCAAAGAAATCTGCCAATGATAAGTGGTAGTTAATTAAAAACTAAAAATTAAATATTGTTGGGATTCCTACATTATTTCACGTCCGTCATCCATGTACAAACAAATTGGCATTTTATGATATATATATTCTATGCATTTTCAGTGGCACTTGCAAAATGTTTTTACATATTGAAATAGCTTCATCTGTCAAAATTCGATCAGAGAAAAAAATCTTTAAAAAAATGTCTTACTAGGCCATACATGCACTGTTTAGAGCTTGGATTAGTATCAATTTATTCGACAGGTTGATGGAAAACTCATCAAATGGTTTACTCAAATGGTAATAACTATATATCAAAACCCATCTTGGGTCCTCTCAAGTCCATTTTGTATTCTGTTATTTTTCAAAAAAATCAGAAACGTTTTTAAAGCCAGGGAATGAAGATTATTGTTGTTAGGTTCAACGCCATTGAGTTAGGGGTAGACCCTCTAGTGTGTTAACTGTATCTCGTATGTTAACCTTCATACAACAGTAATCCATTGATATGGTATACATCACTCCTTGCTTACATACTGTACATAATGTAGAGGTATAGAGACAATTTTCTAGGGCAGTGTAATTGTTGTGCTGTAGTGCTAAAGGCGGTCGGGTTAGCATATTGGTTTATTTGCCTCGCCTTCCACCTCTAGAACCCCGTTATTTTTCACGTAAATCAGAAACATTTTATACATCCAGGAGTAAATGATTAATGTTGATAGGTTCAAAGTCATGGAGTTAAGTGTATTGAATGTTGACATTGATATGGTATACATCCCTACTTGACTACATACTGTACATAGAGATCTAAAAATAGAAATGGGGATTTCCCTTTACCAGTCAAACTTCGGGCATTGTGATTGTTGTGCTATAGTGCTACAGACTGTTGATTGTCTACATGTCTTCACTGTTCAAGCAGCAGTTAAATTGACATTGTGTTTTTAAGACATCTTTTCTGGTAGAAATTAGTCCAGCAACTGATACACTGTAGGTGTGTATGTAAATGTAATTTGAGGAATAATTATTTTGGCATTATAGAGTCCTGTGTCCAAATCTGAAATTGTTTTATTGAGTGGGTTTTAAAAAGAAGCTGATGCCAAATCCTCCTACTGTCTGATCATCCAATATAATCAACAGATCATGGACAGACGCACTATATACCAGTCTGCATATACATACTGGTATGAAATAATATACAAATAATGAATATTTATGAGTGAAATGGTGCAAATATTTTCAAGAGTTGAAAGATGGAATGTTCTTTTCAACGAGGCGGAGTGGAGTTGAATGGAACATTCCATCTTTCAACGAATGAAAATATTCTCACCATGAAAAACAATAAAAAACATTCATTATTTGTTTTATATAACATCCAAGTAGATCTTTGTCATTTTGATTGGAGGATACAACTTTCAAAACAACAAAGTGTACAACATTTAATTGTGACATTGCACCCATTTCTTTTGGTTTGGCTTGTTTGGATTCAACAGTGACCTAGGGCAGACACGCGCACGGAATGATGTGGTACGCACCTTGCAATATAACAAATCGGATTGGACGAAAAATGCACGGTGAATGGAACGAAAAATGCATGGTGAATGACGTAGTGTACAATAGTACGTTTATTTGCTATCACATGACGGACAATCCTCCAATCAAATGGCAAGGATCTACTTGGGTGTTATATAAATAGTTTTATTACACCACATACTTAGATTCTTTCTTGTGATTAGTAAGAGCACCTCATTATGTGTCTTATTTTTTTAAGACTACAGCCATAGTAATACCCAAAACCAAAGTACTTTACCTTTAGCAACCAGAAGTACTTTACCAGCAGCACCCAATATACTGAACCCATAGCAACCAATGTACTTTACCCCAAACAACTTCATTTGCCAGAAGAACATTGGAATTCCACGATTAATCGGTTGTTTAAAAGGACGGACCATGCTTGCGACTCGCGGATCAGCCCACGACTGGACCAGCCAAGGGACTTCAAACCCCAGCCTAGAGTCTCAATGGAGGTATACCTCTCCCCTATTCATGCGTTCCGTTACCACCACCATATTTTCATTGTATTAAGTTATTCTCATTGTATTTAAATAATTTGACTTCCCTTGTGCTTGCATATGTATTTGAAGCGCTGAGAGTGTATTTCATTAAATGTCTTATATTTTGTTGTTCTAAACCTTGGCTCCCATTTACATTCATTCAAGTGCGGTTTTTCCCTTTAATTCTGTTAAGTTGTTCTGTTCGATTTGTGACTTCGTAACAATACCCCTAGCAAACAAAAAACTGTTTTGAGTGTCTCATCATTGTCTTCCATCGAAGAACGTTGGTTGGAGAACTGGTCACCTTCTGACAAAGATTATCACTCAAAAATAATTACCGCATTCAGATTAATAACAAGCCACCTTGAACAGAGCGTGACAAATAAATTTGACTTTCACAAGACAGAGATACCAATTTGATGAGAATCACCCACACCACAACTGAAGATTGCCCGACTGTGAGTTATGAAAACAAGGTATTGCTAAGAAGAGGATCTGAAAAACATATCCTTGCTGTCTCACTCTACCACCTAAAATTCGAAAGACGCAATCGTCAAAAATTACTTCTTTGGTCACCCTTAATATATCCACCAACCACATTGCCCTGTCACAATGACAAACATTGCAAATATAATAAACTGACACTCACCTCACCCAATAAACTTGTAAAAATGGTCAACAACCAACATTTATATTCCCTAAAAGGTTGTAGTCTTACTGATATCCTGGGTTATTCCATGCCAAATCATCAGGCTCCGTCTCAGATTTTACTATTTTTTTAAAAACAATTCCCTATGGGTGACATGAACACACACAATTTCCCTACTCCTTAATATGTAAGAGGTATGAAAAAAAACTAAGCCCCGCACCTTCAAATAGTTTTTTGTGTTTTAGGGCATTTTTTAAAGCCTATATCTACAAATGGAGACAAGATATGTAGTTACAAAAATTGATATACAGGGTCTCTGGTATCCCAAAAACTGGAATCTACTGTCAAAAGGAGCACAGGCCATTAGCAAATCAAGGTATATAGGTCTTTAAAAACCGACATTTTAGCCTGCGGAATGACTTGTTGTTATTTTTGAGACCCCTTATAGTGCCTATGTGAAATGTCTGATTGCTTTTATATTACACTTGGTTACAAAATAGGTGCATAAGTGAGACCTGATATAAAGATAGACCAATCACACCTTTGATGGGTATTTGGGAGGGGTTTGAGTACAGCTCCACCTTTAAAAATGCCCCAAAACGCCTTTTTTAAAGTGGTTATTATGACAACGTGGGACAATAATGACAGATTTACAAACTTTTCCTAATAATACTTTGTATCCAGTCTACTTATGTGAGAGAAAAAAAATTGGTTTCTTTACTTCTTCACGTAAAACAAAATATAGTGAATATGCCCAGATTATGGGTTTTTGCTGTATATGTATTAGAAACTCAAAAATCACATCCATTGTAAGTATACTTTATCTCAAACTGATATCAGTTGTAAATCGCCATGAGTGTGTTTAAAGTACAAGTTCATTTACATACAATGTAGGCTTTATCAGCAGACACAATTTCAAATAACAACTGATCCTGATTGGGTGGTTTGAGGGGCGTGTTATCCGACCTTTGATTATAAAGTTACCATGTAACTCCATGTACAGCGTCATGTATGTGTTGTACATTTGTGGTTGACATTGTGACTAAAAAACCACAGCCCTAACATCTTGTGTCATACTACAATGAAGTCTATACACAGTCTATACTCTGAATATCCTCATATTTGGCTTATATTACCTTTGGTGACAAGGAAGCTTAGGATTTGAGTAAGTTGACAAAAAAATTTACAGTGTACTTAACAAAATGTTTAACATGTATATGTATTACTATAGAAATATTTATGTGTATATACCTCACACATATCCTTGTAATTTGATTGGTGTAACAGGCATCACATGCTACCCTTTATATTGCCACGGCTTTAAGGAAAACTTTAGGATTATTTTTTCAGCTAATATTTAGACAATTTCAAATGTTGCTGTGGAGCTCAAGGTCTATTCACCAGAGTCTCATATCATTGGACAATCTGAACAAACTGTAGATTGTGGAAATTGATTTTTTGAGGAAACAAACCAAAAGCAAACTTTGACCTTCCTGTATGACCAAAAGTAAAGGAATATCATAGCTTTTTAATTGCCGAAACTACAGAAAAAAGCAAATGGTCATTTTTCAACTTAAAAAACCTTGTAATTCAAGGCCTGATGATGTCATCATGATGTCATGAAAACTGTGCCGTTTTTATATTAAGATTCAATTGTCAGGTGAGTTACAATGTTTAATTCAGTTTCAATCTTGAGTTATGCTGCTGATAAGAGAAACTGACTGGGTAAAATGTAAAATTTACACGATTTCCCTTGTGGTTTATTACTTGATATTTGGAAAAGTTATCTTCACAAGTTATTGGCTTCAGAATGACTTGTGACTACTCAAGTAACACATTTCAGTAACCCCAAGTAGTGTCTGGGTATAGATGACAACCATGATTAAAATAATTCCTATGATGTAAGATTTAAACATGCATTTTATGAAATGGAGCAGAATGATAAGATTTATCCTAAAGTAATTAATGTTTATGTCCAGTGCGGAAACTAAGGGGGGGGGAGGACACGGGGTGCCCCCCCCACCCCACCCATCAACCAACCATTGGGACAGAGAGGAAGAGAAAGAGAGAACAGAAGTAGAGCTTGAAACAAACAAAACAACTCGTCCTTTTCAGGACCACCACCCTTCCAAAGAAAGAACTTCTTAACTTATCACGATAATAATATAATACAGCATTTCCAATTATATTCTGATTTTAATTAATACAATCTACCACCTACATTTCTCTTACAGTGGCCAAGCGTAAACTTATTAAACAAGCTCACGACTTAATATTACAACAAAAAGCTAATTGCTTTTCACATTTAGTGCTTAAACCTTAAAGGGTTCAATTAGAATAATATTCTTAATAACATAGCATTAGACAGTGAACAATTCATAACAAAGGAAAAGGATTCAACTTTGTTTCAGCTCCTGCTGTTAAAGCCTACCTGTAAAAAACTCTGGAGTGATTTCAACATCTTCAAAAGAACACCGAGAATTGCTTTTGTAATGCACAACAAACCAACCATGGCTCAACCCTTCAAACCACCATCAAAGTGGCTTGCAAATACAACACAATGTGCGACTCTCGAAAATTACTTGGAAGCCACTAAATACCATGTTGCTCATGTTAGACTGAGAAATCAGAAATTTAAAATGACAAAACAAGAGCTATCAGCTGTACTCAAGCTCAAACCAATCAAGACATCGTAATTAAACCCTACGATAAAGGAAGAGGCATTTGCGTCGTAAACTGAACCGATACCTACAAGTCGGTTACCAACGTCTTGAATCCGAGCACTACACAAAGCTGGACCAAGATATTACACCGCAAACCACTACATTGGTTCATAACTAACTTCTTGATTTACATCGAGACAACTACATCAACAAATAAACTTTGGCATACCTTGACCAATCCTCTCTACAGTGCGACTGCCCTACAATGTATTTTCTCCCGATGATACATGAGACACAACCCCTGGGCATACCATTTGTAGGAAAACCAATAATAAAAGGATGTTCAAATTCACAACCATTACCCTGAACCACAACAGAAAAAAAAAGAAACCTGTCTCTTATGAGACTGGAGAACTACAGATTTGTTAGGAATCACCGACATCCGCAACTGAAGATTGCCCAAAATTGAGGCATGAAAATATGTTATTGCTAAGAAGAGGATCTGAAAAAATATACTCGCGGTCTCACTCTACCACCCACACTTTTTATGGCTCAATCGTCAAAATTGCTCCTTTGGTCACCCCCAATATATTCGCCCACCACATTCCCAAGTCACAATGACAGACATGGGGGATACAGTAACCTGACACGGACCCCACCCATAAAACTTATATGATTTTCAAGTCATAAAGTGTCACTGAATTGGACAGCACCATCATTTATTTACCATTTAACCTATTATTTATCAAAATTGAACCATGTGACCGGCAAATACATTTATTATTCTTACCTTGCCAAAATAGATATTCTTTTAACAGATAAAAATATATATAAAAGAATTTGCATTTATATGGACCATTTTTTAAAATTTCAGCTTGATTGACCTTTGACCTTTCTAATAAGCATATTCGACACTTGAAACAAGTGAAGACGCCTACTAAATGAAAGGTAGTGACCTAAGGAATATTTTAATCAGAGTTGGCATCTATACCCAGACACTACTGCCTATGTCAAAATGCATCATTTATTTCACTTGTCTAACATAGGAGTTATGTAATTTTTACTTTACCCTCCTGCTTGTGCACTACAGAACCACAATTGAATTGAATGAACTCCTTTTTTGTGATGATTATATAACTTTTGAAAACATCAATAAATAAATAAAAAATTACTGTTGTTTTATGTAATTTTCTATACAAAAAATTGTTTCCTTGCAGTTGTGACAATTTTTTGTTTGTTTTGTTTTGATGTGTGAATAAGGGTCCCCATTTAGTAACCATGAATGCCTCTTCAGGGTTTCCATTTTCTCCATATACAACTGGGTTAAGAGAAGCAATTTATGACCAAGTGTGCTACTCCATGAAGTGTTTCAAACCCACACTCAAAACTTGTCTGATGCCCTACACTGCTTGGATTGTTGACAGTTTTTTTATTTGTCATTAAATTTACAGAACACAATTCAAGCTTTTTAAACCGCTCAAAAAGGATGGCAGCCAGAGTAACAGCTGAGTCCGTATTACAAAAGATCACTGAGAGACATCTTCAATGTCAAATCTGCATGGACCGCTTCAAGGAGCCCAAAATGTTGGATTGTTCTCATTCATTTTGTCTGGAATGCCTTCAACATCTTGAAGAGACTGATCCAACCAGTCAAATGCTAACATGTCCAGCATGTCGAGATCAAACTTCATTGAGTGGAAAAAGAGTTTCTCAGTTACGTTCTGATTTCAAGTTGACTTCTTTGTTGGATGAAATAGAACAGCATGAAACTGAACTACTACGAAGTCAAAAAGACAATCAACCACCAGGTCAGGGGTCTGTTTCTAAATGTAGCAAGCATACTGAGAAGGATGTCTTCATGTACTGTGACACATGCAAACAGTTGATATGCACAACTTGCATTGCAAAGGACCACAGATTGCATAATGTTGCTGAACTAAATGAGGTTGTTGACAACTGCAAGAAAAAAGCCAATGAAATATTAGCAGAAGTAGGACAACATCACAATAATTTCAATATTGCTTTAGAAGACATAGCTACTTCTCGCAAGACATTAGATTCCATGTTTGCTGCCACCAAAGCAAAGATTTCAAAGAAGGCGGATGAGGAGATTGCCAAGGAGGTTGCAAGGATCAGAGAAGAAGAGAAAAACCTGATGAGAGAATTAGATCAGATTTATAAAGACAGAGCCAAAACAATAGAAAATGCAGAAACCACAAGTAAAGATGAAATGACAAAAGCACAGAATATGAAAGTTACAGTTATTCAACACTTGGATAAAGTAAACTTTTGTGAGAATCTACATCTGATAGAGAAACTCTTGCAAGACCTCAGGGACTACACAGAGGTGCAACCCAAACAAGTGCCCCATGAATTGGCTTATATGGACTTTGAAGAGGATCAGAAATCACTCGGGAGACTGCGAACCAAAGAAGAACAAAAACTGGAAGCAGCAGCTTCTGCTGTGGTTAGACAGCCAATATGCAAACCCCACACAAAACTTACACATAAGACATGGACACTGAAAACACAAACAACAAGGTACATGAATAAAGATAAACAAATACAAATCATCTGTGCATCTGATATTGCTTCTTACTGCAATAGTGATGTTGTTGTCTGCGATTCAAGAAATCACATCTTGGTCAAAATATTAGCAGCTCAATCCAATATCATCGCAAGTGAGCTGTCAATCAAAGGTCTCACTAATCCAAGCAGTGTAACAGTGAATAACAATGATGAGATCATTGTTATAGATAAAGAAATGGTCAAGATCTTCAACAGAAACAATGAGTGTCTCCATCAGTTCACACCAGGTAGCTGGCCATTCATCGAGCCATTATGTATAGCAGCAGATGACAACAATCTGATAGCAGTAGGTTTTTGCAACGAGATCTCTCTACACAAACCAGATGGATCCCTCTTTGGAACAATGCCTGCTCCTGGGATTGGTCGATACTTGACTACCTATAAACAGCAACTCATTTACACAAATTGGGATGACAAGAAGTTAGTATCAATGGACTACGAGGGTAGCACTGTATTCTCAGTCGATATCAATCAGTCTTGGTACCCTCGTGGTCTGTGCTGTGACAAGGATGGCAGCATCTATGTTGCTACATGGGATATAGAATCATCATCAGGTGAGATCCATCATTATAATTCAAATGGCGAGTACATTGGTTGCATCGTCGAGGACTGCGCTGATCCACATGGTATACCACTCACACCCGCTGGTGATCTGGTTGTGGCTAAAGATGAATCAGTCGAAATCTACATGCATCACCAAGAGTAAAGAGAGCTGGATCAAAGAAAGGCCACAAAACTTCCTTAAGGTCCTCTTGCTGTGGAACATAATTAAGGTCTATTGACCAGAATCTCATATCAATGGACAATCTGGACAAACTGAAGACAGAACAAGAAGTTTACTAACATGGAATAACAATTATTTTATACTGAAGATCTAACTTAGGAGTTGAAATAAGATTTTTCTAAACATGAAGTGATCTTCTAATGAATTTTTTGTTTGCTCTTTTCAGTTTAAACATTTATTACAGTAATTGGATAGAGAATTAGACAACAAAAATTGTGGTAAACAAAGACAAATTTACTACAGCAGGATTTGAACCTGACACCACCTGTTTTATAAACACAAACCAAGAAAGGATGATTCATCAATGATTTCACAGAAAAAACTCTTTTCAATCTTTATGTTTTCCAGAAATAGAATAACTTTTGTCTTTCTCAACTAGCCAGCTTCAGTTGGGAAGCGCACTGACTAGACAGTTTTTTGTACTAAGATGATAATTTTGTCAAAGATGATAACACTGCATTTGAAGATCATCAAAGCTTGCACGAAATCCCAAACAAAACAAAAACAGTTTTCTATCCTTTGAACATAAAAATCTCAACAAAAGTTGATAGATTTTGAGTGTCTTATGACTGAGTAGGTTAAAACCTACAAATTATAATAATTTCGTTTTTTTTTTTTTATAGTTCAAATTGTTGCAGTTTGGGTTTATGTCTTTGTTTTTTACCGTATTATATTTGGGCCATTAGAAGTGCTATCCCAGTTCTGTGTGTATGGACAGCCTACCCAATAATACTAGTTTTATTCACTATTGGCACAGAAGCCACGAACTGACACAGGCCAGTAAAAAGTAGCAATTGCCGAAAATGACATCTAAAGTTGAGTGCTTTTAAACAAGTTTTCTTACAGAGGACACTTAATGCTTTCATCTTAAAGTAAGCAAGGTTTGTGTAAGTTGAAACCAAACTTATTCACGTTTGCACAAACTGACACCATCCAATGTATTACAACACTGTGTGTGTGTGTGTGTGTGTGTGTGTGTGTGTGTGTGTGTGTGTGTGTGCCAGTTCTTGAAAATGTAAGTCAGCGCATGAGCGCTACACTTGAGGTTAGTGTCAGTTCGTGAAAACTGTTGAAAAATGAAGAAGAAAAAAACCAAAACCTAAACAATAAAAAAGGTCTTGTACACTGTGTCAGTTCATGGCGTCTGTGACGTATTGTGTGGATCATTTCTTCATATATGTCCATGCATAAACATTTTAAAAAAATGATTGTACTTATTGCTTGCCTCTAAAGACTAGCTGGATAGTGGCCACATTTTCTCGTAGTTGTATTAATTGTGGTAAAAGTTACAAAGTAAAAGTGAATGCGTTCTCAACATGTGTTAAAGGAACATTACAGAATTGGTATAAAAAATTTGAAAAATATACTTTTGATCACAGATTTACATAAAACTTACACGGTCTAATGATGATGATGTAGAAAACATCCCTTGAAATATTTCTGTCTGAAATTCCATATTTGATGAGAAATGAATAAACTAATTTAAAAGTCACGAATATCACTCACCTCTCACTGTGAGCTTTCTGTTTCTTGTAAGCCTCCAACTCTCCCTTTATTGTCCTAAGAGCTTCATTGGTAGAGAGTCATCGGCATCTTCCCTGGGAGTCAAAGACTGACTAGGATCTTGTGGGTCTTTGGTTACCATGGTTATAGGATAAACAATCCAAGAGGCTGTGTGGACATGATGAGGGTCATCTGAAATAAAAAGAGGATCAGAGCAAAGAGTTCAAAACGTGCATTTATACTGTCAAACTGAGTAAACTCTCAGGCCTCAGTTATCTTGGGCAATGTCAACTATCAATGTATGTTACAGGACTCAGCTGAAGATACCATGATTCACAGCACCCCCCCCCCCGAAAAACAATTTAAAAAAAACACACACACACACACACACACACACACACACACACAGGTAATTGACACTTTTCTAGGGGCCAATCTTCACTCACTTGAACAGCCACTCTTATGATCGTAGATGCTAGGTCAACCTTTTGGACGATTAGACCTGGCAACTTTATTTAAAATTTTAACGGTTATTTTTTATAGATCTATACTAGAAAATAAGAAGCTTTTATTTAAGGTATTGCTCAAAAAAAATCTGCCAATGATAAGTGGTAGTTAATTTAAAACTAAAAATGAAATATTGTTTGGATCCCTTCACTATTTCACGTCCATCAGCCACCCTATGCAAACATTTTGTAAGTTAGCGTATATGTATTCTGTGCATTGTCCGTGGCATACGCAAAAGTTTCTCTTTTTGAAACAGCATCATCTGTCAAAATTCGTTTAGAGAAAAATTCTTTTTAAAAATGTCTTTCAGCAGATACTAGGCCATACATGCACTCTTTAAAGCTTGGATTAGTATCAATTGATTTAACAGGTCGATTGGAAATTAATAAAACGGTTTACTCAATGGTAATAACTTGGGTCTTCTCAAGCCCAATTTGTACTGTGTTATTTTTCAAATAAATCAGAAACGTTTATACAGCCAGGGAATAAAGATTGTTGTTGTTAGGTTCAACGCTCTTATGAGTTCGGGGTAGACCCTCTACTGTGTTAACTGTATCTCGTGTGTTAACCTTCACACAACAGTAATCCATTGATATGGTATACATCACTGCTTGCATACATACTGTACATAATGTAGAGATTTAAAAATAGAAATGGGGATTTCCCTTCACCAGATATACTTAAGGCAGTGTGATGGTTGTGCTGTAGTGCTACAGACTGTTGATTGAATTTACATGTCTTCAACGTTCAAGCAGGAGTTAATTTGACATTGTGTTTTTAAGACATCTTTTCAGTAGAAATTAATCAACTATTGCTGTATGAAGAAAGACCTATAGTCTAACTGTCCAACTGTCCTACGTATAGACGATGTGACCTGTGACATCACATGTTTACAAAAGAGCCACAGAGCCTTGGCGGGCACATTTGTACACAGCTCAATTGAAGAATACAACAAATCTTATGTTTTATGGAGATCCCACTGTCTGATTTTCCTCAACTTTTGATATGAAAAAGGGGGGACATCTCAAAAGCTGTACAGCTGTTGCTTTTGTTAATTTTGAATTTATGTGAAAATTATGACACAAAATATAAGTTTTCCAATTGAGCCTGTGTAGCATCTTGCCCGTCAGGAATAGCATTATAATGTACGAGGTCACCACTCTGTAAACAAATGTAACATGGTCTATACCTCACGGCAGGCAGTAAACGTTAAAGACACCACCGTGGAATAAAGGATCTCACTAAACAATAGTATGCATAGAATGAGTGTATCGACTAGTTATAAAAGATCTAGACATTGAAAGCACTCCGCATGAATGGAATAAAAAACAAAAAAAATAGCAAGTTTTGCAGTGTATTATGATTGGCATGCAGGCAAGGGGAGAGTGAGACGCTAGGTGTTTGCGAGATGTAATATGGTGTAGGGATATGGTGTAGTGGGGGTATGGTAGTATTGGAAGGGGTTAGTGGTGTGGAGAGGGGGTATATGTTGGTGGTATAAGGCGTGTGGTGGGTGTGAGGAAGGCAGGCTAGGGAAGGAGAGTGGGGAAAGGGGGTGATGGTAGGGTGGGGAATTGGTAGGGGGTGAGTGGTAAGTATGGGGTGAGTGGTAAAGGGGGGAGAATAAAAAATAATAACAAAAATACTTTAATTAATTAATTAAAAATTTATTCAAAAAAAAAGTAGATAAATTTGTTGGACAAATACAATGGACTTGATAAACAACATAGAACCAGAGGTGCGAAATAAAACGAAACTGTGACCGAATTTGGTTCTTGAAACCTTACTTACACAAAGAATCTGATTAACTACACGGAACCTGAGGTTCTCAAGGACATTTAAGAAAAGGGAAATAAAAAGTACGAAATACAATATTACTGTGACCGAATATGGTTCTTACAACCTGAATAACACAAAGAACCTGACTTACTACATGGAACCTGAGGTTCTTAAGGACATTTTAGAAAAGGGAAATATGAAGTGCGAAATACAAAGAAACTGTGACCGAATTTGGTTCTTGGAACCTGAATCACACAAAGAACTTGACTAACCACACGAACCTGAGGTTATGAAGGACATTTAAGAAAAGGGAAAAATGAAGTGTGAAATACACAGAAACTATGACCAAATTTGGTTCTTGGAACCTGACTAATACAAAGAACCTGAGTTATTGTGTTTTGTGTGTTGACACTGATATGATATACATCCCTACTTGCATACATACTGTTCATAGAGATCTGGAAATCGAAATGGGTATTTCCCTTTTACCAGTCAAACTTGGGGCGGTGTGATTGTTGTGCTATAGCGCTAAAAACTGAATTTACATGTCTTCAATGTTCAAGCAGCAGTTAATTTGACATTGTGTTTTTAAGACATCTTTTCTGGTAGATTTTAGTCAAGAAACTATTACATTGTAGGTATGTATGTTAATAAGATTTGAGGAATAATTATTTTGACATTATAGAGTCCTGTGTCCCAATCTAAAAGTATCTTTATATGTATATTGAGTGGGTTATAAAAAAAGCTGATGCCGAACCCTTCTACTGTCTGATCATCCAATATAATCAACAGATCATAGACAGACGCACTATACCAGTCTACAAAGGCAAACCAGTATAAAATAGTTAGTTATATTACACCACATACTTAGATCCTTTCTTGTGGGTGGTTAGATAGTAGGGTTAAGATAGAGTTTGACCCAAAATAAATTGTAGCAAAAGATTTTCCAACGGTTTCAGGTACTATTGGACATAAAGAAAAACATATTAAAAATCTAAGAAAATCAGAGTACCAGAAAGCTGTTTTTTTTTTTAATGGCGTCCAAGATGGCCGCCAATATCCTAAAATGACTATAAGTCAATCATTATTGACCCTACAGTCAAAATGTCAGTGCCTATCCCCAGGTTTTAGGGGTCAGAGAACTCATTGAGACCAACAAAAGGGTCATTGAGTAATCAGGTAACCTAAAATTCCAAGATGGCGTCCAAAATGGCTACCAATACACTAAAACGGCTATAACTCATTTCATATTCACCCTTGGAGTTTGATTTTGTTGTGTCTACATCTATCTTGTATGGATCAAGAAAACCACTAAGACCAATGAAAACTCAGTGAGTAATCAGGTAACCTAAAAATCCAAGATGGCGTCCAAAATGGCTGTCAGCGTTTGTCTTTTAACCCACGTTATGTTGTATAAAGGAAGACCTACATATAGGTAAACGATAGTATATGCATAGAATGAGTGTACCGACTAGCTGTAAAAGATCTAGACATTGAATACACTTGGCATGGATGGAAAAAGAATAAAAAAATAGCAAGTTTTGCAGTGTATTATGACTGGCTTGCAGGCAAGGGGAGGGTGAGTCGCTAGGTGTATGGGAGACGTAGTCGTATAGGGGTGGTAAAAGGGAAGGGTTGTAAGGGAGGAAGGGAGGGGTGTTTGAAAAAATAGAGGGTGGGGGAGGTGTAGGAGAGGTTAATGTCAGGGGTGTAAATGAGGGGTAGCGTTAGGGGTTAGGAGAGGGAGAGGGATGAAGGTGGTATAAGGAAAGGTGTGGAGGAAAGGGAAGGAGGGTATTATATGGGGTATAAGAAGGGAATATGGGGTAGCGGTGGGTATGGGAAGGGTTAGTGGTGTGGGGAGAGGGTTTAAGTGGGTGGTATTTGGGGTGTGGTGGATGTGAGGAAAGGAAGGGGAGGAAAGGGACATGAGAAAAGTGGTGGAGAGTGGGGAAAGGGGGTGATGGTAGGAGTGGAGAAATGGTGAGGGGTGAGTGGTAAAGGAGGGAAGTGGTATGCTAATAATAGTACTAAAAATGAGGCTTTGAATGACTTTTTGTTTTTGTTTTTTTATTATGAGTATTTTTAAGGGCTTTTTCAGATAAGGAAATTATGAAGTGTGAAATAATAGGGATCTGTGACTGAATAAAATTTGCTGACTAATACTAAGAATCTGACTAACTAAACAGAAGCTTAAGTTCTGAAGGTTATTTTAGAAAAGGAAAATAAGAAGGGTAAAACACAAAGAAACTTTGATCGAATTTGGTACAGGAAACCTGACTAACACAATAAACCTGACTAATAATTTGGAACCTGAGGTTCTGAAGGACATTTTTAGAAAAGGGAAGTATGAAGTGCGAAGTACGAAGAAACTGTGACCGAATTTGGTTCTTGAAACCTGACTTACACAATGAACCTGACTAACTACACAGAACCTGAGGTTACACCCCTGACATTAACCCCTCCTACACCTCCCTCACCCTCTATTTCTTCAAACACCCCTCCCTTCCTCCCTTACAACCCTCCCCTTTTACCACCCCTATACGACTACGTCTCCCATACACCTAGCGACTCACCCTCCCCTTGCCTGCAAGCCAGTCATAATACACTGCAAAACTTGCTATTTATATAGACAGACTTGATAAAAAGAATATGAAGTGCCGAAGTACTAAGAAACTGGTACCGAAGTTTGTTCTTGAAACCTGACTTACACAATGAACCGGACTAATTACACGGAACCTGAGGTTCTGAAGGAAATTTAGAAAAGAGAAATATAAAGTATGAAATAATAAGGACCTGTGACTGGACATGAGAATATTGATGGAGATTGGGAGGGGAGGGGGATCGAGGGGTGGTAAGAGTGGGGAAGTGGTGTGTAAAAGTAGTGGTTGATGGGAGGGGTGGGGTTATGTTATAAAGGGGTCTAGGTTAAGCGTGTAGGGCTACGTACGACAGGTGGAACAACATGTTGGTGGGAAGGGGTTGTGTAACCTCAGGGCTCCAATTTGACACTGGACCGCAGGCCCAAGGCCAGCGACTTTTAGCATTGGGCCAGTAAACTCATGACCGGACAAGTCCGGCGGTCTTGTGTTTTCAATTCAATAACAATTCATGTACCTCACTCTATAATATCTTGAACAGAAACAAATTACGTTCAAATGTTGACTTTTAAAGACAAAAGAGGTACATGTAAATCTTCTCTTATAGGCCTATGTCTTAGTGCTTGTTCAATTAAATGCAAGTTAAACTGTGCAATGAAGTGTTTTCTCAGTATGAATCTGGTCTTGTAAAATTATTTCTGGTCCAGTAAACATTTTGAGATACAAGTCCTGGTGGTCTTCTTGATTTTTCCCCCAAATTCGAGCCCTCAACATGAACTACAGGAATTAAGCATAATTGTTGTGAATTGTGACCAAGAGGGCGGTGTGGTATAACTAGTCTTTATATCTTTCTTGACACCTATAACCTAGGAATAGACCCCTAAATCACAACTCTAAGGTGACTAGTAAGTATGTGTCATTTAAGTGATAATTGTCAGCCATTTTGAACACCGTCGGAATTCACGCAATTACCTGATTATTAAATGACACTTTCATCGGTCTTAATGTGTTTCTTGACCCATAAAACATAGACTTAAATTGAAAAGATGAATAGTAAAATACTTATAGTCATTTAAGTGTATTTTAATGTATTGGCAGCCAACTTGAATTTTTAGGTCACCTGATTACTCAATGACATTTTTACTGGTCATGATGGGACTTTTGACCCCCAAAACATGGGTGTAGACACCAAAATAATGACTCTAGGGTAAATAATAAATGACTTCACACAAAATCCAACGTATCCTCCGTGATAGCTACACACCCACAAAGACAAGTATGACTCTAGAAGTCAAGCAGGAGTTTACCGGAATCCTTGCTCTTGTGGTGAAGTATACATTGGCGAGACGGGTAGAGACCTTAACACAAGGCTGAAAGAACACAAAGCCCATGGCCGCAGAGGGGAATGTGGCAAATCTGCCATTGTCAAACATTCTGCTGATCTAGACCATGTCATAGATTGGGATCAAGCTCAAATCATAGCTCCTGAGAGACATTGGTATACACGTCGCATCAGGGAAGCTATTGAAATACACAAGCACGAAACGTTGAGACCAAAAAGAACTCACTCCGCGGCAGTGCAGTTAATTACGAGAAGTCCCCCCGATCCACAAAGCTAAAGTAGTAGTCCAGGCCGATTTCCTACCTCACGCCCAGGTAGTAGTTAATAAGCAGGACAGTTCTTTTCAGAACTGAGAAGTCTCCCGAATTCCAAAAATCTACTCCGCGGTAGTAGAATAAATAGCAAGACAAGTTCTCTAAAGAACAAATCTACATGGCAAAGTAGATATTTATACACATGGTGTTACCGCAAACCGAATATATAATAAATGACTTATTGCCATTTTATAGTAATGGCGGCCATCTTGGACCAATGTAGAAACCAATGTACTTAACCCACATCAACCAATGTACTATACCAGTAGCAACAAATGATACCTATAAAAACTAGTTTGCGATACCTGCACCAACATCAGATTCTTGGTACTAGAGGTCTAGGCAGAATCTATGAATGGGGTGTTATGAAACAAATATTGACTGTTTTTTACTTGTGCTATGGTTCAAACTACGACTCTCCCAGTTTTATTAGGTGTTCGTGCAATACAAGCACAGACACCTCTTGTTTTTGTTCTGTTTTTTTTTGTGTTTTTTTTTTAGGTGTTCGTGCAATACAAGCACGAACACCTCTTTTTTTGGTCTGTTTTTTTTTTTTTTTTTTCCTTCTTCATCTTCTTCTTCCGGAGAACTCTTCTCAGCAACATAACTCAAGATTGAAACTGAATTGAACCTTGAAACTCATCAGACAATTGAACCACAATATGAAGACGGCACAATTTTCATGACGTCACGATGACGTCATCAGGTGTCAAATTACAAGGTTTTTAAAGCTGAAAAATGACCATTCGCTATTTGCTGTATTTCAATTAATTTAAAAGCTATGATATTCATAATTGGGCATCTGATAGTTCAAGACTAGGGCAACATTTCAAAAGTTAACCACAAAATCGTATGACCTTTACTTCCGGGACGTTACCCTGGGTCGAAGTTTGCCTTCTGGTTTTTTTCCTTAAAAAATCTGTTTTTTGCCTTTTTTACAGCATAACTCAAGATTGAAAGTGAATTGAACATTGAAACTTGTCAGACAATTGAACCTCAATATCAAGACGACACAAACTTGATGATGTCATGATTACATCATCAGGTTTTGAAAAACATTAAATCAAAGTTTAAAATTTAAAAAAAATCATAACTCACGAACCACATGTTGGATTTTTATATTGAGTAATATATAACTCCTGAACCAGAAATTGGATTGATAAGGTAAAATTTTGTCACCAATTCAATCAATCACAACTTGATGACATCACTCACGAACACCTCGTTTTTGTAGTAAAAAAAAACTGAATCTCTAGTTTATTTTTCAAATACAACACACAGAGGATTACCTTGAGAGTCATAGTCTTACTCATAGCACTCGAGGCAGTCAATAATTGTATTCCGTGATAATCTATGTAGTGGATTACAAGCTCTCTTCAAAAGGCAGTGACATCAATCTACTGGTAATAATGTTTATACTGTGTAATAAAGTCAAGTTACAATGTCTTAATAGACATGCAAAAGCGCCATCTTAAAAACATACCGCAATACATCTTGGAAAACCAAGACAACTTGCACAGAAACTGAGTGGACACAATCAAATGATAACATGTCCAGTGTGTAGTAATCAAACTCTATTGACAGTTACAAAATACATCAAGTTGCCATGTTGGATACTGTGCTGTAATTTAAATGTAACTAATGCCAGTTTGTACATTTTGGGTACCATATTGCTTCAAAATTGGCACACCCTTGATGGTTACTGATGTTGCGTTGAACTATAATTTTACCCAAAATCTGTCAGTTCTGGCCATGCACATTGGGACATACATGGGCTATTCCACTAACAAATCAATATAGGGCTTGACAAATCAATATAGGGCTTGACAAAAATATATCACTAAAGGTGTTTTCTCTGCTGACCAAATAAGTATTTTAATCACTTTCTTTGAGTAAGTAAAATTCAGTGTTGGTCTGATCACTTTTTATTACAATTACAGGCTAAACAGTTCAAGCTTTTCAAGAAACAAACAAGATGGCTTCAAGTTCAAGAGTAACAGATCAGTCACTCCTACAAAAGATCAAGGGACATTTTTAATGCCAAATCTGTAAAGACGTTATCAAGCAGCCCAAAATGTTGGACTGTTCTCATTCGTATTGTCTGGAATGCCTTCAACACCTTGCAGAGACTAATCCAACCAGTCAATTGCTAACATGTCCAGCGTGTCGAGATCAAACTTTATTGAGTGGAAGAAGAGTTTCTCAGTTACGTTCTGATTTCAAGTTGACTTCTTTGTTGGATGAAATAGAACAGACTGAAGTACAAAGTCAAAAAGACAATCAACTATCAAGTCAAGGGTCTGTTTCTAAATGTAGCAAGCATACTGAAAAGGATGTCTTCATGTACTGTGACACATGCAAACAGTTGATATGCACAACTTGCATTGTAAAGGACCACAGAATGCATAATGTTGCTGAACTAATTGAGGTTGTTGACAACTGCAAGAAAAAAGCCAATGAAATATTAGCAGAAGTAGGACAACATCACAATAATTTCAATATTGCTTTACAAGACATAGCTACTTCTCGCAAGACATTAGATTCTATGTTTACTGCCACCAAAGCAAAGATTTCAAAGAAGGCTGAGGAGGAAATTGCCAAGGAGGTTGCAAGGATCAGAGAAGAAGAGAAGAAACTGATGCTAGAATTAGAGCAGATTTATAAAGACAGAGCCAAAACAATAGTAAATGCAGAAGCCACTAACAACAATGAAATGACGAAAGCACAAAACATGAAAGTTAGAGCTAATCAACTCATGGATAAAGTAAACTTTTGTAAGAATCTACATCTCTAAGAGAAACTCTTGCAAGACCTCAGAGACTACACAAAGATGCAACCCAAACATTTGCCCCATGAATTGGCTTATTTAGACTTTAAAGAGGATCAGAAATCACTCCGGAGACTGAGATTCAAAAGAGAACAAAAACTAGAAGCAGCAGCTTGTGCTGCAGTTAGACAGCCAATATGCAAACCCCAGACAAAACTTACACAAAAGACATGGACACTGAAAACAGAAATAACAGGGTACATGAACAAAAATAAACAGATAGAAAACATCTTTGCAACTGATGTTGCTTCGTACTGCAATAACGATGTTTGTTTATGATTCAAGATCAAACATCTTGATCGAAATACTAGCAGAAAGCTTTTATCAATTCAACCTGATCCGACAGAGCTGTCAAACAAAGGTCTTATTAATCCAACTGTGTGACAGTGAATAAGAATGATGAGCTCATTGTTATAGATACAAAAACAGTCAAGATCTTCAACAGAAATAATAAGTGTCTCCATCAGTTCAAACTGGGTGGAGACCCATCATGCATTGCAGTGGATCACAACAATGTAGCAGTTGGTTTTCATAACCAGGCTGTGATCTCTCTTCACAAACCAGATGGATTCCTCATCAGAACACTGTCTGCTCCAGGGATTGGTAAACACTTGACTACCTACAAACAGCAACTCATCTACATCAGTGCCAGTAACAATAACAATAAGTTAGTATCAATGGACTACATTGGTAGAATTGTATTCTCAGTCGATATCAATCAGTCTTGGAACCCTCGTGGTCTGTGCTGTGACAAGGATGGCAGCATCTATGTTTCTTTCTGGGTTACAAAATCATTTTCAGGTAAGATCCAGAGATACAGTCCTGATGGCGAGTACATTGGAGGCATCATTAAGGACTGCGAATTTCCACAAGGTATAACGTTCACACCAGCTGGTGATCTGGTTGTGGCTACATTTGGATCTGTTAAAATCTACATGTATCACCGGAGTAAAGAAAGCTGGATAAAAAAAGGGCCGCAAAACTTCCTTTAGGTCCTCTTGCTGTGGAACATAATTAAGGTCTATTGACCAGATTCAACGGACAATCTGGACTTACTGATGAAGAAAGAACAAGAAGCTATTTATGGAACAGCTTTTATACTGAGGATCTAAGTTAGGAGTTGAAAGAAGATTTTCCAAACATTAATGTGATCTTCAAATGAAAAAATATTGTGTTTTGTTCAGTTTCAAAATTTATTACAGTAAATATACAGAGAATTAGACGATTAAAATTGTGGTAAACGAAGACAAACTGACTAGAGCAGGATTTGAAGCTGACACCACCTGTTTCATGAATACAAACCAAGAAAGAAAGATTTATCAATGATTTCAAAGAAAAAAATTTCTTTTCAATACCAATGATTTCCAGAAAAACAACAACTGCTGTCTTTCTTAATTAGCCAGTTTCTGTTGGGAAACGCACTGACTAGACAGTTTGTTGTACTACAAATCTTCAAGACATTAATTTTGATCTACAATTTTGTCAAATATGGTAACACAGCATTTGAAAATCATCAAAGCTTGCATGAAATCACAGACAAAACAAAAACAGTTTTCTATCCTTTGAACATAAAAATCTCCTCAACAAAAGTTGATAGATTTCGAGTGTCTTATGACTGAGTAGGTTAAAACCTACAAGTGTTAATAATTTTGAGGTTTTTTTTAATAGTTCAAATTCTTGCTCTTTGGGTTCATGTCCTTGTTTGTTTCATACCCTATTATATTTGGGCCATTAGAAGTGCTATCCCAGTTCTGTGTGTATGGACAGCTGACCAAATAATACTAATTTTATTCACTATTGGCACAGAAGCCATGAACTGACACAGGCAGTAAAAAGGTAGCAATCGCTGAAAATGACATCTAAAGTTGAGTGCTTTTAAACAAGTTTTCTTACAGAGGACACTTGATGCTTTCATCTTAAAGTAAGCAAGGTTTGTGTAAGTTGAAACCCACCTTATTCACGTTTGCACAAACTGACAACATCCAATGTATTACAACACTGTGTGTGTGTGTGTGTCAGTTTTGAAAATGGAAGTCAGCGCATGAGCGCTACACTTGAGGTTGGTGTCAGTTCGTGAAAACTGTTGAAAAATGAAGAAGAAAAAAAACGAAACCTTAACAATAAAAAAGGTCTTGTACACTGTGTCAGTTCGTGGCGTCTGTGACGTATTGTGTGTATCATTTCTTCATATATGTCCATTCATAAACATAAACAAAAAAATTATTGTACTTATTGCTTGCCTCTAAAGACTAGCTTGATAGTGGCCACATTTTTGTGTAGTTGTATTAATTGTGGTAAAAGTTACAAACAAAGTAAAAGTGAATGCGCTCTCAACATGTGTTAAACTTGTTTACTTAATTAAGCTGCAACAAACCCGCTCCTGTGCAGGTGCGTTCAGCAACATAATGGAATATGGCATACATTTGCATTGTTCAATGCTTTTATAGCCACGTATATTTAGTTTTACAGATACAATTGTTCTTGTAAGTTCAGAAATATCTTGAGTTTGCTATAAGCAAACTCTACGGATCATGTACTTGCAGAACTAAAATGTAATTTCATTTAATTCATAAATGTTATCAGTTATTTGTAGTAGGGGAACAAGTTGCCTTTTTCAGTTAAATAAGTTTACTGTCCTTCTCAAGCCTAAACAGTTGGTGACAAAAACTTACAACTTATCAGGATTCAACCTTCAATTCATCTACACCAACTTGGATGACAAGAAGTTGGTATCAATAAATTATGGTGGTGGTATTGTATTCTCAGTGGATATCCATCATTCCGGGTGGCCTCGTGGGGTCTGCTGTGACAAGGATGGCAGCATCTATGTTGCTGTTGGATGTGCAAGGCTACCACCCTCACCAGGTGAGATCCAGCAATACAGTTATAATGGCAATTACATGAGACGAATCATCATGCTACACGAAAGTCCACATGGAATCTTGACAACAGCATCAGGTGATCTGGTGGTGACTACAGAGAAATCAGTTCAGATCTATCACCACTTAATGACAACTTAAGGGAGGGTATACATTTGGTAATTACGCACAAAAATTAATGACCATAAAAACTTACTTGGTAAAGAGCACTGAAGAGCTGTTGATACTATAAAACATTTTCAGAAACAACAACCTTCCAAAGTAATGTAGTTTCAGAGAAAGTGGTAATTTTTTCACAATTTTTTTGAATTTGAGACTGAAGCCTTTCTCAGTTTTAAAAGCACACAATTCTCTGTGACAAGGTTGATTTTTTCTTTCGGTATTGTCTTGCAACTTCAAAGACCAATGGAGCCAAAATGTTCACAGGTTTATTTTATGCGTAACACCAAGTGAGGATACTAGTCTTTGACAATATTACCAAAAGTATATCCTGCCTTAACCACTTAACTGCGAAATTATTTATCTTTAGCTAAACCCCCAATGCGGAATTAATTGAAGGAAAACAATGCAAAAAAGGATAAATGGAAAGCTATGATCAGACCCAGAATTGCTCTGATTATCCCCACTTATATCTGAGGCTGATGTATCATCAACGTCTTCAGCACCTTGTAAACATGGCTCTTCAATTTGTGAATCATCATCACTATCAACAGACATGAGAGAGCCTGACAGTTCAAGATCTGAATCCAAAGCTTGGGCCAAAGCTTGCACACATGAAAAGCGCAGTTGCTTTTGTGAAGTCGCCATATTTAGTAAGAAAACTCGCCGATTGGTGGCGCCACACACTGCCTGATGACTGTAAGTTTGTGATGACGAGATATCTCGTCATAATGAGACACGTAGGAGGGGATTACCCGAGGTCACAGAGCGTATCTTTGACCTCATTTAAACCGCAAACTTGGTAACGTGTTATCTCGTCATACGCAATATAAGAGTAAGTTTGTGATGACGAGATATCTCGTCATACGCAGTTAAGTGTTTAACCTGTACAATCTCATTTTTAACCATAGGCAACTTTTACCAATCAATACCACACATAAGCACAAAAGCCTAGTATTAAAAGTTGTAGCATTCAAGTTCAATTAAAAAAACTAATACAGTTTTCATCGCGTTGCGCTCTTATTATTGCAGTTGATGTTCACTTTAAATGTCAAAGCCCGGTTCATACTTCCTGTAATTGCAAAACGATGTTGCTGCTGCAACTCTGTTTTCGCTGCGAATGTTTTGCGCAAATGTTTCGCACAACTCTTTTGCAAGTTCATTGCGAATTTGTGGCGTCAAACGCTTCACCTTTGCATTCGCAGGAAGTATGAACCAGGCTTAACTCTTATCTTTTAAACATTTGAAATTGTTTTACTGGTTCGCTTTTTAATGAACATTGCTCTAGTTATACAGGTATACAGTGTTCCGAGGTGGTGCACTTTCAAAAATAAATGATTTGGTTAAAAACCAAGTCTGTAAAATGGACTTCAACAGAGTTGTGCTGCTGTGTATCAGGGTTTGCCCTTAACTTTTTCAGTGACTGGCCAGCAGGACCATTAGCTTGTCATCTCACTAGTCCGTCACCTTTTTCACTAGTCCACATTTAAAATGAAATAGGGATGCTTTTTAATACTGAACAAGCCAGCAGGACCACTTGGAGAGAATTTTGACTGGTTCTTGGGTGTTTTATCTGGAATTTGGCCAGCGGACCACTGAACTTAGGGAGAACACTGTGTATGACTGAGTACATTCACACAAGAATAGTCAAGTAACTTGGTCAATGTGGATGTATTCTTGTTGTAAAGTTGAACTTTAAAGATACAGACTCGTCAAACGAGCAAACAAAATCGTGCCACGAAAAGTCACATTTGAACCTAAAACATGGGCCGCCCGGCCCGCCCTGCTGATTTGCAATGCCAAAAGGTGCGAGGACACAGCTGTGTGCCAGCCATAGTGATAGCCAGAGGGGTGTGTCTTTTGGACACCCTGTTTTTAATTTGGACAACCTGTTTTATCTGTTATTTACATGTAAATGTATTGTAAGTGAACAATTTGGACACCAAGTTTTTAAATTTCCAGCAAATTTGGACAACCTTTCACCAAATCCTGGCTAAAACCTTGGTGCCAGCTGAGACTAAAGATAGCACAGGGAACGCGGTATTTGAAAAGCTAGTGCAGCAAGTCCTGAGCGCAGAGCGCAGCACACGTGGAGTACAACGACGCTGAGGCGCGGTAATTGAAATGCTCATTATATATGCAGCTTCTTGAGAGTAGCACGATAGGTACAACAATTGAGTAGGCCTGCAGCGCTGGAGCGATGGCCATACGAACAGTTTACATAATCCAAACACAGCCTTGAGTTAAACTTTTGTGGCATGTCGTGGCCGAGCGGTCTAGTTCATCAGACCCAAGCTCTGAAGTGTTGGCAGCAGCAGAGTGTGGGTTCGAATCCCGGTCATGACACTTGTACCCTTGAGCGAGGCACTTATTGACTTAACCACAACTGCTTCGTAAAAAGTTGGGAAGGTAGCCAGGCTCCTTGTGGATGATACCCATGCCTACATCCTTACAGACTGTGAAGGGGGTATAACCCTGTTTCAGACCCAGGAGTAGGTGACAACATTTCCCTGGTGACAGTTGATTTGGGTTGACAGCCCAAATCAGTTAAGTGTAGCCCTCACATTGAAGTGGCCGTCTGGCCTTTTGAGTTGGGCGATATCTCATTTTAAAAAAAAATTACAAAACAAAATACTATTGCTTCATACATAAAAGTCATCATATTCGTGTAGGTCTAGGTGTCCATGTAGGCCCAAGGCTAATAGAAAACACATTAATCCATGGTAGAATTGTTTCATTGCTTGCCAATAGTGTATTTACAGGCCATGTCTTAGAATGGTAGAATGATTAATATGCACACCAATCAAACATTTGGACATAAATGAACAAAGTAATTTTGATGCAACGCAAAGAAAGTGAACAATTGCTCATTTGAAACAGTTGGGTTAACAACAAGTAGGCCTATGACACAGGAAATTTTCAAAAAAAAATATACATGTTTGACATTGTACAAGATTCAAACGTCCAATAACAATGATGATCTTCCATGACACTTTCCGGTCCAGTGCTGTAGTCAAGTTCCTGTTGTCCGGGTCGGAGTCGGAATCATAGTCCAAGTCCCTTTAGTCCGAGTCCTCCCCACTGAGTCCAAGTCCCCTTTCGTCCGAGTCCCTCATGTCTATGTAAATTAGTCCTGTCGGTAAGTTATTACGCCACATAGTCACATAGTCACATTCGCGCGTCTGTTGCACGCCCCCAAATTTGTGTTACTTCCGGCTCCAAGGCTGGCATACATTTGTGTGTAATTTTACAAAAAGTCACCTATGTCATCATTCAAAAGCACTTCTTGAGAAAGAAACTTTTATTTCCAAGGAAACTAGCTCACTCCTATGGGCTTCTGGTAATCAGCGAAGCCATTTTTTGTAAAGTAGGCATGGTCTTATGTCTCCAACCTATAGAAAAGCCGTGGCGCACTGCCACGCTTTCTGCGGCGCGCGCCATGCTTTATAATCGCCGCCAACCTTTAAAATGTTGCCGCCACGTTTACATTTTTTGACTCTGCATTGTAAATTTACAACAGAAATAGTTTAGAAACAAGAAAGACCACAGTACTTTCTATTAAAACCAAAGTTTCACGTTGTTCTTCCTGCCTACCTGTCTGCCTGTCATAAAGTTATTAAAATAACTTTACATCCACACGGTTTGACAGGAAAAATGGTTTGACAATGCTAGATTTAATGTCACAATCGCGATTGTTTTTTTTCCCAGTAAAACACCCACGCACATTAATAGTCTGGCTCTTTCCTCCATGTTCCGTACAATAACACGAAGGCGAGTAGGGAAACATACATGTGTACAACTCGAATTTCCAGGGGCAAAAACCGCGCGATGGAGTCTAATGTTAACCTCGTTCTTGTTATATTTATGCAAAATTACAACCTTGTACTCATAAACACATCGCTCTCGCCACCACAAATCTTTGTTATAAATCACGAAGATTTCAGTGCAAAAGAGGTTCTTTCAAACCGATCCTCACATTACGAACCGATGAAAATTGCTGTTGACGAAAACACTTTTATTAAGGGCATAAATTATGAAAAAGATCGTCCAAAATTGCAATTTTACAAACTTCATTTTTTTAATGTTTTTTTTTTACATTTCCAAAATTGTTGCATGTGGGCTAGTCGACCCCAAATTTTGGTTGATTTATCCGGCCGGCGAGTGAAAAAACAAGTAAGGGAAACTGATGTTGGTTAAGACAAAACCTGTTACTGCTCCCAAATATCCAGCTATTCCCAGCGGTAGTAAGTAGTGCCTCATTTTTTAGTACAACATAAATTTGATAAGTGCAAGAGTGAACCCCCCAAAAAACATTTTCCTTACAATGTTTTAAACTTTTTTATTTAGAAAACAGGAGAAGTTGCCATCAGGAATCATCTCAGAATGCATTACAGAGCATGTAGCTCTAGTCAAACATTTTACCAAGGCCCTTAAGCATGCCCCAGACCCCACGCCGTAAGGACTTTGCGCTTCGCGCTCGCATTGGTTCCCGCCCCCAAGAACCAACCTTCAATTTTCAGAGTTGGAGAACACTGCACTGGAATTACGCCAAACACCTAGAATGGGGTTGCGATAAATTGTAACAGTCATGTCCTCCTGCTGACACTTATATGCAACATTTCTGCATGTTAATTACTATCCATTTCTGTCAGACTGGTGACCAGATTTGCTTGATTTGTACTATTTCAATAGGTCAAAACACATTTTAAAGACACACAGGATTAATCTCCATTGTGTAATGAATCAATTTACACTTAAAAAGGAAAGGGGAAAAAACAAGCACAAACTTACAAAACATGGAGTGGGAATATCTCTATTGACCAATCAAAGTAAATCAACGAAAAACGGATACGATGAGCCAGCTATACCTACATGTGTATAATAATTAAGTCTAAGATTGCGCTTTAGGTCTGCCTGCATTATTGGTCGTGCAAAATGCTATTCAGAAGCTGAACTAAAAAATCATGTTTTGTGTTTTTCTTCTTTTTTCCTGGTCTCGAGCGGTCTACCCTCGAGTCACGCCGAGTAACAGGATTCCAGTCCGAGTCCAAGTCATGGTGCTCTGAGTCCACAAAAAAATGGACTCGAGACCAGCCAAGACCGGACTGGAGTCCTTCAGCACTGTTCGGGTCTGCCCTCATACATTTATATAGGCCTACCAGTAAAGAATGTCTTGTTTTCCTTATAAATTCACAATTATTGGGCAACACGGAGCCTCAAGTCTACTACATGTACTACAGTCTATGGGAACCAAAATGGAAAACAAACCAAAAGTGGCTTATGCAGTGACACAGAAATTAGGCCTAGGTAAGATTTAAGGGTTTGTTTATATCAGCCCCTCAACCCCATAAAAAACTTAATAGCCTACAATGAATACTTTCCCAACAGGGCAGCATCCATCTTGGATTTGTGGGGACAAACCAGGCGTGTTGTAGTATGAAAATCAAAGACTGGGGGTAGACTGAGACCACCAAAGACTAACAACTCTGAAACTAATTAGACCAACATTTCTGCATCTAGGTTACAAAAAATAACAGTTGGATGTCACCAATCCCTGGGCATGTTTTTCAACTGATCAATGTACTGTTTAAAGGCAGGATATTTTTTGGTAACTGTCAAAGACTAATATCCTCACTTGGTGTATATATCTCAACATAGGAAAAATAATAAAATCTGTGAACATTTGGGCTCAATTGGTCATTGAAGTTGAAAGAAAATAATGACTGAAAAACACCCTTGTTGCATAGAATTGTGTCCTTTCAAATGCCTGAAAAGGCTTCATGCCTGAAGCCTTTCTCAGATTCAAATATTTTAGTGATAAATAGCCTCACTCCGCGGCAGTGAAGTTAATAACAAAATAAGTCTCGGCCGATTTCATACCTTCCGCCCAAGTATTAGTTAATAAGCAGGACAGTTCTTTTCAGAACTAAGAAGTCTCCCAAATTCTGAAAATCTACTCCGCTGTAGTAGAACAAATAGCAACACAAGTTCTCTAAAGAACAGAAATCTACACAGCAAAGTAGATATACACATGGTGTTACCGCAAACCGAATACACATTGATACCTCACCATGCAATGCCTCAAAAACCATATAAGAAATTAAAAACTGCATTACTTCAGAGAGAGTCATTTTTGTCACAATGTTTTATACTATCACCTGCTCTCAGGTGCTCCTTACCAAGTAAGTTTTTATGGTAGTGTATTTCTTGAGTAACTACCAAAAGTATCCACTACCTTTAAAGGCACCTGGCAGTGGTATTTTGTAAAAAAAAAAGCTTTTGTTCTTAATATATGTATTTTGATAAGTGGAATGTGAACAAACAATTAATTAAGGTTTTTAAAAATTAGTTTTTATTTTGATTACAAATTTAAGAGTAGGCCTCCTTTTACCTTGACACATGGTGGCACTGTTCATGGTGGCCCACAACCGCTTATACTTGGGATCTGCAGGAAACAAATGCAGACTGACCCCATCGTTAGTTGTTTAGCTGCATACAGCAGCAATACATCTGGTCGGCACGGCCGGAAAATGCTAGAAAAAAACCCTTTTCGAAACGTACCAGATCACTACTGGGACCTACTTGCACGTGTGTTTACAACGTAAACACAAGCAAATTTGAGGGGGGTCGATGTTCGATCGAGGCGAAGTCTGCCTTGATTGACGTCACAAAAGGGGATGGGCGTAGTCACCCCCGAACAACTTTATCTATTTTTTTTTTTTACATATAAACAATTACTCAAAAAATTGTTTTATTGTAAATATACATAAACTCTTATGTTTAAAAAAAAAAATTACATTTCCAGGTGACTTTAAGGAGGAAGCCATTTGCTCATTGTCATGTTACAACATCCACACAGAGGGTGTTGCTTTTATTACCAGAACAGCAAAAACAAACAACCAAAACCATGACATACATCTCCTTTCATAGGACAAATGACAGAGGGAACAATAATATAAAAAAAACGCTCCTTGTGATGAGGAGCATGGGTCTTTAAGGGAAACATTTCAATAGACAGGTCAATGCCACATGCTAATAATTTTTTACAGCTTAAATGGAGGCGTTAAGGGTGATTGCAATAGACTGCAATTTTAAGCTTTTACCTCTCACATTTTAGCACCATACAGTCAACATTTGTTGTTTTCTGAATTATTTTGTTACTGTAATGACAAGTGTTGGTGAATCTTCATTTAAAAGTTTGATCTTCAATTCTGAATAACTTAAATTAACTAAAACCTTTGCAAAAATGCTGTATCTGACTTGCACTTTATCTCCTTTGGTCAAATGATATCCTTAACCCTTATAAATTTTGGTCAAATTATATCCTTAACTGTCCAAAAAGGTTTGACAGAATGTGTACAGAGACGAACAGGCACTTTGAATTATTGCAAAGTGTCCAAACCATGCAAAAATAAGCAATTTTCGGGTTTACATGGTCTTGACAATGGCAATGCTACCATGATGAACACCATGGCTAACTATGCTTACATTCTGTATCCCGCAGCCACTTTATCTCCCTTAATTTCAGTCAAATTGTATCCTTCTGTGTCCAGAATTGTGTCCAGAAGGATTTGACAGAATGAATACAGAGAGGCTAAGGCACTTTGAAGTATTACAAAATGTCAAATGTCAAATGTCAAAAACAAGCCATTTTCGGGTCTATCAGTGTCAGTGGTCTCGACAATTAAAGCTGCACGCTACACTCCAAAATAGTTCTTTTTTACTAGGCACGAGTGAGAGTTCCGTCCGCGCGATGAAATGTCTGCTTGATTTCATTTTATAAAGGCAAACAATTTGCCTTTAATCAACCAATTACATCGAGAGGAATATTTTTAAAGAGGGAAATGAAGCCCGACATCCATTACAGAGTTTAAAAATCACTTGGAAAGAGGCAGTCGGAAATAAACGTGTTTCCCCAGACCTCAAGTAAGTTACAAGGTTCTTTTCTGTTGAGGAGAAGACAAATGAGCAAATCTAGTCATTTTTTACGAGGACGAATGTTCTCTGAGCAACAATTCTTTTCCTTATTTCTACACCTGTAAATAGTGCACTTTTCTCCTTTCTTTGGCACCTTATCCACCTGACTGTGGCCGTCACTTTTCACAACATCCCAGTTTAGCCCAAATTGGGCTGCAAGGGGATAATTAAAAAAAGTATTGCTCAGACCGTGCTAGTTGCGATAATCGTAACCCTCATCCTCCGACCGTCGGGAGGATGGAGGGTTACGATTATCGCAACTAAGACCGTGCGACCACGGGCTATTCACACGCAATGATAATGTCTTTCAAACTTAACGGCAAGACCTCTAAAATGTCAATAAAATGCAAGCTTACCTTGTACACAGTGACCACTTCACAACGATGATAATGTTCCTGGTTATCCGTTTTATATTCCGAACTGCTTCTTAGTCCAATACGTCCATGAATTTGGTCCCTAATGTGAAAAATGTTGTCTGCTAGAATATTTTCAAACATTTTCACAAACAACCAAACAACCGTGCGCAAGCTGCGCGCGCATGCACAGCATGAAGAAGTATTCCGATCCCCGCCCCCTTTTCCCGTTATCGCCCTTTTCGAGACCACTGCTTCCGATCAGCTACGGCTATGGCTGCAGCTACGGCTATGACTGTTGCTAAGGACGTCCTATACTTCAACGCACGATGACACGGAAACTAGTAGCCGTAGCACTAGCTGTAGCCGCCAATTTGGACACGGCCTATCTAATTAGATACTCAAATGAGACATTCCTTTTGGTAAAAATGAGTGAAAAAGTGGTGGCAGGATACGGAAATTCGAGTGTAATTTGAAAGTGTAAAAAGTATTCTTGCAATGGAAAGCTAGGAGAACTAACTCTTTTTGAATGTGTTTATCAAACTATCAAAATCTTTTTTGTTTATATTATTTCTCCCGTGTATGACATTTATTTAAAATTTTCTTATTTTTAAACCATCAATCTTTTAATTAAAGTAAAAAAACTTATATTTGCATCATGAATAAAAATTAATATATCAATAGATTAGTGTGTACAAAAAAATGTGCATATCCTTTTTATGTGAGTAATTTTTGAAAAATATAATCAGAAATGAAGAAAAATTTCTGCTCCCTCAATTAGCACGATCACAAAATCTGAACTTGCCACCATTTTCAAGAGCAAACATTATCAATGATAGTATACCAACAACTAGTTTATAAAGAGGTTTAACAAACAAGTATCAACACACCCAAGATTTCTATTCAGCTTTTTTCAAATTTTATTTGCATCTTTCAGCTCATTAGTAGACAATAAACTGTGTACTTTTTTAACATTAATTAATCATTGCTTAAGAGTGAAATCAAAATAATTGTACCGGTACATGAATTCAAAGTAATCATCATTAATTTACATAGCACTTGTGATAATTAACACAAAAAAGCTTGATCAACTGTTTATTCACTTGACATGAACTTCTCATTTTTACATTGCAAAGTGCACTAGGCAAAATAACTCCCAACAATTCAGTGACTTAATTTAAGATTGTATGGCTTCTGACTGCCACCTCGAACAAAGATGTTATGACAAACAAAATAAAGAGACAGTCATCGTAGGGGTTGATAACCAAGTGACAGATCCAGCGCGTTAATCCGGAGATCACAGGCTCAATTCAACATTCATTTTATAAGGGACAGTTTTACCCTCACACTGATGTGTGATAATCACTCTAGACTCATTTAATGACGGGATTTGAGCTAGCCTCTGGTTAACCAGGCATTCTATTCTAGAATGTGGCTGATCGTGGGTTTGAATCCCACCAGAGTTGCCTGTTGATTTTTTTTCCACAGGACTCAGAAAGCACCGAGTATACAGTGCTTATCACACACCATACTATGGGTAAAATCAAAATTGTATATTTGAACAATTAAAGTAATAATTAACAGTGGCTTCTTGTATAGCGCTCATGGGGCTCCAAAATTATTATATAATTAATCCAGCTTTTATGTGGAGAAGGCATTCGTTTTGGGTTAAAGTTTTGTAAAAGAAACTAGAGTGGTGAGTAGAACTATTCAGTGATGATAAAATAAAACTGAAAATTAAAGCTATTTAAAGTATTGATCAGATTTGTTGCTGCTAGTGGTAGGTGGTCACATTACACAGGTTTGCTAATGAAAATACAGAATTGCTTTGCACAGATTATCAGTGACTGGCCTTACCAGACAGGGCCTTGCCTGGGATACTTGGCACACACATTTGCTAAGCACTTAAAAGACCCATTGAAAGAAAAAGTTAACCATCAAATGCTAAATTTTCACAGTATTTCAGACAAAAGTGGAGGACTGGTATGATTTTGATATCGGTTAACTTTCAGACTGAAACCAGTTGATTCATTTGTTGATAATTACCAATACTGTACATTGTACTTAAAACTCAAACCAGTAACCAGCCAAAAATTCATTTGATAAACACAACACGGTTCCCGCTTATTTTTTTGAAAAAAGCAAATACAGTTCTTAACAATAATTTCTGGTTTACGGCTCAAACCAAAAACCACTTTCTGTGACTGAATAATGTTTACTCCCAGACAAAAATTGACACTGCCTTTGTTGTTCTTTCAAAGAGAACAGCAAACACATTACAGTCACAAGCTTTTAAAACACAGAGACTCACAATTTAACAAGAAGAGCCGATGGAAATTTTTGATATTCTAGGTCTGAATCGGATTTGCTTGTCTGCTGAAAAAGTCAAGCAATAAAGTTACGTGAACAATTTGTGCAAGTGGAAATGGGCTTCAACTTGTGAAAAGTATCTCTAGTCCACCCACAGATTTTGAATATGTTGAATTTAAATTTGGGGTGGCTGGAACCGGAGGTCAGAGGGGAGCATGGAGGGGGTAGCCAAACTTGGGGTGGCTGGGGGTTGATGGAAGGGGGTCAGAAGGGAGCAAAGAGGGGGTAACTAAACAAGGGTGATGAGGAATATGTTCTGGACCAAATTTCACAAAATGCTAAGATTCATACAAGGGTGAGGTACTTGTGCTTTCATATATCGTTTTACATTGAGCAATCCAATTGTTTGTGTCCAAAACAAGATTAGTTCATCAGCTTACCTGTCTGAACACAAATCTCAGTACTTCATCAAATTGGCCCTACCAACTCTACCACCCCTGACACCCAGACCAACAATTTACATTACACTGTACACTGCTGCTGTCACTATGAAAGCAGTGCAGTAAAAATGACATCATATAACTATCTGAACTTTCACAATCCCTAAAAAACAACTACAACAATATCTCACTCCATTCTTGTTCGGATCCATGATTCCTAACACTGAATACCATACACCTTCAAGAAGGCACCAGTCTTTGTTGAACATAAGCCTCGTTTTCATTCTCATTGACTTGTACGTTAAAAAAAACAAAAAAAAATCATGGCCACCACATATAAAAGGCAAAGCAGAATCAGGTCACCAGCCAAACATGCCATGCAATGTTTAGTTTTTAACTGGCTACCTGCTAGTTTTTTTTCATAGCTAGACTTTCAGCATGTTACAGCCATCTTGTTTTTACTTCCATTCAAATCAATGTAACCAAACTGAGGCTGGAAAGAAAACTCGTCTGAACCCCTTTTTTAATAAACTGAGAACTAAAACAATCACTGTCATTGTGTATACAGGGAATCAGACTAAGGATGGCTGCAGTGTGATAAAGGTCTATGTTTGAGTAGAATATAAAGTTTACAAGAAGAAGTGAATTGTTACTTTTTTTAAACTTCAGAGATGCAAAGGTTTCCCTAAGCCCCCTCTAAAAGCCAAGTGATATTGAGCGACATTAACATCTCAATTTTTTAGAAACTTCTAGCCCTCCTCTCATTAAATCTAGTTCAACTGCTGTTTAGTTTATCAGACAGCTCCAGCAGACCATAGTGATTACAAGAACAAAGCAAAATAGTTAAGGAAAAAAAAAAAAAAACTGATAATATTTAAGAAGTGGCTGATAACCCGCTACAGATATACTTGTGGTTACATAAGACTTGTGAAATTTTGACATTAGGCAAAAGTGCACAGAAGAGATTAATCATCAGTTACGCCAACCAGGGCCCAATTTCATAGAGCTGCTTAAGCACAAAAAGAATAGCTAAGCACAATAAAAATATGCTTACCAGAATAAGGTTACCAGCCAAACTACCATGTCACAGGTATAATTTGTGACTAGTATCCTGCTCATTTCTGCTTAGCAGAAAATTGTTAAGCAATATTTTCTGCTTAAGCAGCTCTATGAAATTGGGCCCTGTATTGTATTCAACACTAATAACGCGTTGAAGTATAGCTATATTTACTTGCAGAGAAGAATTGACCATGCTGTGATACAGGTTACATTCCGAGGACCTTTAGCACACAGGACCTTGTGACTGAACCAGCATAAGGCATGAAACCTACGTGTCCGTCACGCATTGTCCATAATGCGTAAAGCGCAATCCTTCAAAAGGATACACCAAGCCATGCGCCTAATTTTTACGAATAATGCAGTACGATACATGGAATCATGTACACTGCTTGGTGTGGGTAGGCACGCGCACCATTGTGGGGACTTTTACACAATGGAACAAAGGTCCCCACAATGTGTTTCTTTGTTAAAACTGGGTCCCAAAAAGGGAGTTCTTTAGAAAAGGGAATAATAGAACAACAATAGCAAGCCCCCACAACTGAGGGTGCAAAAGAATGTATACACTTTCATGTTCACACATTGCGCACTACGCATTATGCACAAGGCATGACGAACACATGGATTCCTGGCCTATGAGGTTCTACTTCACCCTAATCAATATGGAGATCAATTATTCCTCTGACTAGGTAGCTCGAACTGCAAACCAAGGCAGGTGAATTGCTGAACGGCTGAGGTCCAATTTTCATGGCACTGTTTATCATGCAAATCTGCGCTTACGGCCAATAGCATCATGCGTTTCACAGGGCACTGTGAGGGCAGAATTCTGTGTTAAGCAGAGCTGATGACAAGCTATAATATTGAACCAATCCAAGCTCCTAGTTTGGAGATGGGCCCAACACTACCCCCAGTTTTAATTCAATAATTTTGAGCAGGTCAAGGGTCAACAAAACTTCAGGAAAAGTGCGGCTTGACAACACTTGAGTGTCTTTGTGCTGTGCCATATACATTCATAGGGAACGATAAAAGTGGTTTCCCTAGTCTCACAGTTCAATGGAGGTGAACGTTTTAATGCGAGTTCATGCTATTCAAGCTGTAATCACCTCTGGGTTCATCACCAGCTGGACCTATGTCACCACATGGTCAGTCTACGCTCCAAGATACAAAGCAAGCACACAATATCGTAAAGTTGGACCTCACAGAAACAAAGAGGCCACCAGACAGGTTGCCCACTAAATTTAACGCAGCGAATATTGAATTCCAGTGGACTCCACGTAAAGATTGCTGATATGTTTAACCGATCAGGGCGGAATTTCATGGGTCTGCTTACTGCAGAATTCTGCGCTTACATCGCCTGTAAAGCGCATAGGTCTATCGGTAGTAAGCCCCAAATTCCGCAGTAAGCAGAGCTATGAAATTGAGCCCTATTGAATCATTTAGAAAGTTTCACATCAGTCCAAAGGAGGCTTTGATAACTGAAGGTTAGTGGACATTAAATAAATACATCACATCTTAAAATGACTAACCTGGCAACTATAGGGGTAGTACATGTAATATATCATTGACACTTCTGAGACTGCCTGGATTAAAGTAACAAACAATTGGTGCAGAAGAATTGGTGAGGTAACGCATGAGGATACAGTATATACACTTCTAGAATTTAAACTTAGAAACAAAAATATGGCACAAACGAAAAGGCAATTCCAATGTGTGAAATCACGGCGAGTCTAAACCGTTTTTGTAGAGTTTTGGTGCAAAGGGTTACTTGCAGCTACTGATCAATCTTTTCATTCAAGTATAAATTTCCAATTTGGTAAGCTTGAGGTAATTAGTAAGCAAAGCTTAACCATAAGTTGCTTCTCTTCACACAAGAGTATAACTATATACCTAGGAGGGCCGAGATTAATTCACTCCAGCATCATTGCTTGTTCAAAATTTAAAACACAGTTTTGTTCACCAATAAAAATGCTTGTGTTTTTGTGCAAGAAACACTTAACCGTAACTTGCTTCCCTCCAACCGGGTGTTTACAGAGGGTCATGCATCTAGGTATTGTGTAGGTTTTTTCTTTGAGTTCCAAATGCACCCAACTGGTTAGCAGCATTTGTGCCAGGTGTTGTGACAAGGCTCTTTGTGACAAAACATCATACACCGTGGAATTGCCATTTGAAGAAACCCATGCGCGTAACATTACTTAACCACTTCAGTACAAGATGGGGGGGGGGGTACAGAGCTAACGTAGAAATTGCACTTTTCAAGGTAAACGCGATGACAACTTCATCATCTTTGAGGCAAAAGAGCAATCAAATTACATACTGCACTTTTTATGTACAAATATTTGTATAATAATTGCTAGTATTTGGTGAAGAGTGGAAGTATACAGAAATGTGGAACAGCACAAAAACAGTATGGACTTCTTACGGCTTATAATAAGTTGTATATGGGTAAATCAGCCTACAGTTATTGTTCTGATAATACTTTGGTATTTGTCCAAAATTCTTTTACTGCTCATACTGTAAGCATTATAATAGCAGCAGTTTGATAACGTTACCAGTGCTATACCTTATTTTGATTTAAAGAGGTTTAGATATCAACTATGATGTACTTTATCTTGATGCAAAGACAGTAAGCATAACGGTGACAGCACTTCAGCCTCTATTGCAAATGCCGTACCTTATATTGGTTCAAAGACTAAGTACAACGGTAACACCATTTCTTACTTTAAAGACAGTAAAGAGTAACGGTAATAACAATTTGTTAAGTATTACAGATATTTTACTTTATGTTGATTCAAAGACTGTAAGCGTAGTGGTAACAGCGTTTTGGCCAATATTACAAATGCTCTACCCAATCTGACTTTAAAGACAGTGAGCATAATGGTAATAACATTTTGTTAAGTATAACAAATACTTTACTTTATCTTGACTTAAAGACTGTAAGCGTAGCAGTGACGGCATTACGGCCAATATTACAAATGCTGTATCTTATCTTGACTCAAAGACTGTAAGCATAATGGTATCAGGAATTTGGCAAATGTTACAGCTGCCGTACTTTAAAAGTTTCCCCTTCTACAAGCAAGTATGGTAGGGTGTCTTCAAAACAAAATACTAGTAGTATACTTTGTCTACTTGTTAGTGGATATAGAATATTTCAAACGATGGAATATTCTAAAAGTGAGGTTAGGAAAAGAGAACACTAGAAACAAAAAGTCCTTAAGATAGTAAAGGTACTAATGCTACACAAAAAATGACCAATATACGCTGCAAAGGACTTGTTCACAATTATCACTTCAATATTCAAGTTGCATTTTTGTTTCCACTACAAAATTCCTGAAGGGCTCAACTTGTTAACCTTTTCGGCGGAAATTTCACAACACATTCATTTCTCAGATAAAATTAAAACAGGAAACCAGCCACATCTGTTGCAGATGTTGCGATAATTTGGCTGGTAAACTAACAGGAAACCAGCCACATCTGTTGCAGATTTTGCAATAATTTGGCTGGTAAACTACCAGGAAACCAGCCACATCTGTTGCAGATGTTGTAATAATTAAGCTGGTAAACTACAAACCAAGCAAGAGGCTTCAATGCTGAGTTAAAGTCTTTGCTTAAACAGCTGCTTTTTAGATAGAAAACTTGTTTTAAAAACTCTTTACCATAGCATTGTAAATAAATCTAGACCTTCGTAGAGGCTTTTTAAAAACCTCAGCTCTGGCTAAGGTTTTGACAGCCATCTTGAAGTTAAACGCCACAAGTAAATGGTTCCAGAAGCCAAAGCCAAAACCAAGGCCCAAACCAACGTTTGGCTGGGCAACAGGAAAGTTTGTTTTGAAAATTGCATTACTATAGAAGTTTTATAACAGTGAACTACTCCTTCATGCACAAAGGTCATAACTCCAAATAAATTAACGTTTATCGACCACATGTTACGTTTGGCCCCAAAAGTTCAAATAAAGCTTACCCTTAAATAGTGTACTTCACTGGTTAAGGTGTGCACTATACATTATTAAACGCCTATACTAATGTACACAATTAGTTACTCCATTACAGGCTAAATCAACTTTCAAAATGTGTAACGATTCAAAGTCTCATTTTCGCCCCAAGTTATTGGGTAAAAAAAATACCAATCAACCAGTCTTACTATTAATCAATAACATTAACACTTCCTTTTATTTAATAAAGGTAAAGGAGAAGTTGAACAATACTGAACTTTAAATATGTACAATTATTTAACAGATCTGTTCAAATGTGGTTACTCTTGTTAAGGTATAAAACATTCAATAATTAACTCATAAATTAGCTTCTTGTACAAGTATGATATAAAACAATGAACCAGTGGCCGATACACATTGACATTCAACAAAGTGATTTTAGGGAGAGAAAAATCATAAAATGAAACATATCATAACCCCTTATGCCTCTGTACATCCCCCTCCACCACCCCTCCCCCCCCCCCAAAAAAAAAGAATCTGAGAAAAGTTATACAATTTATAACGAATCAACTCTTCTACAATGAGTTCACTGAACCTTCAATTTCCCCCGCCTATCTAAGCTTAAAAAGTTGATTTGTCAGCAAGAATTTCTGTTTGGGATTGCTTCTTATGCATTATAACAAAGTCAGTGAAGGGTTAGACTGCATCAGTTACTCGTATTTTGTTTGTTTGTTCGTTCAGAATCAAAACCAAACATTGACTGAATGAAAGTTGAGCGGTGCTATGTTTTTTTTCAACAGGATTTTAGATACACTTGGAACTGGATCAAACCCTGGCAGACAGTTAGAATAGCCCATATGCACAAGCGCTTTCTTTAAAAAAATACCTCAATGCATCTTCTTGGGAACTTAACAGGACACTTAACAAAATCAGTAAAGCTGCCGAGCTGGACGCCACGCTGTACTCTACATGTAACTACGCCAGGTTTTATAGTTGTGTACCGCATTGTTTCAAAATCAGCGCGCCCTGATGACTGCCGGGGTTGCTTTGACTCAAATTTTCCCCAGAGTCCTTTGCATGCCGATCATGCGCATTGGGACTTGCGTAAGGGCTATTGGATCAAATCCTGACAGACACCGTCTTTTTACAATGGAATAAGTCTTGTTCCTGGAGTCCACTAGTACATTTGTGAATGCCATAAACTCAAGAGAGATGGTACACCTTCAATTTTACATGCATTCACACAAATTGTTGTCAGGAACAAAACCTATGACAGCTTCATTTCATTATAAATTTTGTGCCAATAACAGCAACAATTTTCCTTGTTTTGTAAATGCTTGCATGTTGGAATCAGCTGGTGAAATTTTCCAAATTCTTTCATTTTTGGGGGGGGGGGTGGGGAATTGACTTCAACTGATGGGGTAAGACATAATGTGTATTTCACTTTATCAAAATTGAAGTGACAAATATTACTGCAGAACTCTTCGGTAGAGAGTCAACTTGTCTCCCCTTCACTTTAAACCCATAGGATGAGAGGAAGTGTAGTCTGGGCCCCATGTTGGTAAAATCAAAATCAGTATGCAGTGTTGGTATAACCCGCAGGGAACTTGATCCAGATTGCATGGTACAGAATCCCATAAGGAGCATTGATGTCATTATAAAGAAAATAACCTTCCGGTATCACTCAGTTTAAAATTATATAAAAATTGAATTTAGAAATAATTGAGTGCGATGGTGACACTACAGCACCACAAATCTGGAATGATGTGAGAACAAAAACTAATGCGAAAAAAATATCACTAAATGGAGGAAAAATGACCAGAAAGTGTAAAAGATATTTACAATTCTGCAACGGCTCAATATTACACATTTTGTCCAATCTTGCATTTCCCAAGCACAAGAAAGCATTCACTACATTTGTTTGAAAACGGGAACTGAATGCATATGGCGTAGTACTTTAGTCGTTCAGCTTTTGTGACTTGAATCATGCTGAGGAAAGTTGTTTTGTAATTGGTATTCTGACATATCACAACCTGGCAAAAATGATTTGTTCACCAGTGATGACAAGTGGTGGTAAATCCACACAGATCGGTTGGTACCCTGATGTTGCTATTACAGTAAGTACGCATGATGCGCTTACCGGTGATAGCTGACCATTGTTACCAAAGATCTAAAAAATGTTTTTCAAAAAGTTCCCTGGAAGTTTAAACATGGTGTCTAAAGCAAAGTACAGATAAAAAAAGTTTCCACTTTAGTCAAAAATACCCCCCACATGGGGTAACCCAAGGACCACTGGTAACCAGTGCTATTTCTTAGCCGGTACTCTAATATTCTGATACCCGAATTGCACATGCCGACGTTAGTTCCCAAACGTTTACAGAGCACATTGTCAGAGTACCAGTTGACTACAACAAACTTCCAAACACTGGTGGAATAATGAGCAATTAAAAGTCCAATTATAAACAATACAATGTTTAGTATCTTTGTACACTTAATTCAATCAAAACAACTCCATCTTTAGTAATTGTACAATTCCATTTGGTCATATCACTCACTAAAATATTACTTTTCGACAACGAAATACCAAATAAAAAATAAAAAAGTCCCCAATTTGATTAAAGTTCATAGCAAAAAGTGTTTGCTTTCGCAGAAGGAAAAAAAGGCAAAAATTAAATGTTTCATTTCACCTTCTCGGATAACGCAGATTCTACAAAATTGTTGCTTGCAAAAAATAAAATAAAATACATCATAAAATTGAAATGTCTTACATATGAGGAAGACTCATTACAATACTCGGAGCTAAACAAAATAATAGTAGGACAAAAAGTTGTTGTAACTGACTCTACGACCCTTTTTGGCATTGCGAAGTAAAACCACCCAACCTCTACAACGTCTTACGCTAAATTTCTACCGAGACAATCTCTTCCGACTATGTACACTAATTAACACATTTCTAAAAATTCCTCTAAGCTTGTTTGTTTATATTTTTATTTTATGTAATTAATATAAATACAATTACTGCTAATAACTTGTTCTTTCAATGATTGATTTGTTTTCCATTCTTAAGTTGTTTTAAAAATCATATTTTCTCCACTGGCTAACTGTTATCGTTCTTTTTCTCAACAAGTTTTTTTGGAGATCGACCTGTTCTTTTCCTAATAACCCTTCTCTCCACAGACTCATTCTATAATTATCTCCCTTTCACATTGTTGTATATACTTTGGTCCTGTTCCCTATTGTTAATTGCATCATACCTGATGCCTCGTGCCCCTTAATCCAGTAATCCGCCCTTTCACTGACCATCCCTTTGTCCCCACCACATAACTCTGATTGGTTCTTGGCCGCCCCATTGTTTGTAAACTAATAACTTTGATTGGCTAAAATTTTCCCTCCTTTTTTCTGGATACCATCCCATTGTTCTTTGCCTCTCTTTTTTGCTATAAATGGATATGTTTTCGTTTGTTCTTGTTTATGCCTCTGACGAAGGTCCGGTTTGGATCGAAAGCTAAGGCCATCTACCCTACAAATTTTATATATACATATATATATATATTTATAAAGCTTTAATGCCCAAATCATGCTACATTTGTACTGTTTTTATTTTCTAGTTTTAATCTATAAACATAAAGCACATTTCTTTGCCGGAGTGCAAAATCAATGGTGATAGTTTTTCTTAATGCGAGGATTATTTCTTCCTAACTGGGCAAAAAAAATTGTGGGAATAACTTCAGCTTAGTTATGTCTGGCACCCAGACTTACTTGGGTACCAGCGATTACTCAATCTTGAAAGTCAACAGTCTGAAGACAGAGTTGCTTTGTCACATGATTTGGGGCTACTTTTATATAGTCCGAGCCCTTGGTCTGGAAGATGAAGCCCCCTGAACCTCACTTGGTGTTACATTCCACCAGAGGATATACAGACTCTCTACATCACCACAAGCAAACAACTAAGGCAGTGGGCTTGGGTCTCCCCTTGGTCTGGAGGAGGAAGTCAGTTCGAACCTCCTGGGTGCTACATCTCAGCACAACGGTGTCTCTTCATCAGCAACAGTGAAGAACTAGTGTCGTGGGCCTTGGTAGCCCCTTGTCTAGAGGATAAAATCACTTATAACCCAAGTTTTCCCCAGGTAGGGGGAGGATAACTATAATAGTCCGGGCATCATGTTCTCTTTATTCTCTTTATTTTGTAAACAAAATGTACTTTTCTCAGAGTTGTCGAATGAGCGGGGATGCATTTCACTTTAAAACCAAACCGTGTCAATCCATGTAGAACCTTGGGATTTGAATTCAGTATAATATTCATAGTCTACGCAATTGAAGACTTCTTCATTTAATACTGATGAATTGAATTAAAAACCAAACCCCCCCCCCAAAAAAAAACTTAAACAATAAGTTGAACATTAAAAGTGACAATGTCTAATCATAAGAGTTGCTTTGAGGACAACACCTATCACAATCCAACAGATCCAATGGTTATATTGGGATTGTGATGGCATTGACCTTTATCATGATGATGTGGACATCTTGCTTCTTTTGTATTCGACCCAATGTAACCAAACAGAGGCTGGAAGGAAAGGACGGTCTGGTCCCTTTCGTGGTATGAGAATTACAACCCGCACTGTCTGTTGTACACAGAGTACCAGACAGAGATGACCACAGCATAATAAAGGTCTATTGGTATTACTGTATAATACATTACTGGTTGTTAAGAAGGTTATATTATTCTTATTAAAGTCAGGGAATACTTTTGGTAATTGTCAAAGACTAGTATTCTCACTTGGTGTATCCTAACATATGCATAAAATAACACACGTGTGAAAATTTGGGCTCGATCATTGGTGGTCAAAGTTGCAAGAAAATAATGAAAGAAAAAACACCCTTGTTGCATAGAATTGTGTGCTTTCAAATGCCTGAGATAGTGAAAAATGACCTCTATCTAAAAAACAACATTACTTCAGAGGGTGTCGTTTCTCACAATGTTTTAAACTATCAACAGCTCTCAGGTGCTCCTTAAGTTTGCATGATAATGTATTTCTTGAGTAATTACCAAAAGTATCCACTGCCTTTAACACTGCCGCCTACGAGTATATTCGTAGTAACAGGTGTAACGGATTCTGCCACTACGAGTATACTCGTAGAGAATGAAAGGCTTTTGTATAGTGAATTGAATACACTGGCATCACTGAGAACGCAACGTATACGCTTCTGGTAGTGGTGAGCACACATCGTTAAAATTTGTATGCTACAACATGTTGACAAAAAAAAAAGTACCTATTTGGTATGCACGCATGCGCACCACACTGGGGTGCTTGGCAAATGGGAACGCCCCTTCAAATTTATGACCGGCAGTCAACGTGTTAAACACTTAACAGTAACATTTTCCTCAAAGAAGACAGTCAGGTTTGTGAGGAAACTTTGTACAATCATGAATGATTTGTCAGGGTTTCTCTGCATGTACTTGTGATTTTTGATTTGGGAAATCAAATGAAGACAGGGAAGGTTAGGGGTGACTACCTTAGTATTGCAGATGAAAATATTTCACAGCACAAATGAACTGGTACCCATTTGTGAAAAGTAAACTTTCTCAAGTCCCCCCACCCCCAAATAAAATGCCAACAATGTATCATACCATTAAGCTAAATAAGATTATTCCATTTATGGTTGAATAAGTATGGGTGTTAGGTTATCATGTGCTGCTGGATTAAGATATTGAGTCCGGAAAATTCCTAGTATAAATTCTTTACAACATCGGAATAAACCATTCTTCCTATTGTTTCATTTCCACCGAGTAAAGTAAACTAGAAAACACTTGGACAAGTTTTTTGTTTTGTACAACCTACGGTGACGCTATTGTCTTCTAAACATTGCATTGATCGAACTCCGTTTTTGCGGCATGGGAGGGTTGAGTTCTTGCTACGGGTTGACCGAGACTGGAAGTCCGCCGGGCTGGCTTGTGGGGATGTTTAATTTCTCCTCTACAAGGGCGGCTACTCGTATCCTATCGGTCTGTAAAGACAAAAAAGGGGGTGATCGTGAGGGATTATCAAATCTGAGCCATGTATTCTTGAAGGCAAAGTATACCTTTGGTTTGTGGAACCATTCAAATATTTTAATCCTATATAAGTGTGAATATGTACAATAAAAATAACCCGGGAAAAATTTCATTTTAACAGGTGGTAGCATTTTTGAAATATCGCCAATTAGCTGTAGCGGTTATGTCCACGTAGGAAGAATACTCCATAATTGGAAGACGCAAACTGAGAACCATTTCATGCATGAAACGTTTCTCAGATTGAAATGTTTTGAATCACATTCTCTAAAACCACATTCCTTGGAAGGAAATTGTTTCCCAACATGTTATACATTATCAACAGCTGCAGTGCTTCTTACCAAGTAAGTTTTTTATGGTCATTAATATTTGGGGTAACTACCAAAGGTATACCTCTTTCACATACGCAATTTTTACAAGCAACTTGAAGGCGAGAGGAAATGAGCAGAGTATACTGTTCCAAACAATGAGACCACACCAGCTCTTTTCAGAGCCAACACTCCTCCCAAAAGAGATTTACACATAAATGTACCCGCAGGTTTACTAGTAATAGTTACATCATATTTTGCACACCATGCAAAGCTTTGATCAACGCTAACTTGAAGACAACATTCAAAAGTTCCTTAACGAAGCTGCGGTAAAAAAAAAACATGAGACCTTCCTTTTCTTCGGAATGTTCCCAAGACACTATCCAGGGAGAATGATTAACATCCCTTTTGTTGGTGGAACGTTTATCTTAATCCCCAACAAATATGGAACATTGTTTTCAATCCCCTAAAAGATGTAATACATTTTGCTTTGTGCAAATCCATGGTAGAAAATTGAAAATTTGAATGGTGGAGATACAATTTAGAAAGGTGTGCAGGAACACCATGTACATGAGTAGGATTTGAAACTGTGCATGGTGGAGAAACAATCTAGCAAGGTTTGCTGTAACACCATGTACATGAGTAAGATTTAAAACTTTGCATGTGGAGATGCAATCTAGTAAGGTCTGCAGTAACACCATGTACATGAGTAGGGTTTAAACTTTGCATGGTGGAGATACAATCTAGTAAGGTCTGCAGTAACACCATGTACATGAGTAGGATTTGAAACTTTGCATGGTGGAGATACAATCTAGTAAGGTCTGCATAACACCATGTACATGAGTAGGATTTGAAACTTTACATGGTGGAGATAAATCTAGAAGGCTGCTATAACACCATGTACATGAGTAGGATTTGAAACTTTGCATGGTGGAGATACAATCTAGTAAGGTCTGCAGTAACACCATGTACATGAGTAGGATTTGAAACTTTGCATGGTGGAGACACAATCTAGTAAGGTCTGCAGTAACACCATGTACATGAGTAGGATTTGAAACTTTGCATGGTGGAGATACAATCTAGTAAGGTCTGCAGTAACACCATGCACATGAGTAGGATTTGAAACTTTGCATGGTGGAGATACAATCTAGCAAGGCTTGCTATAATACCATGTACATGAGTAGGATTTGAAACTTTGCATGGTGGAGATACAATCTAGTAAGGTCTGCAGTAACACCATGCACATGAGTAGGATTTGAAACTTTACATGGTGGAGATACAATCTAGTGAGGTTTGCAGTAACACCATGTACATGAGTAGGATTTGAAACTTTGCATGGTGGGGATACAATCTAGTAAGGTTTGCAGTAACACCATGTACGTAAGTAGGATTTGAAACTTTGCATGGTGGAGATACAATCTAGTAAGGTCTGCAGTAACACCATGTACATGAGTAGGGTTTGAAACTTTGCATGGTGGAGATACAGTCTATTAAGGTTCACATGACACTTTGTACATGACATCTCTCAATGTGGTGGTTCTGTTAAGAACTTGGAGGTATAAAACTTGTTACTTAAAGGCCCTGTACACTATTGGTAAGATCGAAAAACACAAATGTTCACGGATTCACACATAATTTACATGATTTAAAGTAAGTAATGGTAGAAAATATTTCTGCCTAAAATGCTATCGTTTCTGAGAAATGAGTAAAACAATAGGTCTCTTTTCACTATTTTCTCGTGACCTCGATGACCAATTGAGCTCAAACTTTCACAGGTTTGTTTGTTCATGCATATGTTGAATCAAACAAAATATGGACACTGATTTTGAGCTGTTACCAAAAGTGTACGCTCTTACATAGCGCAATTCTAAAGAGTGATCATTGCGCTTCCATTATTATTACCCCTGGTCACTGGGCCATTTATTTTATTCCTTAACACGTTGACTGCCGCCTACGAGTATATTCGTAGTAACAGGTGTAAACGCTTCTGCCAGTACGAGTATACTCGTAGGGAATGAAAGGGCTTTGTATTGTTATTTAAATACACTGGCATCACTGAGCACGCAACAAATACGCTTCTGGCAGTGGTGAGGACATGCATCCTTAGAATGTGTATGTTCAATTTTTTTTGTATAGTAGCTATTTGGTATGCACGCATGCGCACTGCACTTGGCAAATGGGAACGCCCTACCAATCTATGACAGGCAGTCAACGAGTTAAACCATCTCAGCTCCCTTTGGAGTATACATCCTGTGCTGCCAAATCTGTAGTGCACCAAGCTAAATCAATCAACAGAACCATCTCTGCCCTCAAAGGTACTAGTTTACCCCTTGTCTAAGATATGCAGGTATAGCTAAGTGTCTTGCTCAAGGACACAAGTGTCATGATTGGGATTGGAACCCACACCCTGATGACTCAGCACCAGAACTTGAGCCCGATGCACTAAACCGCTCAACCACGCCACACCATGCCACATGCACTTCGATTTGTTCATAAACAGAATCTAATTTTAAGGAGAAGTGACTGCCCTGAAAACTTCAACTGTGAAATACTCTCAATGTTTCTGGTAGTTTTAAAGAGGAGACTTACATCATTAATGAAGCCGTATTCTACCAGCTCGTTTGCTAGACCCCATGGGCTGTCCTCTGAAAATGAAGAAAACATAAAGACTTCAGCAAATCAACGACTCAAGTTATTTCAAGGGTAAGGGTCATGATATGTTTTGAGGCATCGCATGGTGAGGTATCAATGTATATTCAGGTAGCGGTAACACCATGTGTATAAATCTACTATGCCCTGTTGATATTGTTCTTTGAGAACTTGTCTTGCTTTTTAATCTACTGCCGCGGAGAAGATTTTGGAATTCGGGAGACTACTTAGTCCTGACAAGAACTGTCCTGCTTATTAACTACTACCTGGGTGGGAGGTAGGCAATGTAGTTAATAGACTGTGTAGATCATAGTGGTCCAAACCATATGGAGTTTTACGTGGGCGGGATTTTATTTTCATCAATTATTTTAGTTTAACATAGTTTATGGCCATGTTGTTGGGAATGTAACACAAAGTGATAAACAACATGAAAGTAAAATCAATTAAACAAAATAAGGAAGAAAACACGAGAATAAGACCTTTGTTTCCGGTTTCTTTTTTTATAATTTTGCCCAACTGACGGTCATGTTGTCATTAAAACTATGCGATGGACGCACAAATTTGTCCAAAGTTTGTTTCAATGTTAATTTAAACAACTTATTTGTATCATATAAACAATTTATTTACAACAACTTCCTTTGGGTATTTTTATATTATAAGAATTTTGTATTAATATATTTTTAAAAAGAAGATTTTAGTTTAGAGAAAATTATAGTCTTCATTTGAATTTTTTTCTTGCTTTCGATATGCCCGAGTTGCACAGTCTACAAGCAGGACAGTAGTAGTATCCCGTAGGATCTACACAATCTATTAACTACATTGCCTACCTCCCACCCAGGTAGTAGTTAATAAGCAGGAAAGTTCTTGTCAGGACTAAGTAGTCTCCCGAATTCCAAAATCTTCTCCGTGGCAGTACAATAAATAGCGAGACAAGTTCTCAAAGAACAATATCTACAGGGCGTAGTAGCTAATACATTTGTGGTGTTAACGCAAAGTGAATACAAGGTGCGAGTCATTGCTGTCAAAAAAGTCTGAAACTAGAACCCTAATTTCAGCAGGCATGTTGAAATGATGGCATGTCCACCTTTTAGTAACCCCTGCAGTTATCAATTTTAAGAGGCTTCTAGGAACAGTTTCTTCAACCCTAGAGAAGTAGATCAAAGAGCACGATTTCTTTGTATCTGAAGAACAAAACAGCTCCTTTTTTTACCAGGCAGACAAAACAAAAGTCCGAATTCAGATGACAGCCTGAAATATCTCATCCATGTAATGCATATATTTATGACAAATATAACTGGATTGGTAGACTAGGTACTTGCTTTGTGTACCAGGGCCTAATTTCGTAGAGCAGAAAATATTGCTTAACAATTGTCTGCTAGGCAGAGAGAAGCATGACACCAGTCACAAATAAGCCATTTGCGAGTTAGATTTGAATAAAGTCTAGTACAATGACTTGCTTAGTAACAAGTCACTGCTTACATTTGAATTCCTCAGACTATAGAGACAGTTGCTATGTCAAATGGTTCGGGGCAAGCTTGCCCCGAATCATGTGACATAGCAACTGTCTCTATAGTCTGAGGAATTCAAATTTAAGTGGTATCTTGCGATTAAGCATGTCACTGTACCAGAAAAACAACATTCAAATCTAACTCGAAAATGGCTTATTGTACATGTGACATGGTGGTTTGGCTGGTAGCCATACTCTGGTTAGCATGATATGTTTTTGCTTCAGCAGCTCTATGAAATTGGGCCCTGGATTGCTGGCCCACTACATGTCTGTGAGCATCTAGTCGACATGAACTGCATGTTCTCTACATACTTAATCCAATTTGAACTACGCGTGCTGTACATACCTAATCCAATTTCACAGCTCAGCTGCCTGTTCATTTTATCATCCATCCGTAGTAGTAACTCCAACTGGGGAAAGAAAATTACACATTCGTTGTTTCTCATAACTATCATTGTTCTGCCTAGCAGTAACACTATGTACATGAGTAAGACATAGTAGAAACTGAACATATTTCAAAATGTCAAAACTATTGGTTCATGGATTGATCCATCACTGGTTTTAGGAAGAGTTCCTTAACTCTTCTATTAGTTTTGCAGAATTATTATTAATCCAAAGTGAAACAATAGGTGCCCAAAGTTTTTGAGAAAAGATTTTGTCAGTGATTTTGTGTACTTGATCAAACCTGCGTATTCAACAGTAAAACAACAACATATGTGACCCGCTCTGCAAAAAAGGCCCGTAAGTCGTGCTATCTCTTAGCACGCAAAAGGGCTCGTCAATTTTGAAAAGGTGAAAATTTCTTACTCGATGTGATTTTTTGTTTATCCCATTTTTGACATCGTTGATGTCCACTCTTTCATAATTTGTAAGATTGAATGTTCATTTTGATCAATAAAGTTGGAAAAAACCCGTGTTTTGTGTACAATTTGTTCGTGGTTTGTACGATCGGTGTCCGTGGAATCAGTGGAAAGTTGCGTCTTTTAAACATCTGACACGACATTATTTGAAACCCCCCTATTATAAATTTGGTATCATCTGAAAGCGAGGGCGTTGTCTTTCTAAATTTAGACATAGAAAAGGTCAGAGGTCAAGATTAAAAGCAGGGTCGGTAGATTTATTACACGTAGACATAGAGCGCTTGTTGCTAGGGGCGTGGATCTTTGCTATCACGTGCACACAGTGTAGTGCACTCATTGGTCAATGCGCGCAATGTCGAGTGCGCGCATGCGCTGTGAACGATATCGGTTGTTTATTCGCTGTCAGGTGACTGTCATGTGACTGTTTATTAGGTGCGTGCCACACGAAAATTCAGCCAACTCAACCTCGTCCCCAGGGTGTGTCGAGCAGTTGTAAACAATGTGGTTGGAAATAAAGTAAACCATGGGGACGAGGTTGCAGTCAACTGTGTTCAACTCAACTGACCTGTACTGCTCTGAGCGAAAAGATTTTGAGAATTATTTACCACTTTTAGCCAAATAAATTAACTTTATTAGCCAACTGCTATTATATTTTGTATGGGTTCGAAGGATCAGAGTCTGGCTGAAACTTTGAATGATCTCCGTGATGCCAATCTTGTCAGGGAGGAGAGAGACATGGTTGGCTTCGTGGAAGATTACTTCGTTTACTTCCGATGTGAAAATGACGATGTGGAATCAGAAACCGATTCGGAATCTGATTCCACATCGCCATCGATGCCAACGGATCTCTTCTGGCTGACGAACACCGCGGAAAGGCGAGTGTATTCCAGTGCGAATAAAAAATTCCCTCTCTTTGATTCCTTGTGTTTATTTGTTTGTTCTATTTATTTGTCAAAAATTTGACATGGTTCATTGTATCTTGGCTGGTGACCTTAATCTGGTAAGCATAATGTTGCTGTGCTAAGCTACTTTTTGGGCTTAAGCAGTCCTATGAAATTGGGCCTTGTTGGGTAATGAAATTTGCTAAAAAAGGTCAAACAGTAATGCGTATATCAATAATTTGTGCATAAAACGATTTGCCAAAATATTTTGATTTTTAACCCATACCTCACTTTCTGCAACAGTGACGAAATGCAAAATGAAAATGGCAATCAAAACAGACAAAAACAGATAACTGTTCTCCCTTCTTACTTTGACTTTGCCTTCTTCCTCCTCCTTGGTTTCACACTGCATTCTTAAGATAGCCCTACTCTCCACCTCCACTGGTTCGGGGGTAGTGCTCTTCACTGACTCGGCCGTTAAAGGATAGACGCCATTTCTGAATACGCAAAAGAGAAACACTTACACGGTGTCTAGAATCAAGAGTGGGGCTTAATTACACATTCTTAAAAAGTAGGAACATTTTATCAAGGAAAAGGGCTAACCGACATGTACACCTGGTGGAGGCTTTAACAGACTTTTCAGGCTACTTAATCACAATTTTTCTGATTTTTCGAAAAGCAAAGAAATCAGTAATCAGACTTAAGTAGGAAGAATATCAAGCCTGGTAGAATCGTTATGATAATAATAATACTGGGTTCTTATATAGTGCTTTATCACACCCCTAGGGGCCATATCAAAGCACTCATTATTTGTTTTTCAACAGGATAAGCAAAGATATGTTCTGAATTATGAGACCCATTAATGTAGCACCTTCTAATAGTTTACAAAGTGCTGCGGTGCATTCAGCAACCGGGAAACACTGGGGCAAACCCCTTCTCTATGCGATAAGTGTAACTGTGCATTACACAATAGATGGGACCAACGGCTACACATCCCATCCAAAGGACGAAGCAATAATGGTGAAGTTTCTTGCTCAAGTACCATGACCGGGACTCGAACCCACACTCAGAAACACCAGAGATTAAGTCCGGTGCTCTCAATCGCTTGATCAAGACACGCCACATTATGCAGACAAGTTTTGTTCCAGTTGGACCTTCCAGTCCTACAATCCCGGCCAAAATGCTTGGGCCAGCCGTTCCTAACGTTACATTAACCATACAATAACCATTCCCTGTCTCACAATAAACATTCTCTCCCCGTCCCCCGTCCCCCCGCTCAATGTTGACTGGAACGCAGAAGACCGGAAGACCATGCAACAATGTGATTCAACATTGAAAGGGGGCAGGGGGGGCTCAACGAGATATGGGCGGGATTGTCTGAAATTTTTTCAGCGTGAATTTTTTTGTTAAACATTACAAAATAATGCTTTAAAAAATGAATGTCCAAAGACGGTGATTGCCATTTATCGCTGAGTAAGGCGTTAAAACAAAATTCAATCAGCAAGGATGTTTTTGTTGGGGGGGGGGGGGAATAGGGGTGAATATGAATGTGCAAAGACAGCAAATATTCATGTATTGCTGAGGACGGCGTTAATACACAAGCACAGTGATGCTTACGATTCATAGACTTGATTTCAAGTCTGAGATCGTGGTTATTCCTCTGTATCAGGCACAAAAAAACACCCCAACAGATAAGCTATCATGGGCCAATCTAACAATGGGCGCTATTTGGGCCAATAATGTATTAGCTATCAAGTAGACTAAAAGCCATGATCGCAGGCTTGGAACCAAGTCTACACGGTTCACCGTAGTAGATTAAATAAGGAGATTCACTAAAAAAAACTTCTATTTTGGTATTGAGGGTTAACCGTTTGATTTTCTGCCAAATAACCAAATGAGGTGGTTAAAAATAATATGAACAGGTTATGTGTTGTTTGTGGACTCTAATGCCCTTTTCGTGTTGGGTAAGTTAGCAGCAAAATTGCCATGGTGAATCGTGTGGTGAACCGTCAGACATGAACACAACAAGAAAGTTTGGACATGTTTGGCGCAGGCGCAAGGCAGTCATGCCAGGAATCGTCATTGTAACGCCTCAGAGTGAATAGGCAATGGGGTTTCTATCCGGACGGGTTAATTTTGGAGCGACACCGGTGTTAATTTGTGTTATTTTCTTAAATTCATACCGAACACACAAAATGGAGAGTTAGATATAAAGAATTATATACTTCGAAAAAACAAAATATTTCACAAGAACCAACCCAAGTGAAATTATTAATTTAGGTTTCCCCGATGAATATAGTCATGATTTATTTGTGAAAGCGAGTCAAAGTCATGTCAGCATGACGTGTCCAGCCCTCTAAAACCCAACCCGACCAAACCTTGTATCTGGTCGGGTCGGGACGCATACTTTTGGAGGGTTTTAAAAGGAGAAAATCAGCTGGGAGTCAGGGGGATTATGATTGTTATCACCACTAATCCGATAAGTGTTTGATAAAGGTGTGAAAACCATCATGCCTGAAGGACTCCATGTGGATTTGTTTCAATGGAACACTAGGATATTTAGTGATATTATATTTAAAATAATCAGAATTGTAAAAAGTTATTTTGTTTTTCTTTTTTGAATGGTAAAAATCCATCAAGGAATGGCAGAGAACGGTTAATTGTTAGTGTAGATTTTTCTTTCCGGCTGTGCCGTGCGTGCGCACTAATATTGTGTATAGATAAAGTAGTGCTGCCTTTCCGAGTTCAATGTGAATTTGATATATATTTGGGGGGTAGGGTGTGGTGGTTTACCTGTATATTTCGCTAATCACTCGTCAGAAATTCTAAGTTTACTTTTGTGATAATCATATATCGCGGAACGACAAGAACGGCACAATATCAAATGCCGCACGGCTTCCATGTGCATCGCGTGTCCGTGCACGTGCAGCGAGATCAATGAAAATGTGTAGACTTCTCTCATTCCTCGCTTCACTCACGGTGTGGTTTATAGTTGTTTGAACGTATGAAGTTACTGCTGCAGCAAAGAACATGTGTGGAGACTTGGAAAAGTCTACCGACAGCAATGCGCGGTGTTTTGTATGGATGCGCGCGCATTGTTAGTCTTGCTTACGTTGTCAGTACGACCCTTTATTGGCAAAAGCGCAAGTGTTTTACGGCTGGAGATAACTTTATGCATTGACCCATTGACCTAAGACCTGGGAGAAACTTCGAGAGGATATGGGTAATATCGAGTCCGACGCACGTGTGTGGAGATTCAATCACGTTTCCATTTACCGTTCGTTAGGTCTCACATTTTTGGTGAGCTTTTTCAGATAAGATACGTCAAGCATTTTTATGTTTCCATCATTGTTCTTTGAGTATTTTCCTCCTAGTAACTCGACCCCGGTCCCACTCTTGCCTTTGGGGTTTTATCAAGTGAGATGCTGAGGCCTGGGTCATGTTGCCCAATATCTGGGAATTGCCCAAAATCCGGACAAGCAATTTTTAGCGCTAGATTTTTCCAATTTTTTTTCCGGACGATATGGATTTCCGGATTTTTCATCATCACCAATTCTCATGACTGAAGTATAATAAGCTTAATTGCCCTATTAATGACAGAATTATCAAACTTGTACTTAAAATCTTAGAAGGAAAAGGTAATTTAAAAACATCTACTGTACAATTTTTCCATGCATATTGCCAATGGCCATTTTATGTAGCTTTTAAAAGTAGTTCCAGCAATCATCCAGTCAGTTTCCTGTCCAGAGCAGGTTGTTTATTTAAGGGATTAAAGGGATTATCTTAGTTGGATGCCATGACAATGTGTTTACTCCAGGACCCTCCAAAAGTATGTGTGAAACCAGCAGTATTTTTTAAAGGGCTGGACACGTCATGAGGGAGTCCATTTACAGTGAGCATGATTATGCAGTGTGAGAAATGCAGTCGTAAAATTTTTTGCTTAGCGCCAAAGAAAAAGTTATAAAGTTACGTCTAACACAATGTACGCTCTGTAAGATTTGCTACGGGATACATTGCACATTGCCGCTATTTCTCTCTGTGATTTTCTGCTCCTCCTCAAAAGACGAATATATGCACGCTTTTCGTTTGAAACAACATGTTGTAAAATAGCTCTTGCTTTCTATAACTATGTATCAAATGCTTGCTTCACTTATGAATTGTCTCTGCTCCACCAAAGAGTGCAGTATATCTGTGTGCAGTCAACTCCGCAAAATAAACTAAAAGAACTTTCAGAAAATCCCGCTTTCAGACAATCCACATCCCCCTGACAATAAACATTCTCTCCCCGTCCCCCACAAAGACATCCTTGCTGTTTTTTAACGCCCTACTCATCACCCTACTCAGCAGTAAATGGACATTCAGTGTCTATGGACATTCATAGTCTTTTAAAAGCCTTATTTTGTAATAAAAGTAAAAAAATCACGCTGAAAGAATTTCAGACAATCCGTTCCTAACGTTACAATAACCATACAATAACCGTTCCCTGTCTCACAATAAACATTCTCTCCCCCGTCCCCCGCTCAATGCTGACTGCAACGCAGAACCGTGCAACAATGTGATTCAACATTGAAAGGGGGCAGGGGGGCCCAACGAGATATGGCCGGGATTGTAGACAGTCGTTTCCTACTGATAGTATATTCAACTCTGTATGAATGTGTTTAATGAAAACTCGAGAATTGTGAATCTACTCCAGCCAAACCCATAATGTATGATACTTATAAATATCTTCTGACTTCAACTTGTTTCAAGGCTGAATTGCAAGGTGTTACACGTTTGTGTATGTTTCAAAGCATAATTTTAAGCTTCTATTTGTGAAACTTAAGTCTCACATGGTGGTATTTGCAATGCTTCAAAATTCGCTCTATCGGTTGTTTGAATTTTTTTCATGTCTTTTTCATACATGAGTGCTTAAAATGATTAGCCATATAGTAGAGGCTACCCTTACTAAACAAAGATGGTTTTTTAAAAATCAGGTCAGAAAATATATGTTTGACTTTCTCAAAGATTACAGCATTTCAAAGGTATTCACTCCTTGTTTTTTATTCTAAAGCATTACTCCTTGTTTATGGACACTACAGTATCAATCTCTTTCACCTACAATTGTTTTGTTACCAATGCTGCATTAAGCTTCTTTTTTTTAAATTCCCAACTACTATCATTGTGCTTCAACATAAACCAAATTCATTCCATAAAATTCAGTTTTTCAGGAATTCTGAAGATAAAAAAGACAACCAAACCTATTTAATGCACTTCTGTTTTGGAATTTGGGAGAACATACTGGCCGAGTCAAATGTGGATTTTGTTGTGTTGAAATATGAAGAATATCACAGGTCAGTCCCATATACTACCCTGTAGTACTCTTAAGAACACTCAGTAGGAGTCCAGTTTGGGGACTTAGTTTATTTTTTATGGTGGAACTATGTGGAACTGACATGTCACTCCTGTGCAGAGAGTGCATTACTTTGTAAAGAGCGCGTACAAAATTATATGCATTTACAAGATGCATTTGGAACACAAACTTTTAATTCCCGATGTAGATGAATGATTTTAATTTGGAATAAAAAATTCAATAATTCAAAGTCAAGCAAATCACTCACCATTGTAATCTGTCTGCTTCTTGTATGCCTCCACTTTTCCCTGTAGTGACTTCAGAGCTTCACTGGTAAAGAGTTTTCAGCATCTGCCATGGCAGTCTGAGACTGACTAGGTTCTTGTGGGTCTTTGGTTACCATGGTTATGGGCCACACAATCCAAGAGGCTGTGTAGACATGAAGAGGGACATCTGAAATAAAAAGAGAATCAGAGCAAAGGGTTCAATTTATTCTGTCAAACTGAGTAAACTCTCAGGCGTCAGTTATATTGGGCAGTGTCAATTATCAATGGATGTTACAAGACTCAGCTGAAGATGCGCTGTTTCACCCCCCCCCCCCCATGAAAAAGCAAAAAACAAATCAAAACTAACAGACACCCCAACAAACACTAACAAACAAAAAACGCTGGTAATTATTAACTCTGTGAGTACAAATATTGACACTTTTCATTCTAGGGGCTAATCTTAACTCATAATACCATGGGATCAAAGATGCTAGGTCCAACTTTTTGCCAATCTGACCCAGAAAGTTTGATTTAAAATTTAAATGGCAATTTTTTATAGATTCAGGAAAATAATAAGCTTTTATTAAAGGTATGCTCGAATAAATCTGCCAAACAGTAATCCATTGATATGGTATCACTGCTTGCATATATATTGCACATAATGTAGAGATATAAAAACATTTCGGGCAGTGTGATTTGCAGTCGGGTTGGAGTAGTGGTTTACTACAGGTTAAAAATTTAAGCTTTTCAAGAATCAAACAAGATGGCGTCAAGTGGAACAGTTCAGCAGCTCCTACAAAAGATTAGTAAGGGACATCTTGAATGCCAAATCTGCAAAGACTGCATCAGGCAGCCCAATATGCTGGAGTGTTCTCATTCATTTTGTCAGGAATGCCTTCCACAACTTGTAAAGAAACTGAGTCCATACACTCACAGAATAACATGTCCAGTGTGTTGTCATCAAACTTCATGGACCGGAGGAAAAAACGTTTCTCATCTGTGCAATGACTTCAAGATGATTGCTTTGTTAGATGAAATAAGACAGCATGAAACTGAACTACAAACTCAACAAGAAAGTCAACCTGGTCAGGAGTCTGTTTCTAAATGTAGTGAGCATACTGACAAGGATCGCATATTGTTTTGTGACACATGTGACACGTTGGTATGCATAAGATGCATTGCAAATGCCCACAGAATGCACAAACTCACTGAACTAAGTGAGATTTTACAGAGACTTAAGAAGAAAGCCCATGAAATATTTGCAGTCGTAGAGAAACATCAAGTTAATTTTAACATTGCCATACAAGATATAGTCGTGTCTCAGAATGATTTAGATGATTATGTTTACTGACACCAAAGCAAAGATCTCAAAGAAGGCTGATGAAGAGATTGCTAAGGAGACTGCAAGGATCAGAGAAGAAGAGAAGCAAGTGGTAGGAGAATTAGAGCAGACTTATAAAGACAGAGCCAAGACTATGGCAGTTGCAGGAGCCGCAAATAACAAAGAAATGACCGCTGCACAAAACAAAAAGATGAAGTAACCATACTCATGGATAAAGGTAGCTGCTGTGAAAATCTAGTTCTCATAGAAAAACTCTTGCAAGACCTCATAAAATACACACAGGTGCAACCAACTAAATTGCCTCATGGGTTGAGTTACATGGACTTTCAATTCAATTCAATTCAACTCAATTCTTTTTAAATCACCATCACTGGTTTGAAAGTTGCTGTTTGTTTCAAATTCATGACAAATTTGTGAAAATCTACACCAGGAAAGGACTTATCTATCTTGGCTCTCAGAGCTATCTATGGAGAACATTATTCAGATTGAAGGCAAAGTATAGGATTTGTAATTGTCAAATCAAACTAAATAGTTTTAATCTGAAAGCGCATTGATTATAAAGTTCAACTCAACGCCAATCCTCCAGAGAAATATTTCTGTCTGAAATACTGTCAAAGTCAAGAAAGAAACATTTGAAACCCCCCAAAAATATCATTGCTGATACAATGTACGATTAAAAAATAAAATCTCTCAATGAATTAAATGGTCTGTAAACTACGTGTATAAACCAAAGTATTTGAGATTCAAATGGTTTGGAAAGGTTTCACCAGGAACAAAACAATTGTGGTAAAGTATCTTGCTCAATTAGGACACATGTGCCATGACTGGAACTCAAACCCACACTCTGCTCATCAGAAACACCAGAGTCATGAGTCTTAACCAATCCAATTGGCCTCAATACGCCATTAATAGGCATAAAAGCTCTTTTGTTTTTATCAAAGCTGCATGCTGCATGCTGCATGCATCTCTGAACGCTGCTACAGAGAATGACTGGGTAACACAATGGAGGATTAAGGTTTCAGAGAACTGCTGAATAACATAATGGGATTACCCAGCTACTGGAAACTACTGGATTACACAATGGATGTATAAGGCTACTGGGTTTCACAATGGAAGTACATGGCTAATGGTTAAACAATGCAAAAAAGCTTTTCAAAGATTCTTTAATTAACTCCGATAAAAACTATTCAGAGTTCGCTGCCTAAATTTTGTCTGCAATAGCTCTGTCTATGCTATGCCTGGTGAGGATATTTCGAGGCACGATCACTTTTCACACCATTTAACTCAAACTAGATTCAAAAATCATCTGATCACTTTCTCTCTCTCTCTTGCTATACTCAACCCTAATACACCTGTTCACTACTGTTGTCAATGCAGGTCCGTAGCAGACTGTTCTATTACTCCAATAGGAGTGTTCGGATAATATTCTGACAGACATGAGGGACATCTGAAACAAAAGAGGATCAGAGCGAAACATGAATTTAAACTGTCAAACTGAGTAAACCCTCAGGCCTCATTTATATTGGGCAATGTCAAGTATCCAAGAATCTTACAAGACCAAGCTGAAGATGCCCTGTTTCACAGCCCCCCCCCCCAAAGAAAAATAAATAAATAAATAAATAAACAAAATAAAATAAAATAAATAAATAAACAAATAAACAAATAAATAAATAAAAATATTATAATAAAATCACACACACAGGTAATTGACACTGTTCTTTCTAGGGGCTAATCTTCACACATTTTACCAACCATTCATATGATCGAAGGTGCTAGGTCAAACTTCTGGCCAATATGGCCCTGCAACTTTATTCAAAGTTTAAATTGATTTTTTTTTATAGACTCAAGAAAATAATAAGCCTTAACTTGAGGTATTGCTCACAGAAATCTGCCAATGATAAGTGGTAATTAATTAAAAACTAAAATTTAAAATATTGTTGGTATCCCTACATTATTTCACGTCAATCAGCCATGTACAAACAAATTGGCATTTTATGATATATTTATTCTGTGCATTTTCAGTGGCACATGCAAAATGTTTTTCATTTTGAAAAAGCCTAATGTATCAAAAATAAATCTTTAAAAATCTTTTAAAAAATAGTCTTTCGGCGGATACTAGGCCATACATGCACTCTTTAAAGCTTGGATTAGTATCGATTGATTTAACAGGTTGATGGAAAACTCATCAAATGGTTTACTCAAATGGTAATAACTATATATCAAAATCCATCTTGGGTCCTCTCAAGTTCATTTTGTATCCTATTATTTTTCAAATAAATCAGAAACATTTCATACAGCCAGGGAATAAAGATTATTGTTGATAGGTTCAATGCCATTGAGTTAAGCATAGGCCCTCAACTGTGTTAAATTCATCTTGTGTGTTAACCTTGATACAACAGTAATCCATTCATATGGCATACATCACTGCTTGCATACATACTGTACATAGAGATCTAAAAATAGAAATGGGGATTTCCCTTCACCAGTAATTCTCCAGGCAGTGTGATTGCTGTGCTATAGTGCTACAGACTGTTGATTGAATTTACATGTCTTCAACGTTCAAGCAGGAGCTTTCTTGATGTTGTGTTTTTAAGACAACTTCTCTAGTAGAAATTAGTCAAGCAACTATTACACTGTAGGTATGTATGTCAATGAGATTTTAGGAATAATTATTTTGGCATTATAGAGTCCTGTGTCCCAATCTGAAATTATGTTATATGTAGATTGAGTGGGTTATAAAAAGAAGCCAATGCTAAACCCTCCTACTGTCTGACCATCCAATATAACCAACTACACCTAGCCAAATAGAATGCCAATTGTCTTGTTACCATCTCGTTGTTTTTTTTTTCACTAACAAAAATTCCATCAATGACCAGCTCTCTCAGAATTACCGTAGGAATTGTACTGCAGTAAAATAGCCACTACTGGGTCAAATAAACCATTTTGGTTGTCAGATGGCTTCTTATCTAACCTTGTACAGGGCCTGCACTGCCCTGGTTGTTTATTTGGATACTTGAGTAGAATGGTGTTGCATAGTTAGACCATGGTTAGGCCCCTTTCACACGAGAGCATTTTAGCAAGGGTCCCTTGCTAAATTGTAGCGTGGTTGTAAAATTTTACAAAATGCACCTCGTCTGAAAGGACAACAAATTTTGGAGAGTCAAAGGTCCCTTGTAAAATATTGTCCAACATTGTTAAATTTTGTCGGAGGTCTGGCCCTACGACAAAATCTTCCACTAACGAAAGTTTTTACCAAAGACATGCGCGAAATCATCGTGTGAAGGGAACCTTTGTTTATTGAACAACGTCCTGCACTAAGTCTCCCATATAGCGCATGCGTGGCGACCTTTTTTGTGTGACCCTTCACATAGCGACTTTATTCATGTACTGTATCCATGCAGCGTGTACGCGTGGGGCAGCTACCGGTGTCAACACATCATGGCCGACTCTAGCTTTCGTATGCTGCTTTTTCTGCTGCAATTTATTCACTCAGTTCACAGAAATAGAAGAAAACAAATGGAAATCAACCACAGAAGAAGGAGACTCCATACGTTTCATCCATTCTTAATCTGATTCGTTTTGTTAACATTTTCTCCACTACATGTGCATACGACAGACGATAGCTGCATGCAGTAAACAATATGACTGCTTTCGTATGCTGCTTTTTCTGCTGCAATTTATTCACTCAGTTCACAGAAATAGAAGAAAACAAATGGAAATCAACCACAGAAGAAGGAGACTCCATACGTTTCATCCATTCTTAATCTGATTCGTTTTGTTAACATTTTCTCCACTACATGTGCATACGACAGACGATAGCTGCATGCAGTAAACAATATGACTGACCGAGTGGTAAAAAAGCTTGGGACGCATCAATCCCACGCATGCCCAGTTCAATTACGACAGAACTCCGCTAGTACTAATATTAATTCACTCATTACCAGAAATTTGTGAACTGTACCTCAGCGCATGCCCCGACTTCGCTCAAACAACCCCATTAGGTTTACACAACATGTGTACATAAAACAGTCGTATGATCACTTTAGCTGCTGAAAATACAAAGTGCAACTAGCCTATGTGAAAGACAAATGTTTCATGAAGTTCCTTTAAACTTTTGGAAAATTCTGAGGAAAAAATAATTGTACATCATTTAATTGAAATTTTACAAACGTGTTTCAATATAACCGCAGTAAACCCAGGCCTAGAACAAAGTTAAACATAAAACTTACGTTTGTCCAAAAATATCATGGTCACCATTGAAAAGAAATTGACATAAAAAGGTTCAAAGGTCAGACATCATAACCCACATTCACTAGCACCGCGCTAATCCCGACATATCTCTGTGGAGTTATAGACGTATCTTATGTACAATGTATTGTGGCGAAATAGTCGCCTGGTGGCGCAGTTACTGACCCAGTTCTTGCAGCGGCGCCGTGCATGTGGCCAGCGCGTGATCTCTGCGTGAAGATCACATGGGCAGCATGCAGCGCGGATTCGGCGGCCGCGATACGCACTAGAGTGGGGCAGTTGTACTTTGGCGGGCTTTGGCGAAGCATCAAAACTTAGACCCAGGTCAGTGATTGCGCCGTCAGTAACTTACATGTTGATAAAAGATTAACGGTCAACAGAAGGAAGGAGCCAGACAAATCATTAAAGTAAGTGTAAGAAGAAGAGAGAATCTGAATAAAACATCGTTGAGTTAAATAGAATACGGTGCATCAAGGAATTTATTTGAGTGTGTTTTAGTATGTAACAGAAGATAGACGTATACCTACAGGGAGACTCTTAGACCGCTCGAGTTTACGTTACATTGGTGGCAGCGTCGCGATATTTCTGTTAGTATTACTAGTAAGTTTGCTTGATGTTTTTGTTTGTGTTCTTCAACTTGCTTTAGTACATGCTTGTGCAGAGTTTTGTTTTGGCAGTGATGTAAACCGAGCTGACTGGTTAATAGTTTTTATATAGAGAAACAGTTGCGCCAGTGGTGTAAACCGAGGCACTTGCTGACTAGTGCCGTCCAGAAAGAGAAAACCAGTCGTGCCAGTGGTGTAAACCGAGGCGCACTCACGAAAGGTAGCAGAACGACAGTAAGAGTCCAAGCCGCCCGGATAGGGAAAACCAGTCGTGCCAGTGGTGTAGACCGAGGCGCACACACAAAAGCTGTCAAGAACCAGTGCCCAAGCCTCCCGGAGAGCCGTCCGGAGAGCCGCCCGGAGAGAGCCACCCGGAAAGACGACCGGAAAGCCGCCCGGAAAGCCGCCCGGAGAGATCGACTAGCCAGAGACGATCCGTGGAATTGCTGATGTGTAGTGTACATAAATGAATCGTGTCAGTGGTGTAGACCGAGACACACAAAAGCTTCCAAGAACCAGTGCCCAAGCCGCCCGGAAAGCCGCCCGGAGAGCCGCCCAGAAAGACGCCTGGAAAGACGACCGGAAAGCCGCCCGGAGTATTATTTTGTTTGTTTACTTAGACCACAGTTCGGCATGGAATCCCAGCAGCCCTCTATTATGAGGTTGCAACGTTTACTGGAGGAAAGGTATGAGGAGGTTACAAGAGAAATTGAATTAATCTCTCAAAGCATGCAGGAACGCAACAGTAGTCGGAAAAAGACTGCACCTTTGGGAGGAAGAACCAATGGCGAGCCATCCAGTGAATCTAATGAGCGCCATCAGACAGGTCACACCATACGGCAGGTTGAATTTAGCGGAACAGAATCTACAGGTGTAAGGCTACCTAACAGCTGCGCTACTGACTCAAACACAGGTGGGGGTATGATCCCTAAAGATACAGCGGCCGTTCAAACGGAACGGGCAGGAAGATTTGAAGACCCCAGCCCTCGGTACCCGTCTGCTATAATAAAGAAGGAAAATGAATTTCCGAAAACAACAACAGCGTCAACAAATCAGTTTGTTTCCACTTTTGACACAATGGAAGGGTTAGGAAAATACACGATCAGCCCCGAGCCACCACAGAGGGAATCGACCCGCAGAACATCACTGTTTCAGCCTTTTATTGAAGCTCAGAGACTGGAAAGTGACAATGGGTACGGACAAAATCCAAGTACGCCTACAAGGACAGAGGGGAACGGATCGGTCTGCAGCGTCCACAGAAAAGGGTTGTCTACACCAGACTTTATGGGCATTTTGCCCACCGCCTTGCCGGCCGAGAGTGGACATGAACCGACAAAATATAAGTCAACCGAAGCAAGTGTACCATTGACTGCGTCGGGGAAATCAGCCAAGGAGGGTAAGCCACAAGAGCCCCAAAGTGATGATGTCATTGCTAAATCTAATCCGGTACCTTCTAAAGATCAGGAAGCAATTAGCATAAAAGACAAGACATTGGACAATAATGGGAACAGTACCAAGCGGGTAGAGAGAACTAGGCCATTGATCAAACCCGACAGATATGATGGAAAAGCATCATGGCCGGCCTACCTTAAGCACTTTGAGCTATGCTCAGAGCTCAATGGATGGAGTGACAAAGACAAGTTACAGTTTTTGGCCGTCTTGTTAACTGGCTCAGCACAGCAGGTATTAAGTACAATGCCAAAAGATGCGACTGGAGATTACGATAAGTTAGTGAAAGCGCTGCAGGGCCGTTTCGATCCACTGGGAAGGAAAGAACTCTATAGGGCTCAACTCAGAAACCGCCGACAGAAAACTACAGAAAGCCTTGTAGAAATGGCCGAGGAGATCCGACGACTGGTGGAAAAAGTGTATGTGGACCTACCGTCTGAAAGCAAAGATCACATGGGTAGAGACCATTTTCTAGATGCGTTGGCTGACGGGGACATTAGAATAAGGGTTATGCAAATGAGAACAACAACACTTGACAGCGCCGTCGCAGCCGCAGTTGAATTAGAAGCCCTTCAAAAGGCAGAAAAAGAACGTCGGATGATGGACCTGAGGAAAGTCAATGTGAGACAGGTAACCCCAAATGAAACAATTCAGGCCATTCAAACACGTACAGAGCCAGCAGAGTTGCAGCAGCAAATATTGAAAATGTCAGAACAGCTTGGGGAACTTCAAAGACAGCTGAACAGAAGGAAGCCTGGCGGGACCCGAAGGTCAGACGGAAGGGGGCCTCAGTGCTATAATTGCAAGGAGTATGGCCATATTAGACCTAACTGTCCCTTACTGGAAAGGGGTGATATCACTACACCAGCTCATGTGAACGTCCAACAGTCTCAACACATTGAAAAACAGGAAAACTGTTAGTAGCTGAGCCTGGGGGCCAAGACTCAGCTGTAGCCAAGGGGCCTAACAGCACTCTTCAAAGGGGAGAGGTTAATGCAGTTGGAAGTGGGTTATTTTTAGATGCTTCTTTGAATGGAGTAGATGCAATACTTCTGATTGACACGGGGGCTTCGGTATCAATTATATCTGAGAGAATTGTCAATAAATGGTCAAAGAAAGAACAATGCAGCATTGCCAAAACTTGCGTGGAGGTGAACGTCGCAAATGATATGAGTTTGGAGGTCTCAGGGGAAGTAACAGTGAATCTGAAGTTGGGTGGCCACCTTGTCTCTCACAAATTTATCGTCGCTGACATTAGCAATGAGGTGCTCCTGGGTTTAGATTTCTTGCAATCTGAGAATTGCTCAATTGACATAACCAGCAACACTCTGCAGTGGAGGGGAATAGAGTTACCTCTCAGGGACACATCCGATCGACAGCGGAGCTGTCGTGTGACCGTTATTGAAACAGTGGTAGTACCGGCACAGACAGAAATGGTAATGGCAGGAAGACTCAGCGAGAATGCAGGAGGAGTTCCGTATGGGATGATTGAACCGGCCCTTGGTCTTGTCAAGAGAAATAATCTCATGCTAGCACCCTCGCTAGTCAGCACCAAGGAGGGAATAGTGCCAGTAAGACTGATGAATCCAACTGACACTCAAGTGACTATCTACAAAGGAACGACGGCAGGTACATTCCAAACAGTCGACGCAGTTGGGCCCAACCTGGATGCAGGTGATCAAGTGAAATCGGAGCAAATCAACATCGTCCGATCTTGTGATGGTGATAGGAACTGCAAGGGAGAACATGGCCAAATTCCTGAACATTTAAATGACCTTTATCAGAGAAGCACACTTCGCTTAGACGGAACAGAAGAAATTCAGGTAAAGAACCTCCTGATCAAGAACCAGGCGCTGTTCTCTAAAGGAGATGGAGATATTGGTAAGACAACTTATACCAAGCACCGTATTGAAACCGGTAGTTCACTTCCTGTGAAGCAACCACCGAGGAGGTTGCCAATTCATCAGAGGGAAGTGGCAGAGAAGGAGATAGCCGACATGCTAAAGAAAGGTGTCATCAAGCCAGCATCGGGACCGTGGGCGTCACCCATCGTCCTGGTGAGAAAGAAAGACGGGAGTGTGAGATTCTGCGTGGACTACCGACGGCTGAATGCTATAACACGCAAAGACGCATACCCTATTCCGCGTATTGACGACACCATTGACACCTTAGCAGGCTCCCGATATTTCACTACTCTTGACCTTGCATCCGGGTACTGGCAAGTGCCGATGGCAGAAGATCATAAAGAGAAGACGGCGTTTGCAGCTCACTGCGGCCTTTACCAGTTCGAAGTGATGCCCTTTGGGCTATGTAACGCCCCTTCCACTTTTGAAAGACTTATGGAAAATGTATTGCGCGGTCTCCATTGGCAGATATGTTTGGTCTATTTAGATGACGTCATAGTATACAGTCAAACTTTTGAGGAGCACGTGGAACGACTTCAACTTATCTTTGAGCGGATAAGGGAGGCAGGACTCAAGCTAAAGCCCAAAAAGTGTCACCTGTTTCAGCAACAAGTATGTTACCTTGGACATGTTGTTTCAGACGAGGGGGTGCATACAGATCCGGAGAAAATCCAAAAAGTGAAAGACTGGCCGATACCTGAGAATGTGCGTGATGTCCGTAGTTTTCTTGGACTCGCCTCATATTATCGCCGATTTGTGCCGGCTTTTGCTGAGTTGGCTGGTCCACTGCATAGGCTAACAGAGAAGGGTCGTGAGTTCAGCTGGACTCGTGAGTGCCAGGGAGCTTTTGATCAACTAAGAGGGCGCCTTATTTCATCTCCAATTCTAGCTTACCCTCGGCCGGGAGAACTTTCATCCTGGACACTGATGCCAGTGATTTTGGCATAGGGGCCGTGCTTTCACAAAATGGAGATGGCGTGGAGAGAGTAATAGCCTATGCCAGCCGTTCCCTCAGCAAGAGCGAGAGAAATTACTGTGTGACCAGGAAAGAGCTCCTTGCCCTGGTGCACCATGTGAAGCACTTCCGTCCATATCTGTATGGACAACAATTCCGAATTCGAACTGACCACGGAGCGTTAAAATGGCTTTTCGGGTTTAAGAATCCCGAAGGGCAAATAGCCAGATGGCTACAGGTGTTGGCCGAATATAATTTTGTTATAGAGCACCGACCTGGACGCAAGCACGGAAATGCTGATGCTATGTCACGAATGCCCTGCCTGCAGTGTAAACGTTCCCCAGTATACTGGGAGCAGCCTTTTGGGCTGAACACTGAAGATAGGCAAGATGAAGGGCCAGCCACAACCACTTCTCAGACCGAGGATACATCTTGTGAATTGTATACAAAGCAGCAGGGTAGTAGTAGAGAGCGTTGTAAAGGGTTGCAAGAGCAGACCGAACATGCAACTCCCCAGGACATCCGACAAATTGTAGCTGCTGCCAGAGAAGTCGAACCGAATTGGTTGTTGGGAATTTCAAATGCAACACTTCGGCAGAGACAGAAGGAGGATCCCATACTGAGCAAGTTTATAGACTGGCTCGAATGTAAGGTTCAAAGACCGCCTTGGCTAGAGATTTCGGCAGAAAATGCCCGCTTTAAGACCTTGTGGGGAGCCTGGGACCAGCTCTGTGTTCGAAATGGAATTTTGCAAAAGAAATGGGAGGATGATACCGGCAAGGAAACCCGTTACCTTTTGATAATTCCAAACAAGATGCAAGAAGAATGCCTGAGGCAGTTGCATGGAGCCCCAACAGGGGGTCACCTAGGCATACGGAAAATGCATGAGAAAGTCAAAACCCGTTTTTACTGGTGGAAGATGCTGGACAGTGTCAAGAAATGGTGCCGGATGTGTTTGGAGTGTGCTAAACAGAAGATGCCACAGAAACACCAAAGGGCGCCGCTGAAACAGCAAGTCTCCGGTGTGCCACTAGAAAGGATAGCGATAGACATCACTGGTCCTTTCCCAGTCACAGATGGAGGCAATCGTTACATTGTGGTTGTATCGGACTATTTCAGCAAATGGACAGAGGCCTATCCAGTGCATGCCATAGATGCCGAAACCATCGCCCGTGTGTTAGTTGACGAATTCATAAGTAGGTTTGGCGTACCTCGCCAAATACATAGTGACCAGGGCCGACAATTTGAAAGTAAGCTCTTCAAGAATTTGTGTGGATTGTTGGGTATAGAAAAGACCCGAACAACACCCTACCACCCGCAGAGTGACGGTCAGGTGGAACGCTTCAACAGGACGCTGATTGCAATGCTCGCCTCGTACGTGGCCACTAATCAAAAGGATTGGGACAGACATGTGCCATTGGTCTTAATGGCATACCGCGCTTCTCCTCACGAGAGCACGGGCCTTACCCCAAATAAGATGATGTTTGGAAGAGAGGTTGACTTGCCAATTGATGTGATATGTAGTCAACCACAGGAGGAACATACCGATGCATTAGACTTCAGCGAAGAGCTGAGACAGCGGCTGGAATCAGCCCACGAGATGGCTCGAATTCAACTGAAGAAGTCCGCCTGTTATCAGAGCCGGCATTACAATCTTAAGGCTGACAAACCTGTGTTTGATGTTGGTAGTACAGTAATGACACGAGTTGGAACGAAGAAGGTTGGATTATCTCCAAAACTCCAGCCAAAATGGGACGGCCCTTACATAATAACTCATTTATTGAGTGATGTTGTGGTAAGGATGCAACGAGGGCCCAGACATAAACCCAAGGTTATCCATGTCAACCGGCTGAAGCCGTTCTACGGCGAGGTAGATACATCTTGGTTCCAGCTTCAACAGGAGGGGGAAAATGACCAGCCAACTGAGGTTGAGCGATTAAATGAGAGGATGGAACCCAATCTGTTGAGCCAGCATGGCGCAGGAGAAACTCCAGACCCAGATACCGGGCAGGTAGAACCCTTGAGCCAGCTTAGTGATGGAGAAAACCCTGAACCGGAGGCAGAGGAAACCAAACTACTGAATCAAACGAATTATGAAGGAAATCCAATAGATAACAGTGACGTAGACCCTTTGAAGCCAAGTAAAGACGTGGTATATCCAGCAGACCGTGATCACGAGACGGAACCACAATTTAATGGAAGTGGCCGTACGAAACGAAAACGAAAGCCTCCAGACCGTTATGGAGAATGGTGTTACTAGCATTTAATTAATCATGTGCCAATTGTTTTACTCTGCTCCTTTTATGTGTGCATACAGGAGGGTTAATAATGGACACCAGGGGCCGAAGCAGAGATCAAGACCGGGAGCGAAGTCGTTCGCCAAGAAGACAGAAATGCACTGAATGCCTAAAAAAGCTTCTCTTCATCGGCAATTCTGCGTCGGCACGTTGAGGAGCAACATCAGAAAGCGAGAGAGAGGTTTGCCTGTCCGTACTGCCCAATCCGGTTCAGTAGGAAGCATGACTTAGACCGCCATTGGCAGCACGCCCATAGGGAGCAAGCATCAGTGTCTGCCAAGAAAGACGAAGTGCCGAGAACGCCAGGAAGAGACTTCGAGGTGCTTAGCATCCACCCAAGCAGCCCCATCCAGCAGCTGCCTTTCACCGGCCAAAGACCCGTATTGCAGCCATTGACGGTACCCCCTTCCCCTGTGAGGCTCCCGCTGCAGTTGATTACGGACCCTCCTATTCAACCCGTAGGACCACACACAGCCCTCCCTCCAGTCGTCAGGCGGATCACGTTGGAGCCAGAGGAGTGGACTGCAGATAATCACGAGCGTAGTGAGCCGACTCATCGAGATGTAGCCGTACAGACATCACTAGCACGGGTGATAAAAGAGCGCACCATCAAAGAGCTACTGGATGGTAGCACCGTCGTGTCGCGAGTAGTGACCGAAAAGTACAGTTATGAATAAATTCTCTCCTTTTGCTAGCTGTTCTCTTTCTAAACGTTTTTAAAAGTTAAAGTAAGGAGGATGTTTAGAAACCTGAAATCCAGTGTACTTTTGGTAATTTCACAAACCACTTTATTTTGTAAGTGCTTTCTTTGTCTGTTGTGTTAGCCATCTCTGAAAAACCTAGAGACCGTACTGTTTTGAATTGTATTAACTTTTAAATTGTTGTTCTTAAAGGCGCATATCTTGCCAGAGTTTAATAAAAAAAATAAACACAAAAAAAAAATAAAAAAAAGTTATAACCTGAACTAAGTGAGTTAAGTGAAGTTGACATGATGTGAGGACACATCATCCTCTTAAAGGTGGAGGTAATGTGGCGAAATAGTCGCCTGGTGGCGCAGTTACTGACCCAGTTCTTGCAGCGGCGCCGTGCATGTGGCCAGCGCGTGATCTCTGCGTGAAGATCACATGGGCAGCATGCAGCGCGGATTCGGCGGCCGCGATACGCACTAGAGTGGGGCAGTTGTACTTTGGCGGGCTTTGGCGAAGCATCAAAACTTAGACCCAGGTCAGTGATTGCGCCGTCAGTAACTTACATGTTGATAAAAGATTAACGGTCAACAGAAGGAAGGAGCCAGACAAATCATTAAAGTAAGTGTAAGAAGAAGAGAGAATCTGAATAAAACATCGTTGAGTTAAATAGAATACGGTGCATCAAGGAATTTATTTGAGTGTGTTTTAGTATGTAACAGAAGATAGACGTATACCTACAGGGAGACTCTTAGACCGCTCGAGTTTACGTTACAGTATTTCACGTGCAATGTACACACAACAATGGCGACGACGAATGTCCTAGTTTTTCTCAACATTACTGGTGTTTTTACACATGGAATAATATGAATTGAAAGGATATGAGATTGAGTTATGTGTAAAGAAGTTATCCATATGGCATTGGGTTCATTTCAAAGGCACAGTTTGAAAGATTTCAATCACTTTTTGAACATTATTATACGAGTGCTCTCAAGTTAGTTATTTTCCCCCGCGTTGTGCGTGCTGCTGTGGGTGCCGCAATTTCCTCTCATTGATTGGCTAAGCCCTGCTCATGGCCAAACACGCAGCGCCCTCATCGGATGGTATTGTGTGACGCCGGTTTCACAAAATAAAGCATTATTGGTAGGACATGGGTTTATTGCCACCCACTTATTCAAGGTTTTGCCATATGCATTGCAGTCTAGTTGTTTTGTTGAAGTGAAATTTCATTTGAGCCAGTTGATGTTGCAGAACTGTTTCCAGTAAAATTAAAAGGTCGATAAGAATCAAAAGTGCTTATAAAGTGTGTCTATTTCTCTGTTTAGGCATACAGAGGCTAAAATTTTCACCCCAAATCTCAGAGCTTCCGAGGGCTTTGCCCCCTAGAACCCCGCCGGGGCTTTGCCCCTGGACCCCGTCATGGCGGCCCCTGGACCCCACCCACCACGCACCATTACGCTGTGTTGAATTCCATGGTGCTTTCTCTATGGTTGAATCAAAAGTGCTTTAAAAAGGTCACTATTTCTCTGTTTTTAGGCATACGGAGGCTTGATTTTTCGATCCCCCCCCCCCAAAAAAAAAAACCCGCCAAAAATCAAAGATTCTGGGTGCTTCGCCCCCCTGGACCCCCACAAGTAAGGGTTAGGTTCAGGGTCAGAGTCAAAGTCAAAATAAAGGCCTGTCAAAGATCAAGTCTTCTATCTCAAAGTCAGGCTCACTTTAGAGGTTTGGACACTTCATCAAATTTAAAAAAAAAAGGAACAGCTTTGTGTTTGTTCACAAACACCTAAGGTCTAGTTCTATTTGTCTCTGTTGATAACATGATCTTGGTGTTATGATGACCAACGAGTCGGAAGTTGTACATCAACAAAATGTTGTGCAAAGCAAACCGTATTCAAAGGGTTATCTGGCACACTTGTTATGATATCAATAAGTATTCCGTTAAATTCTTTATTTAACACACGTAAGACCCATTTTGCAATCTAGTACCCTCATTTTAATGTTCATAACTGCTCCATTGAAAGTGTTGTGTGACATGCAGCCAAATTTATTCTGGGAAGCTCTGCCTCACACGAGGAGTAATGTCCTCTTTCCCAAGGGCCTTCAGAATCTGATGTCAATTTCAAATAATGATAACGTTAGGTTCTGTAACACTGATTTCAACAATTTAAGATCTTCAACAAATGTAAAACTGGCCTTTAAGGCAAACACTATGTAACCTCATTTTACAACTCTTAAAACAAAAACCATCTGACCAAGAAATTAAAGTTTTATCTCAATTAAAATCTGACCTCCATGTGCTACTCCACGAAGTGTTTCAAACCCACACTCAAAACTTCAGGGTGATGCCCTACACTGCTTGGACTGTTGACAATTTATTTTAATTGACATTAAATTTACAGGTAAACAAATCAAGCTTTTTCACTGATCAAAAAAGATGGCAGCCAAAGTAACAGTTGAGTCAGTATTACAAAAGATCACTGAGAGACATCTTCAATGTCAAATCTGCATGGACCGCTTCAAGGAGCCCAAAATGCTGGAATGTTCTCATTCATATTGTCTGGAATGCCTTCAACAACTTGCAGAGACTAATCCAACAAGTCAAATGCTAACATGTCCAGCGTGTCGAGATCAAACTTCATTGAGTGGAAGAAAAGTTTCTCAGTTACGTTCTGATTTCAAGTTGACTTCTTTGTTGGATGAAATAGAACAGCATGAGACTGAACTACAAAGTCAAAAAGACAATCAACCACCAAGTCAGGGGTCTGTTTCTAAATGTAGCAAGCATATTGACAAGGATGTCACCTTGTTCTGTGACTCATGCAAGCTGTTTATATGCACAACTTGCATTGCAAAAGACCACAGAATGCATCCTGCCACTGAAATAAATGAGGTTTTAGACAACTGCAAGAAAAAAGCCAATGAAATATTAGCAGAAGTAAGACAACATCACAATAGTTTCAATGATGCTTTACAAGATATAGCTACTTCTCGCAAGACATTAGATTCTATGTTTGCTGCCACCAAAGCAAAGATTTCAAAGAAGGCGGATGAGGAGATCGCCAAGGAGGTTGCAAGGATCAAAGAAGAAGAGAAGCAACTGATTGGAGAATTAGATCAGATTTATAAAGACAAAGCCAAAACCATAGAAAATGCAGAAACAACAAGTAAAGATGAAATGACAAAAGCACAGAATATGAAAGTTACAGTTATTCAACTCATGGATAAAGGAAACTTTTGTGAGAATCTACATCTCATAAAGAAACTCTTGCAAGACCTCAGGAACTACACAGAGATGCAACCCAAACAAGTGCCCCATGAATTGGCTTATATAGACTTTGAAGAGGATCAGAAATCACTCGGGAGACTTAGAATCAAAGAAGAACAAAAACTAGAAGCAGCAGCTTGTGCTGCAGTTAGACAGCCAATATGCAAACCCCAGACAAAACGTACACAAAAGACATGGACACTGAAAAGAGAAATAACAACGTACATAAACAGAGATAAACAAATACAAAACATATGTGCATCTTATGTTGTTTCTCACTGCAATAGCGATGTTGTTGTTGTCTGCGATTCAACAGATCCCATATTGATCAAAATATTAGCAGCTCAATGCAATGTCATCCCAAGAGAGCTGTTGATCAAAGGTCTCACTACTCGAACCAGAGTGACAGTGAATAAGAATGATGAGCTCATTGTTTTAGAAAGAAAAATAGTAAAGATCTTCAACAGAAATAATAAGTGTCTCAATCAGTTCAAACTGGGTGGATGGTCATTCTTCCAGCAAACATGTATAGCAGTGGATGACAACAATCTGATAGCAGTGGGCTCTCGTGATGACATCTCTCTACACAAACCAGATGGATCCCTCATCAAAAAACTGTCTGCTCCAGGGATTGATGAATACTTGACTACCTACAAACAGCAACTCATCTACACCAGCACCATTGACAATAAGTTAGTATCAATGGACTACGTGGGTAGCATTGTATTCTCAGTAGATATCAATCAGTCCAAGTGGCCCTGTGATTTGTGCTGTGACAAGGATGGCAGCATATTTGTTGCTATATGGGATAAGCCATCATCATCAGGTGAGATCCATCATTACAGTCCTGATGGTAAGTACATTGGATGCATCATTGAGGGCTGCCCTTATCCACATGGTATAACAGTCACACCTGCTGGTGATCTGGTTGTGGCTACAGATGAATCAGTTCAATTTTACAGGACGGAAGACAGCCATGAAGCGTGAATGCTGATGGATCACAAAATGGAAATGACAGAGTACAACTTCTTGAAGGGGCAGTTTAACCAGTTTGTGCCAGATGATGCACTAGCATTCCAATTTTCACCTTGGTGCATGCCGTGCGTGGTGCAATTTGTAATTTCAAGTTACACTCGATAACCAGAAATTTAACCACTTCACATCTGTATTCTGAAAAAATTTCAAATTTTCTTAATTGTCCTTAATTGCAATTATTCTCATGGGTCCTCATGCTATGAAGCCTAAGATCTATTGGTCAGAGTCATATAGCACTGGACAAAGTGAAGAAACAACAAGAAGCACCACGGACTGAACACAATCAAATGAAGAGAACTCAAACACTTTCCTCTATTCCCCTTGCAAGAACTCAATATCAACCACCTACATGTATCTAGACAATTGTATTCCTACTGATCAATTCTGTATGTATGTATTTATTGAAAACTCGGGAATTGTGAATCTACTCCAGCCAAACCCGTAATGTATGATACTTATAAATATCTTCTGACTTAACTTGTTTAAAGGCTTACTGGCTGGTCAACTGCAAGGTGTTCAAAGTTTGTGTATGTTATAAAGCATATTTTTAAGCTTCTATTCGTCAAACTTAAGTCTCACATGGTGGTATTTGCAATGCTTCAGGTCTTTTTCATACATGAGTGCTTAAAATGATAAGCCATGATGTAGAATCTACCCTTACTAAACAGACATGTTTTTTTAAAAATCAGGTCAGAAAATATATATTTAAATTTCTCAAAGATTACAGCATTTCAAACATTTCAAAGGTAACTAATCACTACTTGTTTTTTAACTCGAACTCCTGTGCTGAGAGGGCATTACTTTGTAAAAGGCATGTACAAATTACATGCATTGAGAAAATAGGGAAGTTTGTAGAACACAAACTCTTAAATCTCAAAATAGATGTATGATGTTAATATGGAATAAAAGTTGCAAAGTTTAAAAGTCAAGAAAATCACTCACCATTGTAATCTGTCTGCTTCTTGTATGCCTCCACCTTTCCCTGTAGTGACTTCAGAGCTTCACTGGTAAAGAGTTCTCAGCATCTGCCCTGGGAGTCTGACACTGACTATGATCTTGATGGTCTTTGGTTACCATGGTTATTGGCCACACAATCCAAGAGGCTGTGTGGACATGATGAGGGACTTCTGAAATATAAAGAGGATCAGAGCAAAGTGTTCAAAATGTGAATTTATACTGTCGAACTGAGTAAACTCTCATGCCTCATTTATATTGGGCAATGTCAATTATCAAGGAATCTTACAAGATTCAGCTGAAGATGCCCTATTTTACATTCCCCCCCTCCCCCACGAAAAATAAAAAACAAACAAATTCTAACAAACACCAAGACAAACACTCCCCCCAAAACACAGGTAATTATTAACTCTGTAAAACAAGTAGTCTGTACAAATATTGAAACATTTCTTTCTAGGGCTAATCTTCACTAAGAACACCAACCATTCATGGAATAAAAGATGCTAGGTCCAACCCTTTGCCAATTTGAAAGTTTGTTTTAAACTTTCAATGGCGATTTTTTATAGATCAATAATAACAAGAAGAAAGCCGATAAAATATTTGCAGTCATAGAGAGACATCAAGTGAATTTTTAACATTGCTATACAAGACATATTTGTGTCTCAGAATGATTTAGATGATTATGTTTACTGACACCAAAGCAAAGATCTCAAAGAAGGCTGATGAAGAGATTGCTAAGGAGACTGCAAGGATCAGAGAAGAAGAGAAGCAAGTGGTAGGAGAATTAGAGCAGACTTATACAGACAGAGCCAAGACTTGTGGAAGTGTCGTGGCCGAGCGGTTAAGAGCACCGAATTCAAACTATGGTGTTTCTGATCAGCAGAGTGTGGGTTCGAATCCCCAGCCGTGACACTTGTGTCCTTAAGCAAGACACTTAACCATTGCTTCGTCCTTCGAATGGGACGTAAAGCCGTTGGTCCCATGTGTTGTGTAACGCATGTAAAAGAACCCAGTGCACTTATCGAAAAGAGAAGGGGTTCGCCCCGGTGTTCCTGGCTGTGGCTGCTGTATGCGCCGTAGCACCTTGTAAACCCTTATAAGGTGCTAAATAATTGGGTCTCAGAATTCATCACTGCAATAACCTACCTAAGTTTGTATAAACTCAGCGCCTTGAGTACCCTGTGTGGTAGATACATGCGCTATATAAGACTTCGATATTATTATTATTATTATGGAAATTGCAGAAGCTGCAAATAACAAAGAAAAGACCACCGCACAAAAAAAAAAATGACGTTACCAAACTCATGAATAAAGGGAGCTGCTGTGAAAATCTAGTTCTCATAAAAAACTCTTGCAAGACCTTATAAAATACACAGAGGTGCCACCAACTAATTTGCCCCATGGGTTGAGTTACATGGACTTTCAATTCAATTCAATTCAATTCTTTTTAAATCACCATGACTGGTTTGAAAGTTGCTGTTTGTTTCAAATTCATAACAAATTAGTTAAAATCTACACCACGAAAAGACTTATCTACCTTGGCTCTCAGAGCTAACTATGGAGAACATTATTCAGATTGAAGGCAAAGTATAGGATTTGTAATTGTCAAATCAAACTAATTAGTGTTAATCTGAAATCACATTGATTATAAAGTTCAACTCAACGCCAATCCTCCAGAGAAATATTTCTGTCTGAAATACAGTCAAAGTCAAGAAAGAAACATTTGAAACCCCCAAAAATATCATTGCTGATACGATTTATGATTGAAAAAAAAATCTCTCATTGAATTTAATGGTCTGTAAACTACGTGTATAAACCAAAGTATTTGAGATTCAAATGATTTGGAAAGGTTTCACCAGGAACAAACAATTGTGGTAAAGTATCTTGCTCAATTAGGACACAAGTGCCATGACTGGAACTCGAACCCACACTCTGCTGATCAGAAACACCAGAGCCATGAGTCTTAACCAATCCAATTGGCCTCAACACGCCATTAATAGGCATAAACGCTCTTTTTTTGTTTCTACACAAACAAAAAGAGGGGGTCCAAAGTCAAATTAAATATTGAATATTTTTAAATCAAAGCTTCATGCTGCATATTGCATGCATCGCTAAACGCTGCTGCAGAGAATGACTGGGTAACACAATGGAGGGATTAAGGTTTCAGAGAACTGCTGAATAACATAATGGGATAACACAGCTACTGGAAACTACTGGATTACACAATGGACATATTTGGCTACTGGGTTACACAATGGAAGTACATGGCTAATGGTTAAACAATGGAAAAAAACTTTTCAAAGACTCTTTTATTACTCCGATAAAAACTATTAAGAATTCGCTGCCTGATTTTTGTCTGCAATAGCTCTGTGTACGCTACGCCTGGTGAGGATATTTCGAGGCACGATCACGTTTCACATCATTTAACTCAAACTAGATTCAAAAATCATCTGATCACTTTCTCTCTCTCTCTTGCTATACTCAACCCTAATACACATGTTCACTACTGTTGTCAATGCAGGTCCCTAGCAACTGTAATTTGTAATTTGAATTGTTTCTTTGAGATGTAAAGTGCATTTCCCTTCATGCATGACAACCATTGTTTAAGCAAAAACAGGCTATGTTAGATCAAAGCTGCATGCTGCATGCATCGCGAAATGCTGTTACTGAGAATGACTGGGTAACACAATGGAGGGATAAAGGTTTCAGAGAACTGCTGAATAACATAATGGGATTACACAGCTACTGGGAACTACTGGGTTAAACCTTGGAAGTACATTCACAATGGAAGTTTTCACAGACTGTTCTATTACTCCCAATAGGAGTGTTCGGATAATATTCTGACAGACATGAGGGACATCTGAAACAAAAGAGGATCAGAGCGAAACATGAATTTATACTGTCAAACTGAGTAAACCCTCAGGCCTCATTTATATTGTGCAATGTCAAGTATCCAAGAATCTTACAAGACCCAGCTGAAGATCCCCTGTTTCACAGCCCCCCCCAAAAAATATATATATATATATATATATATATTATAATAATAATAATAATAATAATAATAATAATAATAATAATAATAATAAAATAAATAAATAAATAAAAATATTATAATAAAGTCACACACACAGGTAATTGACACTGTTCTTTCTAGGGGCTAATCTTCACGCATTTTACCAACCATTCATATGCCTAACTTCTGGCCATTCAAACTTCTGGCCAATATGGCCCTGCAACTTTATTCAAAGTTTAAATGGATTTTTTTTATAGATTCAAGAAAATAATAAGCCTTAATTTGAGGTATTGCCCACAGAAAGCTGCCAATGATAAGTGGTAATTAATTAAAAACTAAAATTTAAAATATTGTTGGGATCCCTTCATTATTTCACGTCCATCAGCCATGTACAAACAAAAATATTTATTTTGTGCATTTTCAGTGGCACATGCAAAATGTTTTTCATTATGAAAAAGCCTACTGTATCAAAAATAAATCTTTAAAAATCTTCAAAAAAATAGTCTTTCGGCGGATACTAGGCCATACATGCACTCTTTAAAGCTTGGATTAGTATCGATTGATTTAACAGGTTGATGGAAAACTCATCAAATGGTTTACTCAAATGGTAATAACTATATATCAAAATCCATCTTGGGTCCTCTCAAGTCCATTTTCTATTCTGTTATTTTTCAAATAAATCAGAAACGTTTTATACAGCCAGGGAATAAAGATTATTGTTGATAAGTTCAGTGGCACTGAGTAGAGCGTAGGCCCTCTACTGTGTTAACTGTATCTCCTGTGTTGACCTTTTTAAAACAGTAATCCATAGATTATATGGTGTATATCACTGCTTGCATACATACTGTACATAAAGTAGAGATCTAAAAATAGAAATAGGGATTTCCCTTCACCAGTAATACTTGGGGCAGTGTGATTGTTGTGCTATAGTGCTACAGACTGTTGATTGTATTTAAATGTCTCCAACGTTCAAGCAGGAGCTTTCTTGATGTTGTGTTTTTAAGACATCTTTTCTGGTAGAAATTAGTCAAGCAACTATTACACTGTAGGTATGTATGTTAGTAAGATTTTAGGAATAATTATTTTGACATTATAGAGTCCTGTGTCCCAATCTAAAAGTAGCTTTATATGTAGATTGAGTGGGTTATAAAAATAAGCCAATGCTAAACCCTCCTACTGTCTGACCATCCAATATAACCAACTACACCTAGCCAAATAGAATGCCAATTGTCTTGTTACCAATAGGGTTTCTTTGTTTTCACTAACAAAAATTCCATTAATGACCAGCCCTCTCGGAATCACCATAAGAATTGTAGAGGTAAAATAGCCACTACTGCGTCAAATAAACCATTTTGGTTTTTGAATGGCTTCTTATCTAGACTTGTACAGGGCCTGCACTGCCCTGGTTGTTTATTTGGATACTTGAAGAATGGTGTTGCAAGGATTAGTTGAACCATGGTTAGGCCCCTTTCACACGAGAGCATTTAAGCAAGGGTCCCTTGCTAAATTGTAGCATGGTTGTGAAATTTTACAAAATGTACCTCGTCTGAAAGGACAACAAATTTGGGAGAGTCCAAGGTCCCTTGTAAAATATTGTCCAACATTGTTAAATTTTGTCGGAGGTCCGGCCCTACGACAAAATCTTCTACTAACAAAAGTTTTTACCAAGGACATGAGCAAAAAAATTGTGTAAAGGGAACTTTGTTTATTGACTGACATCCTGCGCTAAGTCTCCCATATAGCGCATGCGTGGCGACCTTTTTTGTGTGACCTTTCACATAGCAACTTAATTCATGCAGCATGTATGCGTGGGGCATCTACCGGTGCCAACACATCATGGCCGAACCTAGCTTTCGTACGCTGCTTTTTCTGCTGCAATTTATTCACTCATTTCGCCACAGTAATTGAAGAAAACAAATGGAAATCAACCACAGAAGAAGGAGACTACTTCTCATCCATTCTTTCTAAATCTGATTCGTTTTGTTAACATTTTCTCCACTACATGTACATACGACCAAAAATTGATAGCTGCATGCAGTAAACAATAAGGCTGACTGAGTGGTGAAAAAGCTTGGGACGCATTAATTCTACGCATGCCCATGTCAGGATTCCGCTGGTACTAATATTAATTCACTCATTACCAGAAATTTGTGAACTGTACCTATGCGCATGCGCTGACTCCGCTCAAACAACCCCATTGGGTTTACACAACGTGTGTACATAAAACAACCGTATGATCGCTTTAGATGCTGAAAATACAAAGTGCAACTCGCCTTTGTGAAAGACAAATGTTTCATGAAGTTCCTATGAAATTTTTTGAAAAATCCGAGGAAAAAACTAATTGTACAACATATGCTTAAAATTTTACAAACGTGTTTCAATGTAACCGCAGTAAAACCAGGCCTAGAACAAAGTTAAAGGAACATAACAGAATTGGTTTTTGCTAACAAAACAGTTGCTGGCAGTGTAAGCACTTGATGTAATCCACCATATACATAAACTGACAAACCTGTAGAAGTTTGAGATCGATCGGCCATCTGGGTGATTTGCATGAAATCGTATAGATTCAACAAATGAATAAAACGCTCACTGAGCGATAAACTCCAATCGGAAAGTTAGTTTATTCATTTCTAATCAAATATGGCATTTCAGACAGAATTATTTCAAGGGATGCTTTCTACTATCATCATCATTAGACCGTGTAAGTTTAATATAAATCTGTGATCATAAAGTATATTTTACAAGTTTTTTTCTAACCAATTCTGTAATGTCCCTTTGAACATGAAACTTACGTTTGTCCAAAAATACCATACTAGTTGATTTGTTGGAGTAAAATTTAATTTGAGCCAATGGATGTTACAGAACTGTTTCCAGTAAAATTAAAAGTTCGATAAGAATCAAAAGTGCTTATAAAGTGTGTCTATTTCTCTGTTTTTAGGCATACAGAGGCTAGATTTTTCACCCCAAAACTCAGAGCTTCCGGGGGCTTTGCCCCCTAGAAGCCCCACTATGGGCCATAATGCCAGCCCCTGGACCCGACCCACCACCCACCGTTAGGGTGTGTTGAATTCTGTGGTCCTTTCTCTATGATTGAATCAAAAGTGCTTAAAAAGAGTGTCTATTTCTCTGATTTAAGCATAGAGCTATATAGCTCTTTGGATTTTAGGCATATACGGAGTCTTGATTTTTCACCCCCCAAAATGACACGCAGCCAAATCTATTCTGGGAAGCTCTGCCTCACATGAGCAGTAATGTCCTCTTTTCTGAGGGCCTTCAGAATGTGACGTCAATTTCATTTAATGATAGTGTTAGCTTCTGTAACAATGATTTCAACAAATGAGATCTTCAATAAATGCAAAACTGCATTTTTAGAAAACACTTTTTAACCTCATTTTCACAACTCTTTTAATGAATTCCATCTGACCAAGGAATTAAAGTTCTATCTCAATTAAAATCTGACCTCCTTGACCACTGCCTCGCTAGTGACTCATAACATAGGAGTTAGGTAATTTTTACTTTAGGATGCGTCTCAAAAGTTGGAATGGTAGGAACATTCCTTTTTGATCGCAAGAGTATCCCCGACGCTTTCCATAACTTTATAGATATCCAAGAATTGTGCAATACATGTGGATTGTACCCCCTCTTTTTATTTTGATCTTAAATTTTCCTCACACAAATAAACAATGGACTGAAAAACGAACATGAAAAAAAAGAAAATAATGTGTTGATGTGATACGATCGACGAGCGGCCGCAGCAACTGCCGGGGGAGATATCTGCTCAACCCACCTACCAGCCTCCTTTTTCACTATTTTTTTTTAAATTAATTATAATTACACTACTATTAAAATTTGCTATGACCCCATTCCCCCTTTTGATTCAACTCCAATCAGAAAAAAAGAAGAAACTGTCTTGATACAGAAGACATCCAAACATGGTAGTAGTCGTTTTTATGAACGTTTTTACATACGAGTACATAGCTTGGACCATTCACGAGTGACCGACTGGTGTCCGTTCCACAGAACCGGTCTTTTGGAACGTTCGGCTAATATTTGTCATGATATTGCAATCGAATGGATCGCGGGCATGTGCCCACGGGAACTTTCCTTTGCGCTCGGAACGTGCCTGACTTTTGAGACGCTCCCTTACCCTCCAGCCTGTGCACCACATAACCTCATTTGAATTGAATGAAATCCTTTTTTTAATTTATGGTTATATGACTTTAGAAAATGTATATATATTTCCATCTTTCTTACTGTTGTTGCATGTAATTTGTTTAATTGTATTTGTTTGCTTGCAGTTGCGATTGTTTTTAGCTGTTCCGAACTTTCAGTCGGAACAGCTATTGTAATCGTCAAGACTTTAATTTTTTTTCCCTATTATTATTATTCTTTCTAACCCAAACCCCATTGACTTAAAGTATGACTTTTCTGACCGCCATAACTAAATTTTAGGGAAATAAAACACCAGTCAAATTGTATACCATATGGAAGCTTGAGCATCGATTTAGTTTCTTAAATGTCGCTAGATTAAAATTTGTAATTAATTAACCATGTTTTAACAAGAAGAATAATTAATTAGTCAATCTTGTATCAATCATAGCTCGAGAAGTATACATCCGATTCACAATTTTTTTTTCAGTTTTAGACTTCTGGAATACTGTAGATGTGCTTTCCGTCCTAAAATTACGGACAACGTCACAATGACGTCATTTATTGCGTGTTTTGTTTCTGTGTACAAAACACATGCCGCTCAAAGTGTAACTATTTTGCTGGTCAAAAACGCAATTTTTCTGAATAAGTTAATTGTTAGTTTTTTTAATCACATATATATAGTGTTTTGAAAGTTAAATGCATTTATTTAAGAGATAATCCAGGCCATTAAAAATAATCAAATACAATGTAGTTTCATGATAATTAACGATTTAAGATTGGTAAATCTGACCTGACCCCATGAAACAAACTCTGTATTGCACAATCAAGGCAATGCGTCGGAGATTGTGCCGCTGTTTATTCCTAACTGAAGGTGGACCAATTGGTTTGTACACACCCCATTGGATTGGTGCGTGACCAACATATGATATGAAAAAATATTATTTGTTTTTTTAAAGGCATTTGATTGGGATAATAATATAAGTTACAAACCATCTTGTACCTCATAAAATTTATTAGTATGAAAAACACATTTTTGTTACTGTGACGTCATCAGGTGTCAAACTACAGTAATTAATAGCTTCAATTAGTTTATCTTTGCAGCACCATATCTCAAGAAGTACACATCCGATTTTCTAATTTTTTTCAGTTATAGACCCCTTGGGCATTGGAGACCCTATGTTGACCTCATGTTGACCTTTACTTCTGGGTGAACCGGAAGTGGGACCATATCTCAAGAACTACACAACCGATTTTCAATTTCTTTTCAGTTATAGATCCTTTGATCATTAAAAATTTACTTTCTGTTACTGTGACCCCTTGATTTACTTCTGGTTCAACCGGAAGTTGGACCATATCTCAAGAACTACACACCCAAATTTCAGTTATAGACCCTTTGAGCATTAAAGATTGAACTTGATTTACCATGACCCAATGTTGACCTTTACTTCCGGGTCAACCGGAAGTGGGACCATATCTCAAGAACTATACAATAGATTTTCAAGTTCTTTTTAGTTTGGGATCCTTTGATCATTAAAAATTAACTTTTTGTTACTGTGACCCTTTGATGACCTTTACTTCTGGGTCAACCAGAAGTGGGACCATAGCTGACCACGGAAATGTGACCATGGCCGAGTGGTTAAGAGCATCGGATTCAAGTTCTGGTGGTTTAGTCATCAAGGTGTGGGTTCGAGTCCCTGTCATGACGCTTGTGTCCTTGAGCAAGACACTTTGCTATAATTGCTTCTCTTCACCCAGGGGTATAAATGGGTACCTGTGAGGGTCGAGGATCGATGAGCGCTGATAATCAGCTGCCGCACGGTCCCATGGCCTGATAAACGGGGGAATAGTATTGTAAAGCGCTTTGAGATTGTTGATACGATGGAAAGCGCTATATAAGCACCGCAATTTAGTTTTTTTATTTTATTTATTTTATCTCTAGAAGTCAACACCCGATTTTCAATTTCTTTTCAGTTCTAGACCCTTTGAGCATTGCAGATTGAACTTGGGTTACCGTGACCCCATGTTGACCTTTACTTCCGGGTCAACCGGAAGTGGGACCATATATCAAGAACTACACAACCGATTTTCAGTTTCTTTTCAGTTTGAGATCCTTTGATCATTAAAAATTTACTTTTTGTTACTGTGACCCCTTGATGACCTTTATTTCCGGGTCAACCGGAAGTGGGACCATAATTCAAGAACTACACAACCGAATTTCAATTTCTTTTTAGTTTGAGATCCTTTGATCATTAAAAATTTACTTTTTGTTACTGTGACCCCTTGATGACCTTTACCTCTGGGTCAACCGGAAGTTGGACCTTATCTCAAGAAGTACACACCCGATTTTCAATTCCTTTTCAGTTCTAGACCCTTTGAGCATTGAAGATTGAACTTGCGTTACCGTGACACCATGATGACCTTTACTTCCGGGTCAACCAGAAGTTGGACAATATCTCAAGAACTATACAACTGATTTTAAATTTCTTTTAAGTTATAGATCCTTTGAGCATTAAACATTGAACTTCAGTTACCATGACCCCTTGTTGACCTTTCCTCCCGGTCCAAACAGGAACTTCAAATATCAAAAATCATATCTCCTAAACTACATGTCACAAAGTCATAATCTTTGTGATGTTTGCTAGCTTGATACAGAACGTTTAATCAAATTAAAACAAAAGCTATGTGTTTGTTCACAAGGTCTAGTTTATGTTTTATTTGATGTGTGAATGAGGATCCCCATTTAGTGAGTCTGCATGCCTCTTCAGATGATGTATTTTCAGTGTTTTGTGCAATAAAGGTAATAAATTAAATCAAACTAATGGGTTAACCCTTTCAGCCCCAAGTTCTTTTGACATAAACAACTGCTGCAGCCCACGTTCTTTGACCACTCAAGCGTGAAGCCCACTTCCTCACACAACAGGAAGTAATGAGTAATGAGTAATAAAAATTGAGTAATGAGTAATGAGTAATAAAAATTAATGAGTAATAAAAATTGTCTTACTTATTGAATTTCCTTTCATATAATTCAAAAATCATTGAAATCAGCAAAAAAATGTCTAAGTTCTTGGTCCTTGCTTCCTCAGTGTGTTTTGAAAACCCAAACCCTTTTTTGCACACAACCTTAAGGCGCCCAATAGGTGTTTGGCATTTCGGATCTTTCTACTCTAATTTGAAGCGATTGCAAAATAACAACCCTATTTTATTTTACCGTCATTGGAAAGATCCGAACTTTCTCTTTCCAATGATGGTAAGCTTGGGTATGGAGGGTGAACATGGAAAAAACTACAGTTTTTTTTAACAAATGGCCTTTATGCCCAGGCTTGAGTGCTTTGTTGTGTGTTATCTTGGGCGACTATAGTCGCCCTTGGGGCTGAAGCAGGGTATAGTGCACAGTCGCCTATAGTCGCCCTTGGGGCTGAAAGGGTTAATCCAGCATACCGTATCAGCATTAAAAGCTTCCTATTTATAAAATTGGGTCTGGAGAAGCAATTTATGGTCAAGTGTGCTACTCCAGTCTGATGCCCTAGACTGCTTGGAGTGTTGACAATTTTTCATATTTGTCATTAAATTACAGGTTAACAATTCAAGCTTTTTCACCGATCAAAAAAGATGGCAGCCACAGTAACAGCTGAGTCAGTATTACTAAAGATCACTGAGAGACATCTTCAATGTCAAATCTGCATGGACCGCTTCAAGGAGCCCAAAATGCTGGAATGTTCTCATTCATTTTGTCTTGGTTGCCTTCAAAACCTTGCAGAGACTAATCCAACCAGTCAAATGCAAACATGTCCAGTGTGTCGGGATCAAACTTCATTGAGTGGAAGAAGAGTTTCTCAGTTACGTTCTGATTTCAAGTTGACTTCTTTGTTGGATGAAATAGAACAGCATGAAACTGAACTACAAAGTCAAAAAGACAATCAACCACCAAGTCAGGGGACTGTTTCTAAATGTGGCAATCATACTGACAAGGATGTTACCTTGTACTGTGACTCATGCAAGCTGTTTATATGCACAACTTGCATTGCAAAAGACCACAGAATGCATCCTGCCACTGAAATAAATGAGGTTTTAGACAACTGCAAGAAAAAAGCCAATGAAATATTAGCAGAAGTAGGACAACATCACAATAATTTCATTATTGCTTTACAAGGCATAGCTACTTCCCGCAAGACATTAGAATCTATGTTTGCTGCCACCAAAGCAAAGATTTCAAAGAAGGCGGAAGAAGAGATTGCCAAGGAGATTGCAAGGATCAGAAAAGAAGAGAAGCAACTGATTAGAGAATTAGATCAGATTTATAAAGACAAAGCCAAAACCATAGAAAACGCAGAAACCACAAGTAAAGATGAAATGACAAAATCACAGAACATTAAAATTATAGTTATTCAACTCATGGATAGAGAGAACTTTTGTGAGAATCTACATCTCATAGAAAAACTGTTGCAAGACCTCAGAGACTACACAGAGATGCAACCCAAACAAGTGCCCCATGAATTGGCTTATATGGACTTTGAAGAGGATCAGAAATCACTTGGTAGACTTAGAATCAAAGAAGAACAAAAACTAGAAGCAGCAGCTTGTGCTGCGGTTAGACAGCCAATATGCAAACCCCAGACAAAACTTACACAAAAGACATGGACACTAAAAACAGAAATAACAAAGTTCAAGAACAGAGATAAACAACTACAAAACATCTGTGCATTTGATGTTGCTTCTTACTGCAATAGTGATGTTGTTGTCTGCGATTCAAGAAATCGTATTTTGATCAAAATACTAGCAGAAAGCTTTTCTCGATTCAACGTGATCCCAACAGGGCTGTCAATCAAAGGTCTCACTTATCCAAGCAGTGTGACAGTGAATAAGAATGGTGAGCTCATTGTTTTAGAGAAAGAAACCATCAAGATCTTCGACAGAAATAATAAGTGTCTACATCAGTTCAGACTGGGTGGATGGCCATTCATCCAGCAATCATGTATAGCAGTGGATGACAACAATCTGATAGCAGTGGGTTATTGCAACGAGATCTCTCTACACACACAAGATGGATCCCTCATCAGAACACTGCCTGCTCCAGGGATTGATGATTACTTGACTACCTACAAACAGCAACTCATCTACACCAACTGGGATGACACTAAGTTGGTGTCAATTGACTATAATGGTGCTATTGTATTCTCAGTAGATATCAATCAGTATTGGTGGCCTCATAGTGTGTGCTGTGACAAGGATGGCAGCATCTATGTTGGTACAACGGGGACCTCATGGTCAAGTAGAATCCAGAGATACAGTCCTGATGGCGAGTACATTGGTTGCATCATTAAGGACTGCAATTTTCCAAATGGTATAACACTCACACCAGCTGGTGATCTGGTTGTGGCTACAGATAAATCAATTCAAATCTACCAAAGGCCACAACTTTAATTAGTACCTTAGGATGGTATGGTCAGTTAATATGTTGTTCATAGTGAGCGCCAAAACCGGCAGCCCCTCGCGGTTTGGTCTTTGCAAATTTCCTCATTTTTCATCGAATTTGACCTTCTGTCGATCTTCAAACTTTAGCAGTAGTTGTGCTTCACACCTACGGTGAAACTGATAAACCTCTTAGATTCAGTATTGCTCAAAATCACCGTGCATCCTGTTTGCATTTTTCCGATCGTCATACAAACATGCACGGACCACAATGACACACCTTCTGCATGTATTGTGGAGCTGCAGTCTGCTTGCACTTGCAGTTATTTGTACTGAGCCATTAATGTCTATTAACTCACCGCAGCACATGCTGCACTATGACAGCAACAGCCTTTAGAGAAATCAGAGCCAACATGACTCCTAAAAAGCTAATATTACCCAGAGATGTGTTTGCTTCTATGAAGTGCCATGGAATTGGTCAGTGGCATTTTGTTCACAGGGGTTTTCGGGCTGGCAAGCAAAAAGTCAGAGGATATTCTACTACTGATTTCCATAATCAGCGTCACAACAATTAATGCACTTATGACAAAACTTGGTTTACTGAATTGCCAGTCGGCATGTATTAAAGCTAGCTTAATCAATGACCACATTATAGACCATGACATTGATATATTGGCACTCACAGAAACCGGGTTTAAATCTGAGAACGACCAAAACACTACAAACTTTATATCCCCCAAAGGTTTCAACCTTGTCCACGCCCACAGAAAAGGCAGGAGAGGAGGTGGTGTTGCTTTGCTGTGTAAATTGGGACTCACTACGTCTGTTTCTAAGCAACCACCTGACAACCAGACGCTGTCTCCTACTTCCTTTGAACACATCATTCACAGTGGACATTATCCACAACAATCACCACTTATGTATCACTGTTCTTTATAAACCTCTACCTTCACAGAGATGTCGAGTCCCATTCAGTCTGTTCAAAGAAGAATTCACAGAGCTACTTAATCAGCAGGTGCTTTTCAACGAAACCCCCATTATTCTGGTTGATTTCAACATCCACTGGGACAACAATACATCTGAATCTAATCAATTCCGAGAACTCCTCCAGCAGTATGGTATGCAGCAATTGGTGAATTTCGAAACACACACATCTGGCCATACCATTGATCTCGTGATTGTCCGCCAATCAGACAACCTCTTCAAATCAACTCTTCCATCTGAGTTTGTGTCTGACCACTGCGCGGTCCACTGCCTCCTGGATCTCTTCAAACCGCAGCACACTAAAAGACTGGTATCCTACCGCAAAATCAAATCCATTAACTTAGAAAGCTTTAGGAATGACGTCTGTGCCTCTTCCATTCAGTATAATTCCGTCCTAGCCCAACTTGTCAACTCCCATGCGCCAATAAAGACTTGTCCGATCGTCGACCGGCCCGCAGTCCCGTGGTACAACAAAGATATCGCTCTTGCCAAGCAACGGCGCCGCCAACTGGAAAGAAAGTGGCATAAATCCAACCTCAAGATTAACCATGATATGTTCAAATCACAGCGGGATAAGGTCAAACATATCTTTACTACAGCTAGGTCAAAATACTATCATGGGCAAATTCGCGACTGTCAAGGTAACCAGAAATCCCTATTTCAGATAACAAACCGCCTCATGAATAGGAAATCAACACCCAAGCTACCTATTTATTCATCCCTCAAAGATCTCGTGACCAGCTACTATACCAACAAGATTTAGCAAATCAGAGACGATCTACAGCCCGAGAGTCATGGACCCTCCATACTTGCATCTTCAGACAACTTTGAAAATCCGCAGCCCTGTCAGAATGCGCTTTCTACATTCACCCTGGCTTCGGAACTCAAGACTGCTAAACTCATTAGGGGCTCCCCACGAAATCTTGCTCGCTGGACCCACTACCAACATCCTTGGTCAAGGCAAGCTTGGACACATCTGTGGGCCCTATAAGCAAGATCACGAACATGTCACTCAGCACTGGTAGTTTTCCATGATGCTTTAAAACAGCTCTGGTTACCCCAGCTATCAAGAAACAATGACTTGAACAATTATCGCCCTATATCCAACCTGTCTTTTGTGTCAAAAGTCGTCGAGAAGGTACTAGTAGCAAGCAGGCTAAATGCACATGTAGCTCAGCATGCGTTGCACGAGAGCCAACGATCTGCTTACAAAAAATCCACAGTGTTGAGACTGCCCTCTTAAAAATCCACAACGACATCATGTGTGCAGTTGATAGCAGAAAGGTTGTACTGCTAGTCTTGCTCGATCTCTCTTCGGCCTGTGACACAATTGACCACAATTTACTGCTTCATAGATTGTACAATTATTTTGGCATCCAAGGCTCTGCCCTCTCCTGGTTTAAGTCTTACTTACATGACCGTTCTCACATACAAGACGAGGCTTCGGCTGTGGCTAAGGTTTCTTACGGAATACTTTTACGCAGACAATTCTCAATTATATACTACATTTTGCCCCACTATCACAAGCGATAATTCCAACGTGCTTGATGTACTTACTAACTGCCTCACTGACATCCAAACATGGATGTCGGTTAACTTTCTCAAATTCAATCCTCACAAAACCGAGTTTCTGGTCATATCTTCCCCTCACTTCAGACACAAAGTACGAACACAGGGCATACAGATTGGCGATGCTCATGTTCAACCAAGCTCAGATGCCTGCAACCTTGGCGTGCTCTTCGACCAAAGTATGGACCTCAAGAAGCACGTCTCTAATACCTGTCGGACCTCATACATGTACCTCAGGCGTATAGCAGCAACTCGGCACTTGCTCACTACTAATGCAGCAGAACAGCTTATTCATTCTTTCATCACTAGTAGGCTTGACTTCTGCAATAGTCTCCTGGCTGGGCTTCCTCAAAACACACTTCATCGCCTACAATCTGTCCAAAATGCCGCAGCAAGATTACTGACAGGTACCACAATATCTTCACACATCTCTCCCATTCTACATAATCTCCACTGGTTACCCATTCATTTCAGAATTCAATACAAGATCATCCTTCTGACATTCAAGGCTCTCCATGGACTAGCCCCTACCTATCTACAGAGCATGCTTCAGCCCCGTAGTGTCAGGCCGGGTCTGAGATCATCGGGCAGCACGCTCTATGTTCATCTGACCCATTTATCCAGCTATGTGGATAGGGCCTTTAGTAACTCTCTGCCTCAACATCTCAAGGACACACATGACATCTCACGATTCCAACATTCTCTCAAAGCCCATCTCTTTAGATTAGCCTATAAACATATCAAGTGAAATTTTCTTCTTGTTCTTGACCAGCACCTTTGAATGTCACACAGATAAAGTGCGCTTTACAAGTGCTGTTGTATTATTATTATTATATTAACACAATTGTCATAAGTCTGGTTCCTCGTGCTGTTGAGAATAAGGTCTCTTGGCCAGAGTCATATAGCATAGGACAATCTGGAAAAATAGAAGAAACACCAAGAAGCACCAGGGATTGAACACAATCAATTGAAGACAACTCAAACACTTTTCTCTATTCCCTTTGCAAGAACCCAATATCAACCACCTACATGTATCTAGACAATTGTTTTCCTACTCAAATTATTTTCAACTCTGTATGAATGTGTTTATTGAAACCTCAAGAATTGTAAATCCACTCCAGCCAAACCCATAATGTATGATACTTATAAATATCTTCAGACTTAAACTTGTTAAGAGGCTGACTGGATGGTCATCGCAAGGTGTTCAAAGCTTGTGTATGTTATAAAGCATAATTTTAAGCTTCTATTTGTGAAACTTGAGTCTCACATGTTGGTATTTGCAGTGCTTCAAAATTTGCTTTATTAGTTGGGTCAAGTTTTTTTTTTAGAACTCAAACACTTTTCTCAATTCCCTTTGCAAGAACTCAACAAAAACCACCGTCATGTATCTAGAAGATTGTAGTCCTACTGATATTATATTCAACTCAGCAAACAACATCAAGTCTGATGAGATCCCACACTTTGTGCTATTGCTACTTGAAATAACATTTATTTTAAACTCAAGCTGTAAGTTAGGATTTCAAACAAGATTTTTTAAACATGAATATGGAACTGTAAAATGTAGATGTAACCAGTTTTTCAATAAAAAATTATATCATGGTAATTGGACAGAGCGATGAAACAATCAAAAGTTGTGGTGAACAAAAACAAATGAGGAGAAAGGGATGATTGATCAAGAATCTCAAAGAAAATATTCATTTCAATCTTATTTTTTCAACAATGCATTTTTTCTTAATTTGGCTGTTTCAGTTTGAAAGCTCACTAATAAATTGGTTTAAATTGTAATTCAATTCATCAAGAGATTCATTTTGAGCTGAAAATGTTGTCACAAATGATAAAATTGCATTACAAGAACTTCTAAACTGGCAAAAAATCCTAGACCAAAAAAAAAGGGTTTTTCTATCCGTTGAACCTAAAACTCCCCTCAGCAAAAGTTGACAGGATCATAGTGTCTTAGGACTGAGAAGATTAAAACTTACAGACTATAATAATTTGAAAAACGTTATAAATAGTTAAAATTCTTGCACCTTTGGTTGAAAACTTCATTATCATACACCCTATCGTATTTTGCCATTTAAAGTGCTATCCCTGTTCTTTGTGTTGTGACAGATGGCTCAATATTACAAGCTTTAATTAGTATTGTGTGGACTAGTTCTTTATCAATGTCCATGCATTACCCAAGAAACAAAAATGAATTGTACTTATTGTTACCTCTACAGACTAGCTGGATATTGGCCACATTTTGTCATAGTTAAGTTACTTGTGGTAAAAGTTACAAAAAAAAGTAAAAGCGAATGTTTCTCAACATGTGTTGAACTTATGTTTACTTTATGTGTGCTACAACAAACCCGCTCCTGTGCAGGTGCATTCAGCAACATAATGGAATAAAGCGCTCATATGCGTTGGTCGATGTTTTCAAAGACAAGGTACATGCATATTTAGTTTTACAGATGCAAATTTTTGTAAGGAAACAGAATTTTCTCGAGTTCACAACAAGCTAATTCTAAGAACAAGCACTTTTATAAAGAAAATGTAATCTCTTTTAAGTCATAAATGTTATAAGTTGGCGTGGCCGAGCGGATAAGAGCACCGGATTCAAGCTCTGATGTTTCTGTTCAGCAGAGTGTGGGTTCGAGTCCCAGTCGTGACACTTGTGTCCTTAAGCAAGACACTTAACCATTATTGCTTCATCCTTCGGATGGGACGTAAAGCCGGTGGTCCCGTGTGTTGTGTAATGCACGTAAAAGAACCCAGTGCACTTATCAAAAACAGAAGGGGTTCGCCCCAGTGTTCCTGGTTTGATTGGCAGCATATTGCGCCACATGTAAACCATTACATTGTGCTTTGTAAAGGAATAGGTCTCAAACTTCAAAAAGTAGCTCCACATATATACCTTGCAGGAAAATACTGACTGTTGAAGCGCCTTGAGCGTCACCGAGTGTCGGATATGAGCGCTATATAAGAAGCCACTATTATTATTATTTTTATTATTAAGTTATTTGTAGTTGGGGAACAAACTACCTGTTTTAGTTAATCAAGTTAGCTTTCCTTCTCTAAAAAAAGGAAGTTGATGAAAAAAAGATAGAAATTATCAAGATTCATGCAGCTTGAATTACTGTAGCTTAAGTACTGTGCTGCTCAAGTTTATGGATCACACAGATTCCTGAAACTGAGCATCTTCTCTTTCCATTGGTGTATATTAATGAAGATTGGCAGGAGAGCAAAATCATACCCAATGGCAGAGACAGTATCATAGCATTTGTTTAACATTAGAGGTCAGTGTGCATTGATGTCATATATAAGTGTACAATGTATATACACAAACAGCGCATCTATTTTCGAGTGCTCCTCATGCACTATGTTCTGTTATGTATTTTCTAAGCCCATGTGGTTTTTAAATATATTTTCAATGGGATATCGCCTAACTCACAAGGCCAGACAGCCACTTTAAGGTGAGGGCTACACTGAACTAGTTTCAGCTGTCGACCAAAATCAACTGTCATCAGTGGCACGTTACCACCTACTCTGGGGCTGAAACAGGGTTACCCCCTTAACAGTCCATAAGGATGTCATTATGTTTATCATCCACTAGGAGCAGAACGTACTAAATATCCAACTTTTTATGAAGCAATTATATGGTTAAGTGCCTTGCTCATCAAGGGCACAAGTGTCATGACCTAGATTCAAATGCACACTCTGCTGCTGACAAAACCAGAGCTTGGGTCCGGTGGACTAGACTGCTCGCCATGACTCGCCACACGTTTCAATCATAAGCAAACACCAACTACATTGTACGGGGGAGGGGGGGGGGGTCAACTACCACAAATAGTTCTTTTGTATACATAAAATGCAAGAAGAAGAGTTAATGGAACTTTGTGGATTACAAACCTTTAAAACTACGATGTTGCACATGTATAAATGATGCTGATTTGGAATAAAAGTATCAAAGTTTAAATGTCAAGAATATGACTCACCTTTCACTATGAGCTTTCTGTTTCTTGTAAGCCTCCAACTCTCCCTTTATTGTCCTGAGAGCTTCACTGGTAGAGAGTCCTCGGCATCTGCCCTGGGAGTCAAAGACTGACTAGGATCTTTTGGGTCTTTGGTTACCATGGTTATGGGATAAACAATCCAAGAGGCTGTGTTGACATGATGAGGGACATCTGAAATAAAAAGAGGATCAGAGCAAAGGGCTCAAAACGTGAATTTATACTGTCAAACTGAGTAAACTCTCAGGCCTCAGTTATATTGGGCAATGTCAACAATCAATGGATGTTACAGGACTCAGCTGAAGATGCCCTGTTTCACAGCCCCCCCCCCCGAAAAACAATGAAACACACACACAGGTAATTGACACTTTTCTTTCTAGGGGCTAATCTTCACTCATTTGAGTGAAGTTGCTAGGTCAACCTTTTGGCCGATTTGACCTGACTAAAAATTAAATATTGTTGGGATCCCTTCACTGTTTCAAGTCCATCAGCCATGTACAAAAAGTTTTGCAAGTTACAGTATATGTATTCTATGCAAAAGTTTCTCAATGCTTTCTTTTTGAAACAGCATCATCTGTCAAAATTCGTTCAAAGAAATACATATTTAAAAAAATGTCTTTCAGCCGATACCAGGCCATACATGCACTCTTTAAGCTTGGATTAGTATCAGTTGATTTAACAGGTTGATGGAAAACTTATAAAATGTTTACTCAATGGTAATAACTATAATATAGTTACTTGAGACATCTCAGACCAATTTGTATCCTATTATTTTTCAAATAAATCAGAAACGTTTTATACAGACAGGGAATAAAGATTATTGTTGATAAGTTCAATGCTATTGAGTTAAGCGTAGGCCCTCAACTGTGTTAACTGTGTCTCGTGTGTTAACTTTCATACAAAAGTAATCCATTGATGGTATACATCACTGCTTGTATACGGGTCATTCCGTGTCAATTCAACACGCTTTTGGACCTGACCGTCACAGATTAAAATGAAATTTGGTGTGCTGATTGGACTCGATGAGAAACCCCCAGAACCGAAATTTTTTGTCCTTCGGTTGATTGTTTTTTGAGATATGGGTTAACGAACTTTTGACTAATTAGCATGACCTGCTATGTTTGGACATTCATATCTCCAAAAGTAAAACACCTACAGAGATAAAATTTACACCATTTTAAAGCTCTTGAAATGGCCCACATTTGATAACATAAAATCAAAATTATACCGCAGACCACAACAAAGTTACGCATTAATATGACCTTTGACCTTGATTTGCGAAAATGCGTATTTTTCAAAATGCGTAATTTTTTTTCTATTTTAAGCTTAAGATGTATGCAACATTTTCAAAAAAAAATTTGGATGGGCACTCTTACAGTTTTTGAGTTCTGATTATTTGAACATTAAAATGTACACACTGTACATGTTCAAATATACATGTACAGTGTATTATGTTAGTAATGTGTAATGTACATTTAATAGTGTCTTATTAGACATGCAAAAGCGCCAACTTAAAAACATACCGCAATACATCTTGGAAAGCCGAGCACAGTTACAAAAAACATCAAGTTTCCATGATGGATACTGTGCTGTAGTTTAATTGTAACTAATGCCAGTTTGTACATTTTGGGTACCACATTGCCTCAAAATCATCACATCCTTGATGGTTACTGACGTTGCTTTGAACCAGGATTTTACCCAAAATCTGTCATTTCTGGCCATGCACATTGGAACATGCATATTGGCTATTCCACTAACAAATCAATATAAGAGCTTGACAAAAAAAATAGCAAAAGTTTTTGTCTCTGCTGACCAAATAAATATTTTAGTAATTTTCTTTTCGTAAGTAAAAATCAATGTTTGTCTGATCACTTTTTATTCCATTTACAGGTTTAACAATTCAAGCTTTTCAAGAATCAAACAAGATGGCTTCAAGTTCAAGAGTAACAGATCAGTCACTCCTACAAAAGATGAAGGGACATTTTGAATGCCAAATCTGTGAAGACCTTATCAAGCAGCCCAAAATGTTGGAGTGTTCTCATTCATATTGTTTGGACTGCCTTAAACAACTTTCAAAGAGAAAGACAGTAATCAGTCAAAAGATAGCATGTCCAGTATGTCGTGGTGAAACTCCAATGATGGGAAAAGGAGTTGCTGATCTGCGAACTGACTTCAAGATGATTTCTTTGTTAGATGAAATCAAGCGGCATGAGAGTCAACCACAAATTCAACCTGAGGAGTCTGTTTCTAAATGTAGTAAGCATATTGAGAAGAATCTCATATTGTATTGTGACACATGTGACACAATGGTATGCATAAGTTGCCTTGCAAACAGCCACGGAGTACACAAACTCGCTGAACTGAGTGAGATGTTAGAGAGATTCAAGAAGAAAGCCAATGAAGTATTCGCAGCCGTAGAGAAACATCAAAAGAATTTTAACATTGCCATACAAAAGATAGACTTGTCTCAGAAGAGTTCAGATATTATGTTTGCCGATGCCCAAAAACACATCTTAAAGCAGGCTGATGAGGCAGTTGCAAGGGTCAGAGAGGGGCAGAAGAGAAAGATGAAAGAAACAGAGAAGAGACATAAAGACAAAGCCAAGAAATTTGCATTTGCCACAGCCGCAAACAAAACAGAAATGACCACAGCACAAAAAATTGAAAAAGAAGTTACCGTACTCATGGACAGAAGAAGCTGCTGTGAAAATCTTGTTCTCATTAACAAACTCTTGCAAGACCTCATAACAAACACAGAGACAAAACCACATGACCCATGATCGATGACCCAGGGTAAAGTTGGACTTTCAATTAAATTTTGGTTTGGTTTCTAATCCTCATTTTTATACTTCTTTCTGAAAGCCTCTTTTGTGGTTGCAGGCCTGATACTTCATGGGGGCAAGCTCTGCATGGTCTTCTCCTTGTTGCCCCTTGAAATGTCAAAATAGAAATTGACAATTTCCTCATAGAGGTGCCCTTTACCAAGGGAAAACGCCTTGGTGCTCTTGCCCTTTCCAAATCGAGGCATTTGGCCTGTGGTTGGATTTTTTTGTTTTTGTTTTTGCATTATTGTACTTCTAAGAATTCTTTACAGCCATTAAGGTCGTTTTTAGCTGCTTTTGTATTTTATTTGTGTGTACTTTATATTGTATAAAGGGTGTATATTGTATAAAGAACAGGGTCCAATTTCATTGAGCTGCTAAAGCACTGCTTATTTTTGCTTACCAAAAATGTCTAACCTATATTTGCTGCTTAAACAGCTTTAAGAAATTGGGCCCAGTACATAGAAAATTAATAGGGATAGCATGCTTAAATAAAACAAAAGAAACTAGAGCTGTCTGTCTGTAAGCGAACAAACCACAGACAAGCTGTTCCAGTTGTTTCAGCCACTAACAAAATTTGACAAATTCAATTAAAATTGACTGGATTCATTGGAATAGTTTTGCAAATACAAGACCCTCTTCAATGTCCACGGGTTTACAGGATGTTTTGTGGTTTGTTTGAATAAATAATTGTTCAAGCATTTTTTTGGCTGCATATTGGTCTTGTTAAACTGCACCTTTAAGGTGATGTCATGTGACACTTGATGATTTCATTAGAACAGGACTTCAAGTAAAGGTTATTACGCATTCCGGCTTGAAGACATGCAATTAAGCTTCAGCTTGATTGTGTATTTTTTCCTGTAAATATAAATCTCTGAAAAGTGCCCCTTGAAGGTGACATCATGTGACACTTGATGTCATCGTGATGTGACTTCAAATTGTATCTTCAAGTAGGCTTGAACCTTCATTTCTGATTGGGCGATCAATAGCAACAAGGAGTGTGATATAAACCTATATGTTGCACGGCTCATAGCACACTCTGTGTGATACACTGTTATAACTCCGCGTATTGCGCTATTCTGAGCTATACGCAAAAAGCACAGCTAAAGAAGACAGTGTAAACTCAAAAGTGGCGCATTCGGCACTTTTTCCCCGTGTACAGCGGAGCGTCATCCATCTTTACTGCGTGCCAAGTTAGCTTGAAAATCGTTATCATCAGAGTGGTCGTAGAATAGGGAAAGAATTAGTGTGTCTGCGTCCCATATCCAACTGCGTCCCATATCCAGCTCCTTTGATATGGGATGCAGAAGGCCTATATTTTTCTGTATTTCACTCCCGCTTGTGTGATAACTTATAGTAGATGTAACACATTCCAGCTTAGATACATGCCAGGTCTTGGCTCGATCACACATTTTTTTCTGTATACATGTATATAGATCTTTTCAAAACGGCACCTATAAGGTGACGTCACTTGACACTTGATGGCACTACTAAAACAGGACCTCAAATTTTAGATGTTACACATCCACATCCTGGCTTGAATACATAACACAAAGTTTCAGCTTGATTGGGCATTTTTTCCTGTAAATAAAAATCTTTAAAAAGTGTACCTTCAAGGTGACGCACAGGACACTTGATGACGTCATCGTGATGTGACTGTAAATTTTAGATGTTGCACATCCTGGCTTGAATACATGTACAAAGCACAAAGTTTCAGCTTGATTGGGCATTTTTTCTGTAAATAAAAGCTTTAAAAAGTGCATCTTTAAGGTGACGCCACAGGACCCTGTGATGACGTCAGTGTGATGTGACTGTAAATTTTAGATGTTACACGTCCTTTGAATACATAACACAAAGTTTCAGCTTGATTGGGAATTTCTTTTCTGTAAATAAAAATCTTTGAAAAGTGTACCTTTAAGGTGATGCCACAGGACACTTGATAACGTCATCGTGATTGTAAATTTGAGATGTTACACATCTCAGCTTGCATACATGTGAGGGTTCAGCTTGATCGCACATTTTTAAATGTTAATATAGATTTTGTATTACTGCACCTTTAAGGTGACTTCACTTGACAGTTGATGGCGACATTACAACAGGCCTGCGAATTTTGGATGTTACACATCCTGGCTTAAATACAACAAAGTTTCAGATTGATCACGCATTTTTTCCTGTAAATATAAATCTTTTAAAAGTGAGACTTTAAGGTGACGTCACATGATGCTTGATGACATCATAACGACAAATATGTAATATGAACGAGGTCTCACCAAGGTCTTAACATTTTTTTGAAGAAGAAAAACAAAGGCAAACTTTGACCTTCCGGTCTGACCGGAAGGAAAGGTCGTACGATTTTGTTGTTGAGTTCTAAAATGTTGCCCCAGTCGGGATCTATCAGATGCCCATTTATAAACATCATAGGTTTAGTATTGAATGAAATACAGTGAATAGCAAATGGTCATTTTTTTACCTGATTGGCTTGTAATTTGAAACCCGATGACGTCACAATGATGTCATTGTTGTATGCACTAGGTCTAATCAAGGTCTAAACATGATAGACATATGATGAATTTTTGCCTTTAGGCATGGAGAAAGAATTAGCAAGAGAAAAAATTAATGATAATAATAAACTAGAACAGCAAAGCTGCCATGGTGAGCTGCCGATCGCCCGATAGATAAAACAAATACTAAGAGAAAAATAAATCATTTGATCAACTGATGTTAGGGGTGGGAACATTAACAGGTATGCACTTGACCATTGCGTACTTGATTTAAAGTGGGATGGGCAAGGGCTGACAAGGAAGAGACACAAATAGATACAAAACAAATAATAAGATTCATAGACACACCCAACACATTGCATACAACAGGTATACAATGTGCTTTGAGGTGTGTGTGTGTGTATGTACAGATAGCGTCAACAAACTTGGAAATTTTTTACCATGTCAGAAAATAATTGCAATTACACATGGGCCTACATGAACTACGTGCTTTCATTTCTTTATACATTTTAAAGATTTGCACTTTTCTTTCTTATTTGGATAGTTGAGGAACAATTGATGAAAATAATCATTAACACACACTTCCAACACATAGTACTCAATGTGTTTGGGAACTTCCAACAAAGTATACAATGTGTTTGGCACTTCAAACACATTGTAGAGTTGGAGGTGTGTTTAGACTGCATTGGGGGTAGGCTCAGAATTGGGGAACAAAAAATGTAAGCATAGAAAACTGTATTTAAAATCTATAGGGGAAAATGGGGTTGTATCCAGACAGGTGAGGAAACAATTAGAAAACAAAAATAGCAAGGAACCTCAAATATTACAGCATGGTGAAAAATATTGGGGAATTAGAATGCATTAAATCTTCATGTCAGTAGCAACATTTGATTCAAGTTTCAAGTCAGTACATCATTGCAAATTAACGAGTTATGACCATTAAATGTTTTCATTGTTTTAGATCATTCAACCGAAACCTGTGATAAACTCTTTGAATTTTATCTATTCATATGAATCTACATGTACGTAGTAATATTTGATCAAAGTTTCAAGTCAGTACAACATTGCAATAAGGAGTTATGACAGCTCATTCAACGGACAGACAGACGGACGGAAAGACGGAAATTGTCATTACATAGGCTCACTCTGCTTCGCAGCTCGCCAATAATAGAAAATCAGGTTGACAAAAACAACACCTGTTCAAACTGCGGCGCTGGGACAGCTTATAAATAAAATAAATTCAATTCCTTTTATTATTTTGTTATCGCCATGACTGGCACAAAAATTGTTTTCTTTTGCTGTGCAGGAAAACACAACAATGAGAACAAATTCATAACAAATTGGTTGAAATCTACACCAGGAAGGGCCTAGCGTAAGCTTACTGTCAAAGCTCACTATAGAGAACATTATTCAGATTAAAGGCAAAGTACAGAATTGATGATATCAAATGAAATTGATCACAACAAAAGCAACTTGATTTTTTGCCAAATTATTCAAATACACAAAGTTAGGAAATGTTCCCCTAGGGAGATTTAGTAGTAGGCAGGGAGGTGAATACCTGACACAGGGCAAACCGGCTAAACAGACGACTACCATCGTCCCAAAACACGTAAAGGACTACCATGTCCCGCTGACACAAATTGTGGCCATACCCAGGGCACCACGCCCTTCCAAACACAAGAACTACCTTGTCCACTCCCACATGAAACACTTGTGTAAAAGTTCTGTATGCACTGTGCTTGTTGTGCAGGGAACTATCAAATCAACTGTTTTCTTTGAGCATATATTTTTCTTTGGGGGGCGGGGGGGGGGGGGGGTAAGGACAGGTGGTGCCGCCTGCATGCGAACACCAGGCGCACGCACAAACACGCAGACAATTGACTAATTTAAGGTAGCTGGTATGAGCATGAAACCGACATATTGCTACAATGAACAAAAATACTCCGCAGAGTATTTCTATTAATGTAATGCTAATTTTCAGAGCTCATAGTCTAATTAAGGAGATTAGGTTCCATGTAAACATTGAACAGCAAAAAGAAAGACCTTGGTTGGTGGCTGGCCGCTATTAGTGGTTCTTGCCTTTGGCTTGGTCCATTAACAGCGGCCAGCCACTGACCTGGTAACAAACATTGCAGAGAAGACCAACTCCTCACACTGTTATTGCCTATAATACCTGTACCTGCTAAAAGTTAACCCTTTCCTTTTAGTTGACTACACTCATACCCCTCTTCATTACCATTGGTGACTTTAGTTGACCAAGCTTACACACAAAAAAGCCATAAAGCCTGAGCACAAAGACTACTTGCAATAAGGCTGTAGTTTGTCCATGTTCACCCTCCATACCCAAGCTTACCATGGATCTTTCCAATGCTGGTAAAATAAAATAAGGTTGCTATTATTAATGCAATCTCTTTAATTTAGAATCTAATGATCCGAAATGCTTAACAACTATGAAGTGCCATAAGGTTGTGTACAAAAAGTGTTGGAGTTTACAGAAAGGCAAAGAACTTTGACATCAATGATTTTTTTATTATATGCTTGGGAGTCAATCCTGGGGGGGGGGGACAAGGGGACACGTCAATCCCCCCCCCCCCGCACACTTTTTGAAGGGTGGGGGACATTGCTGCAAACAATATCTTTATGGTGATAGTAGAGTAGCGGTTGTTTATGTCTTAACAATCCATAACGAAAGGGTTAACCTGCTGATATAATGAAGCCTTAAAACCTGTGATATTTTATGTCATTAGCCTTAGATGCCCAACCAAATCTGTGTTTTTTTACCAAAAAATCATCAACTTGTTGCACAGTATCACCAATTTAACATTTAATATATATTTTTATATATACTTAATTGAAAATGAAAATCTTGATAATTGCATTTCTCTAGAATGTTAAATTAAATATCTAGAGGCTATATTAATTACTTTTAATTAATATTTCATTATCAGTGTGTATGAAAAATGAAAACATGCTGGCCCCTTGCTTGCTATCTCATTTCAACCTGATGATTAGGTTCACTACCAGTGACCTTAATACACATGTCACAATGGCTGACAGGAGGGAACAACTGTTTATTAAATTTGCGAAATCTAAAGGAGTAAATGTTTATTTTAAAATAAACCTCAATGCAGGGTTGACAGATATGGCAAAAGTGTCGTTCCATATCTCTCCAGGCTTCATATTCAATAACTTTGCTAAGTAATTTTCCCAGATTTTCATCTGTGATCTCTTTTTTACATGTATGTGTTTTTGTGGAGTCATTTTGTAAAACTTTTTATCTTTTGTTAGTATTGTTTGTGTTTTGTATTTTTTATTATCTTTTTATCCTGCTAATTTTATTGTAATTTAGCTGTTTTGACACGATTTTGATATGCAGAAATAAGTAAAAAATAAATACATGTCGTTTGTATCAAAGTGAAAACCAATAAATAAGCTTCAAGTGCATCAAGAGCATTCAACTTCATGTCATTTTTATTACCAAATGTGGATCGTAGAGGGAGGAGGTATGTTGAAAAGTTTTTGGCAACTGTAAGCTGTGACAAAGTGACGATAACCTCACTTGGTTTCATTCTGAAAGCTCACTGATTTATAAACTTCACATCAACGCCAATCCTCCAGAGAAACTTTTGTCTGAAAAACTGTCTAAGTCAAGAAAGATGCATTTGAAGATCCCAAAACAGCACCATTGTCTTTAGTTTCAATGTGAGAGCTCAATGATTATAAAATACTAGTCCTGAAGAGAAACATTTCATTCACAGACACCGTGAAAATTAAGAAAACTAATGTTCTGTCAAGACTCTAAGATAAACATTGCTTTTTGTTTTGCAGCACTTGATGAGTATTGCTCCCTGAAAAGATGAAACGTTTGCTGCCGTTTCTAAAATGTGCAAACATTATTTGATGACAGTTTTACAGCAGATTAGCTTGTCATTTCACAAGTCAACAAGCTTTCTTTATAGTTTCATAATAAATGGGGATCCTTTCATCACCGAACTAGCCAGCCGGACCACTTGGAGAGAATTTTGACTGGTTTTGGGGTGTATTGACTAGCATTTGGTCAGTGGACTGTTGTGGGAAAACACTGTACATCAGGCTGGTTGTTCATTCAAAACTAGAGGATTTAAATGAATTTACCCCTCCAAGAATCAAATGGAATATGTCTTTAAATCTTGGATTAGTATAAATTGTTTATCAGATTAATGGAACATTCCTAAAACTAAGGGTATATTTCAAAGACTAACAACATCAAAATCCATCTTTGGTCTTCTCATTTTTTTTCTGTGTCACATGAACTGGTTCATTCAAAATTCAATGTAAACCTTTACTCTCCTCAAGTTCTTGAAAGAATATTGTTTACCTTTTTCCTATACCAACTACATAAAACAGCCCAGGGCTATAAAGGTTAAGGTTCAATGTCATTGAGTTTACTGACTGGATCTACTGTATGGGTGTTTCATACAATGCAGTAATCTAATGCATATTATACTGTGTACACTACATGCAGAGATCTACCCAGCTAACACAATACCTTGTTACAACGTTGCACAACGTTGTGATAAGGTTGCAATTTGGTTGATGGGATGACAACGTTTTGACTACGTTGCAAGAACGTCAGATCTTAACATGATCTTCAACCAATGTTGTACATTGGTTGCATGTTGGTAATTTATGCAACGTTACCGAAAGGTTTAGAACCTAACATGCTCACAACATTGTATTTTGGTATTATTACAACGTGGTATTTAAGTTAAGGCAACAACGTTGTCGATAAGTCATATTTTGGTCTCAACAAAACGTAGTAATTTTGTTGCGACAAGCACGTTGTCTGCACGTTGCATTGTGGTTTTATCAAAACGTCACAATTAAATCGCGGCGGTCACATTGTCTTGACGTTGTATTTTGGTATTATTATAACGTAGCATTTAAGTTGTGGCAGTCACGTTGTGTACACGTTGTAATTTGGTAACATTAAAATGTAGCAATTATGTTGTGACAAGCACGTTGTCTGCACGTTGCATTTTGGTTTTATCAAAACGTCATAATTATATCGCGGCGTCACATTGTCTTGACGATGTATTTTGGTATTATTATAACGTAGCATTTAAGTTGTGGCAGTCACGTTGCTACACGTTGTAATTTGGTAACATTAAAATGTATCAATTATGTTGTGACAAGCACGTAGTCTGCACGTTGCATTTTGGTTTTATCAAAACGTCATAATTATATCGCGGCGTCACATTGTCTTGACGTTGTATTTTGGTATTATTATTATAACGTAGCATTTAAGTTGTGGCAGTAACGTTGTTTACACGTTGTTTTTTGGTAACATTAAAACATAGCAATTATGTTGTGAAGAGCATGTTGTCTGCACATTGTATTTTGGTTTTATCAAAACGTCATATTTAAATCGCTGCGGTCACGTTGTCTTGACGTTATATTTTGGTGTTATAAAACGTAGCATTTAAGTTGTGACAGTCACGTTGTCTACACAATGTATTTTGGTAACATTAAAACGTAATATTTAAGTTTCGGCTGTATGTTGTCTTGTCGTTGTATTTTGGTATTGCACAAAAAAGTAGCCTTACTGTTAAAGTTGTGACAGCCCGTTGTCTTAATCTTCAAACGCATATTGTAACTATCATCTTGTGGCCTTGTAGATTTATCACAACGTAGTATCTTTGTTTTTACCATCACGCTGTGACATGTATTTTAGGTTAATTACAACGTACAAATAATAGTATTTATGTTTTGACTATGACATCGTTTGGCGTTGTATTTTAGTTTGTATTGGCGATGTTTAGACCATTTTGTTGAATAGTTCAACAAGCTCGTTTGAATGGTTTTGGAGGACATGGTAGGCCTGTTTGACATCGCAAACAAGTTTTTGTTCTCATCTTACTTTTTTATTAATATCGGTTGTCATAAATTAGGCACTTGAGGAGCGGCATTTCTATCAGATTTGCATTTAATGATCAATCTGAACAGTACTAATCATTAATTGCATTTAATTGAGCTTATTGTGTCAAGCAGCAGTGCGCTGGTGAGGGGTGAGATTCGATTCTACCCCCCCCTCCCCACCACCACCACCACCACCTGTACAGCGGCATTCCAAGCTGTAGATAGAATCTTCTAGAGAAACATTTACCCTTGATAGGATTTTCTATCCTCACTTAGGCCGTTTTGTCCCCCACTAAAAACTTCCTCTAAAACCATTGTGTTAAATAGTTCAAGCAGATCGTTGGGATGGTTTCGGAGGAAATTAGCTAACAACATTGGTAGGCCTAATGTTTGTCATCACGAACAATGTTTGTTCTCAATTTAGTTTTTTATATCGATTGTCATCATAGGCACTTGAAGAGCGGCCTCCTTATCAAATAGGCATTTAATTATCAATCTGAACAAACCATTAATTGCATTTAATTGACTTTATTATATGGGTTTTGAGGCATTGCATGGTGAGGTATCAGTATATATTCGGATTGTGGTAACACCATGTGTAAAAATATCTACTTGCTGTGTAGACTTGTTCTTTAGAGAACTTGTCTTGCTATTTATTCTACTACCGCGGAGTAGGTTTTTTTCGGAATTCGGGAGACTTCTCAGTTCTAAAAAGAACTGTCCTGCTTATTAACTACTACTTGGGCGGGAGGTAGGAAATCGGCCTGGACTACTACTTTAGCTTTGTGGACCGGGGGGACTTCTCGTAATTAACTGCACTGCCGCGGAGTGAGTTCTTTTGGTCTCAACGTTTCGACTAGCTTGCTCTAGTCATCGTCAGGAGACTGAAGAGTGTAAGACATGCTGGACTATTTATAAGGATTCAGAGGTTTCAGTGTAGAGTCATTCACTGCTCTGATTGGTTCTTCTGAAATGAGAACTGTGATTGGAGGGCTCAGAGTTATTGTGTGGGTTGCCCATTGTGTGTGAGTGCCCTGTGCAGTGGGGCATGTCAGTAGACTGAGGGATACCAGTAGAGTAGGGTGGTAGGATTGTGTGCCAAATATTGCTGATGAAGTAGCCGATATCTTGATGCACTGTATTGTGCTTGTGTATTTCAATAGCTTCCCTGATGCGACGTGTATACCAATGTCTCTCAGGAGCTATGATTTGAGCTTGATCCCAATCTATGACATGGTCTAGATCAGCAGAATGTTTGACAATGGCAGATTTGTCATATTCTCCTCTGCGGCCATAGGCTTTGTGTTCTTTCAGCCTTGTGTTGTCTCCTCTAGAGGTTCCCCAACCTACAAACTCGCAAAGCACTTAACAAAGCTTTTACACCCACTTGTGGGTAAAACGCTTCAACATGTACCCAATTCAGCAGGGTTTATCGATATCATAAAGGGAATTGAGTTGCAGACCTCTGATGTACTAGTGAGTTTTTATGTCAAATCACTATTCACTAACGTCCCTACCGATGAAGCATGCCAAATCACCAAATCGGTTCTTGAACAAGATAAAACTCTAACCAACCGTACCAGCCTAATTAAATTTAATTGACTTTATTATGTCAAGCAGCAGTGCACCGGTCTGGGGAGAGATTCGATTCTTCGCAACCCCCCCCCCGACCACCTGTACAGCGGCATTCCAAGCCGTACATAGAATCTTCGAGAGAAACATTTACCCTTGATAGGATTTTCTATCCTCACTTAGGCCGTTTTGTTCCCAGCTAAAAACTTCCTCTAAAACCAAATTTGTTTCTAAATTTCAAAGACACTTTCAAATTTTGAAATACTTTAGTGTACCACTAAATATGTTTTGTTTCAGTTATGAAGAAAAAAGGAAGACATACGTTTTCGCTCAACCTGCCGCATTGACCAGCGTGCGGAATGCTGCATGTCTACTAAAAATTAATATGACAACGTCATGACAACGTAAATATCACATATGCAAATTTGTAGATTGGGCTTAGAAGTTGTACAATACATACAAAATATTTCACGAAATTTGCCAAATTTATGAACTAGGTGTACTGGTTTCTTCTTGTTATTGTCTAAACTAACAGAGGAAAATATGGATAAATATAATTCAGTAACTAAACATGTAATTTTAGAATAAATTAATTAAATGGAAACAATTAAAAAAATATATACCCCCGTGATTGCAAAAGTCCGGAAATTGGTCTGTATATATAGTACATGCTGTACGATGTATAGTATACAGGTACAGTGAAGTCCGGTTACGACAATGCGTAGTAGGAACCTACCTTGGTAAGTTTGTAAAAGTAATTCATTGATCATGTTGACATATCACTTAACAATATTATTCATGAAACTATTGTATAATTAATCGATATAGCAATCAATAATATAATTTAGGGCTGACGTTGTGACAACGTTCAGGGTACTGAAGAAAGATACGTTGTTGTAACATTCTTTTTAATTGATTATTTACAACATTACAATGTTGTGTATACGTGCCAACAACGTCGTTGTTTCGTTGCATCATTACGTTCTAAAGACGTACAGGGGAGTCGACAAAGATTCGTTGCTACAACGTTACTTAGATTACTATATAACAACCAAACAAACACTCTCTGAGAACGTTGTTGCAACGTTAAATATAAGTTGTAATAAGGTCACTGGAAACGTGTCTTAAACGTACCAACAACGTGGTTGTTACGTTGCGTCATTACGTACGGAAGACGTATAGGGGAGTCGACAAAGTTCCGTAGCTACCACGTTATATTAATAACGTTACTTACACCAAAGTCTGACTTCATTACAACGTTGTGAAAACGTCAAATTGTTAGCTGGGTAAATATAAAAATGGGTATTTCCAGCAGATCTGAGAGTACTACTTGGGGTGGTGTGTTGTGTGCCATCGTGTGCTGTGGATTGAGTGATTCTGCAATGTTCAACTAGCGCTGCATTCATTTCCTGTTAATTCTTCCCTCACAATTCAAGTAAATTGCAGTAGAAATTAGTCAAACAACAGAGGTAAGGCCAAATGGGTTGAGGTATTTTAGGAATATTATGGTTTAATTAACAGGACATTATTCTAACAACCCTGTGTCATGCCCATACAATGTAAGCTAGGCTAATTAGTATTTTATTTGGATTGAGTGGGCATTACACAAGCTGAATGCCAATGCCAGAAACTAATATCAATTTAAACCCTTCTACTGACTTTCTAATCATCCAATATCCTCCACATGGTTTTCACAATGACAGTCATGACAGAGCATGGACAGTAGGAACATCTATCTAGTAATATTGTCAAGATTGTAGTAGCAGCTTAGATTGTAGTGTTTATAGTGGCTTATGATCGTAGGCATACCATCATGTCATATCATGTAGTGAACATATGCATGTACACAACATATAGGCCTAGGCTACATGGTATGCTTTAATTAAACACAGTCAGTTCTGTGCAGATGATGCAACTTAAAGCACAACATTGGTAATTTTCAACGACTAGTATCCGCACTTTATGTGACCCAACATTTGACATGAAATAACAAACCTGTGAAATGTTAAGCTCAATCGGTCTCCGGAGTCAAGAGAAAACAGTGGAAAACCACTGTTTTCAAACATAGGGTATTGGACACGTGCGATAAAGATTAATTGTTTTGCTCATTTTTCTAAAAACTATAGCATTTTAAGCAAAAATATTTCTAGGGAAGTTTACCACCATGACCATCATACCATGTAAGTTATGTGCCAATCTGTGAACATTTATAATTTCAGTCTTACCAATATTGCACACACCTTTTGAGTCCAGTTTATACATGCATGATAATCGTGGATCTTGATTATCACAAACGTCTTCGGCAACATACAGTCACAATAACGATAACGATAAACTGTGTTTTTCAATGATCACGCGCCAAGTTTGAACTAGTAACTGGCCTTTACTGGATCGATGCAGTGGAACAATTACAAATGGTTGGGAAATTGTTGGAAAATGTTACTGAAAAGTTAGATATCACTTTGGGTAATAAACTTTACATGTTACAGTGTCAGTCACATCATGCAGGAAGGGTCAAGTGTTGACTGAATCAAAAATGTGACTCAAGGTAGAAATCATGTGAACCAGTAGCATTTATTTGCTCATTGCTTTCCAAACAAAGGCATAGTACATACAGAATATCATGACATTCAAGTCAAATTGCTGCGCTTGTGAGACTCTTTTCTCTGGTTATTTATTTTTGGTAAAACCTTTAATTGCCAGCAAGGTTGCACAAAATGAAATTGAACAGTTTTTAAAAGACAAAGTAAGAAAACTGCTATTCTATCCCATAGAAAATTATTGTGAATGGTTTTGAGTAAAGAGGGGCACTTTTTGTGGCATGTACCAGACGCATCACTTAAATGCGCATGACGTATGTAAGACCAATTCTGATTGGTGATCAATCCTAAAAGTACGAGCCTTAACAAGATCCAATCAGAGTACTTTTTAGATAATCAGTTTACGCTGAGTTGGACTAAGGCTTACTGAAAACTTTGGTGATAAATTCTTCTAAACTTTATACATCCTAAGAAGCATGGGCTTTTTCTTTAATAAAAAATAAAAATTTAACATCAGTGTGATGTAACAACATCAGTGTGATGTAAGATTATATTGTCTTCCATAGATTCTTTTAAGAAGTTAAAGCGTTGCTCCTATTTTCAGTTGTGTACAAAAAATGAGTTGCAATTGGGATGATAATTCATAAAGTCGAAAAATCTGTGACTATTATGATGCTAGACAAAGAGCACAAGCAAATTGATACTTTATGTTATTAATGTTGTTATCATTCTTCATTAAATTGACAGGTTACCAAGTCCAGCTCTTTCAATCGCCATACAAGATGGCTTCAAGAGTAACAGATCAACCACTCCTTCAAAAGATCAGCGAGAGACATCTTCAATGTCAAATCTGCATGGACTGCTTCAAGGAGCCAAAAATGCTGGAATGTTTTCATTCATTTTGTCTGGAATGCCTCAAACACCTTGCAGAGACTAATCCAACCAGTCAAATGCTAACATGTCCAGCGTGTCGAGATGAAACTTCATTGAGTGGAAGAAGAGGTTCTGACTTACGTACTGATTTCAAGTTGATTTCTTTGTTGGATGAAATAACAGAGCATGAGACTGAACTACAAAGTCAACAATAAATTCAACCACCTAGTCAGGGGTCTGTTTCCAAATGTAGCAAGCATACTGACAACGATGTCATCATGTACTGCGGCACATGCAAACAGTTGATATGCACCACTTGCATTGCAAAAGACCACAGAATGCATCATGTTGTTGAACTAAATGAGATTTTAGACAACTGTAAAGGAAAGCTGTAAAACTGTTTGCAGAAGTAGATCAACTTCGCATTGATTTCAAGACTGCTTTACAAGACATAGCTATGTCTAGCAAGAAGTTGGATTCCTTGTTTCCTGCTACCAAAGCAAAGATCTCAAAGAAGGCTGATGAGGAGATTGCCAAAGAGATTGCAAGGATCAGAGAGGAGGAGCAGAAGCTGATGGAAGAATTAGATTAGATTCATAAAGACAGAGCCAAGACAATGAAAATTGCAGAAGCCACAAACAACAAAGAAATGACCACAGCAAAAAATAAGAAAGATGAAGTGATCCGACTCATGGATACAGGAAACTGCTGTGAGATTCTACATCTCATAGAAAACTGATTACAAGAACTCAAAGTCTACACAGATTTTTTACAACCAACCAAAGTGCCCCATGAATTGGCTTACATGGACTTTGAAGATGATCAGAAATCACTTGGGAGACTGGTACCTAAAGAAGAACTAAAACCCAAAGCAGCAACTTTGGCTGCGTCTAGACAGCCAATATGTAATCCCCAGACAAAACTCACACAAAAGAAATGGATGCTGAAAACAGAACTAACAAACTACAGGAACAGAGCTAAACAGACGAGACAGTTGTCTCCGTGTGACATCGCTGTACTTTTGAATAGTGATATTGTTGTTGCAGATTTGAAAAGCTGCAGCTTGATTAAAATATCAGCAGACAGCACAAAAGCCCTACCAAAAACAACATCAGTCAAAGATCTTTTTTTATCCAAGCAGAGTGACCGTGAACAAGAATGATGAGCTGATTGGTGTGGATCATGAAGCAATTAAGATGTTCAACAGGAATTACCAGCTTCTCCTAGAGTTCAAAGGGGGTGAAGGGTCGGACAGATGGCCATCATGCATTGCTGTGGACAACAACAATCTGATGGCAGTGGGTTATCCGAACAGGATCTCTCTACACAGACCAGATGGATCCCTCATCTCAAAACTGCCTGCCCTTGGGATTGGTCAATACTTGACTATCCACAAACATCAATTCATCTACACCAACTTGGAGGACAAGAAGTTGGTATCAATAAATTATGGTGGTGGTATTGTGTTCTCAGTGGATATCCATCATTCCGGGTGACCTCGTGGGGTGTGCTGTGACAAGGATGGCAGCATCTATGTTGCTGTTGGATGTGCAAGGCTACCACCTTCACCAGGTGAGATCCAGCAATACAGTTATAATGGCAATTACATGAGACGAATCATCATGCTACATGAAAGTCCACATGGAGTCTTGCCAACAGCATCAAGTGATCTGGTGGTGACTACAGAGAAATCAGTTCAGATCTATCACCACTTAAGGACAACTTAAAGCAAATGTACATCATTGGTAATTTTCAAAGACCAGTATACACACTTAATGTGACCTAACAAGTACATGAAATAACAAACCTGTGAAAGTTTAAGCTAAATTGGTTTTCGGAGTCATGAGGAAACAGTGAAAAACCCTATTATATGTTTTCACTGTTTTCAAACATCGGATTTTATCACCAGTGATAAAGACTCATTTCATAAAAACTATAGCATTTCAAGCAAAACTATTACAAGGGAAGTTTTCCCTCATGACCATTTTTATACCATGTAAGTTATGTGCAAATCTGTGAACATTTATATTTTCAACCTTACCAATGTTGTACACACCCTTTAAGGGAGGGTATACGCTTGGTAATTACTCAAAAAATTAATTCCCATAAATACTTACTTTGTAAAGAGCACTGAAGAGCTGTTGATACTATCAAACATTTTCAGAAACAACAACCTTCCGAAGTAATGTAGTTTCAGAGAAAGAGGTAATTTTTCACAAGAATTTTCGAATCTGAGACTTTTAAGACTTTCTCAGGTATCTAAAAGCACACAATTCTCTGCGGCAAGGGTGATATTTTTTTGCAACTTTGAAGACCAATGGAGCCAAAATGTTGACAGGTTTGTTATTTTATGCATATATATGTTTGGTTTAATACACCAAGTGAGGATACTGGTCTTTGACAACTACCAAAAGTATACCCTGCCTTAACGTGTACAACCTCATTTTTAACCATAGGCAACTTTTACCAATCAATACCACACATAAGCACAAAGCCTAGTATTAAAAGTTGTAGCATTCAAGTTCAATTAAAAAAACTACTACAGTTTTCATCACATTGCGCTCTTATTATTGCAGATGATGCTCACTTTAATTGTCAAAGCCAGGTTCATACTTTGCTGTTACAACTCTGTTTTCGCTGCGAATGTTTTGCGCAAATGTTTCGCACAAATCTTTTGCAAGAGTTGAGCAAACTCTTGCGAATTGTTCATTGCGAATTTGTGAAGTCAAACGCTTCACCTTCGCATTCGCAGGAAGTATGGACCAGGCTTAACTCTGATCTTTTAACCATTTGAAATTGTTTTACTGGTTTGCTTTTTAATGGACATTGCTCCAGTTATACAGTGTGCCGAGGTGGTGCACTTACAACAATAAATGATTTGGTTGAAAACCAAGTTTGTAAAATGGACTTCAACAGAGTTGCGCTGCTGTGTATCAGGGTTTGCCCTTAACTTTTTCAGTGACTGGCCAGCAGGACCATTTAGCTTGTCATCTCACTAGTCAATCACCTTTTTCACTAGTCCATATTTGAAATGAAATAGGGATGCTTTTCAATACTGAACTAGCCAGCAAGACCACTTGGAGAGAATTTTGACTGGTCCTCTGATGTTTTAACTGGCATTTGGCCAGCAGACCACTGTTAAGGGAGAACACTGTGTATGACTGAGTACATTCACACAAGAATAGTCAAGTAACTTGGTCAATGTGGATGTATTCTTGTTGTAAAGTTGAACTTTAAAGATACAGACTCGTCAAATGAGCAAACAACAAATTTGTGCCACAAAAGTCACATTTGAACCAAAAACATGGGCCGCCCAGCCTGCCCTGCTGATTTGCAATGCCGAAAGGTGTGAGGACACAGCTGTGTGCCAGCCATAGTGTTAGCCAGAGGGGTGTCTGTGTGTCTTTTGGACACCCTGTTTTTAATTTGGACAACCTGTTTTATTTGTTATTTACATGTAAACGTATTGTAAGTGAACAATTTGGACACCCAGTTTCTAAATTTCCAGCAAATTTTGACAACCTTTCACCAAATCCTGGCTAAAACCTTGGTGCCAGCTGAGACTAGAGACAGCACAGGGAACACGGTATTTGAAAAGCTAGTGCAGCAAGTCCTGAGCGCAGAGCACAGCACACATGGAGTACGGCGGTAATTGAAATGCTCATTAAAAAATATATGCAGCTCCTTGAGAGTAGCCCGATGGGTAAAACAATTGAGTAGGCCTGCAGCGCTAGAGCGATGGCCATACGAACAGTTTACATAATCCAAACACAGCCTTGAGTTCAACTTTATCGGCATGTCGTGGCCGAGCGGTCTAGTTAACCGGACCCAAGCTCTGAACTGTTGGCAGCAGCAGAGTGTGGGTTCGAATCCCGGTCATGACACTTGTACCCGTGAGCAAGGCACTTAACCACAACTGCTTCATAAAAAGTTGGTGGATGATACCCATGCCTTCATCCTTACAGAATGTGAAGGGGTATAAAACCCTGTTTCAGCCCCAGGAGTAGGTGACAATATTTCCCTGGCAACAGTTGATTTGGGTTGACAGCCCAAAAAGGTTAAGTGTAACCCTCACCTTGAAGTGGCCGTCTGGCCTTTTGAGTTGGGCTATCTCATTTTAAAAAAAATTACAAAATAAAATATTATTGCTTCATACATAAAAGTCATCATATTGTAGGTCTAGGTGTACATGTAGGCATTGTAGAATTTTTTTCATTGCCAATAGTGTATTTTCAGGCCATGTCTTAGAATCGTAGAATGATTAATATGCACACTCGTTTAAACATTTGGACAAAAATGAACAAAGTAATTCTGATGCAAAGCAAAGAAAGTGCACAATTGTTCATTTCAAACAGTTGCATGGGTTAACAACAATTATGAGACAGGATAATTTCCTAAAAAATACACATGTTTGACATTGTACAAGATTCAAACGTCCAATAACAATGATGATCTTCCATGACACTTTTGGGTCCAGTGCTATAGTCGAGTTCCTGTTGTCCGAGTCCGAGTCTTAGTCTGAGGCCCTGTAATCCCAGTTCGAGTCCTCCCTATCACCGAGTCCAAGTCCCCTTTCGTCTGAGTCCCTCATGTGTATGTAAATTAGTGCTGTCGGTAAGTTATTACGTCACATAGTCATATTCGTGCGTCTGCTGCATGCCCCCAAATTTGTGTTACTTCCGGCTCCAAGGCTGGCATACATTTGTGTGTAATTTTACAAAAAGTCACCTATGTCAACATTCAAAAGCACTTCTTGAGAAAGAAACTTTAATTTTTCGAGGAAACTAGCTCACTCCTATGGCTTCTGGTAATCAGCGAAGCCATTTTTGTAAAGTAGGCATGACTTACACTGGAATTACGCCAAACACCTAGAACAGGGTTGCGATAAATTGTAACAGTCATGTCCTTCTGTTAACAATCGTATGGAACATTTCTGCATGTCAATTACTTTCATTTCTGTCAGACTGGTGACCAGATTTGCTTGATTTGTACTATTCCAATAGGTCAAAACACATTTTAAAGACTCCCAGAATTGATCTCCATTGTGCAATGTTCAGCAGAGTGTGGGTTCGAGTCACAGTCGTGACACTTGTGTCCTTAAGCAAGACACTTAACCATTTTTGCTTCA
>JASTWB010000028.1:0-191229 GCA_032158295.1 Pycnopodia helianthoides
TCCTGCAAGATCATTGCCTAAGATGAAAGTAATTCCCTCTACAGGGAGAGTGGGCCTAATGCCAACAGTAACTGGCCCTAATGCCAACAGTAACTGGCCCTGTCACTAAATTACATTCTAGATTTAGGGCATGGAGTGGCACACTTATACACCCACATTCAACACCTTGAATAAGAACACTTGCACCTGAGGACAACTTGTCAGAAAATGGCAAAATGCTTTCAATCATGAGAAACTGTGCAGCACCAGTATCTCTCAGAATTTTAATCTGTTTTGTTACTGTGTCCTTTAATACCTACAAGTGACACATACCCATCTGAAACAAATGGTTTGTATTCCCTATCATGTTTACATTCACATGAAGGTATCTTCTCTAGACAGTTTATGACTTCATTTTCATGCACTTTCACTTTGATTGCCTCTACAGCATTTGGAGATCTTTTCTCCTGATTCTTCTTTTGTAAGAACCAACAATCTGAAATCAAGTGACCCCTTCTTTCTACAGTAGTCACCTGAAATCTCCGTCCCCTTTTTCTCTGTGGAGCTGTTTTTGTTCCCAGCAGTTTGACTGGTATTATTCCCTTTTGGTGTGTCAGTGTTTTGGTGACCACCATGGGGAGAAGGACTCTTATATTGGCCCATTTTTCGAGTGCCCCCTTGAGTGCCATATTGATTGCCAAAACTCTTGTGTGTTAAGGCATAGTCATCTGCCAATGTAGCAGCCTCATTTAGATATGTTGCTTTCTGCTCGTCTAAGTGAGTTTTTAGGTCACTGGGTATGCATCTCTTAAATTGCTCAACTAGTACTAACTGTTTGAGTTTATCGAAGTCATCCACATCTTTGGATGTACTCTACCTATCAAAAAGAGTTTCCTTTTCCGTAGCAAATTATACGTATGTCTGTCCCTCTTGAAGTCTTGAGTTCCTAAACATTTGCCTGTATGCTTCGGGCACAAGTTCATACGCTTTTAGTATTGCCTTTTTGACAGTTATATAAGTGGAACTTATTATCCACTGTTAAAGCAGTATATGCTTCTTGAGCTTTTCCTAATAACACACTCTGTAACAACAAAGTCCAGTATCTCTTCTGGCCATTTCATACTAGCCGCAATTTTCTCAAAAATCTTACAGTGATTGCCAACAAAGCATTGTGAATAATAGGCCTGCTTTTTAACACCTAATTGTTCTTCTAGTACTGTGCACAACTCTCTTTCAAGTGGCCCCATTTGTGCGGTTACTTGTTTGAAAATCTTTTCCAGTTCACCTGTCTACCTTTAAGTCATTTGCAGTTTTCTTTTGTGTTTCAACGATAAGCTTTTGTCTTTGTACGACATCATGTACAGTAGCGACCTGTCCTAAGCAAACTAGGCATTCATATTTGTTATCTAAATCCGTGTCCTTTACTCTGATGCAATCTTGGTGGAACCACCCACTTTCATCTTCCTCATCTCCACATGTTTCGCATTGAACCCATCTGATCTCATCATCATCAACATTTGTCATAGAGACAGCACATGCTGGAAAATCACAAGCCTCATTTCCCCTTCCTTCTCCTCCTACCCATTTGCACCTTCTTAAACCCATCAAGCAAGCGTTTCTCAAACTTCTGCTCTTTCAGTGCAGAACTATATTCCCTTTCGCACTCTTCCGCAGCTACAGAAACTTCCTGCCACCTATTATACAAATCCTCGTCTTTCACTTAATTTACCCCAATCTTCCATCTGGCAAATCATTTCTGTAAAATCGAACAACTAATCCTAACATGATATATATTGGTATGATTTGCCCAGATAAATAATTACAAATTTTAAAAGATTTTACTTTTTATATCAATGTGCAGTATCTGACTCCTGTGAATGGTCATCAATCCTGCAACCACCTGTTGGATGACTCTAATCCAGGGATGCTTCCCATGAGCCATTTGTCCCAAAGAGCTTTGTTTATAGTGTAACGTCCCCAGTACAAAGTTACAATCAGAAACGGCTCTCTGTTTACTGATATACCGATCAAATGGGGCAGATGTGGCAATGACTGTAACATCATTATAGCCATTGCCTCTTTAACAACTTCCTTTTTGAGTTTGTCGGTTGTAAGTTGTTCTGGATTTAGTGTTTCCTTCACCACCACATCAATACCCTTGTATTTTGCTACCATGCATGCACCGTACCGCCCACTTGCCAATTTGTTAACAAAGTGTTAGTGATCTCTTGGAATGTGCTATAAATTCATGTTTTCGATTTGAAAATGGTGCCAGAAAGTTGTTAAAAAGAGCAAAAATGGATGACAGTTCTTTGCTTGTGCACAAAGGGAAAGGAGGATCAGCTCATTATAAATTCATTATGGGGAAATCCAAGATGGCGGCGCCCATGGCCGTCGGTAAACACGGAGGGAAGGTCAAAATTAATAGGGCGTAAAAGCTCCAGCGGCATCAATAACGGCTTGGCAGCGTCGTGGCATTGATGCCAAGAGATTGGTGATGACATTTAGGTCCAATCCCTCCCAAACCCGATTGAGAATTTGATAGAGCTCCCCTTGATTTCGGGGCCGATTTTCACGTTGAAGCCGCCGCTCAAGCTCATTCCACAAATTCTCTATCGGATTCAGGTCGGGGCTTTGGGCTGGCCATACCATCACCTCAAACTCCCAACTGCCCCCCATTTCTTTGATGAAATCTAGGGTTGGGTCGGCTATGAATTCTTGAGTAATTCTAGCAGTATGCGGTGGTGCATTATCATGCTGAAACAAGAATTCATGGCCGATCAAATGATAGGCAGAAGGTAGCATGTGTTCCCGGAGAATATCAATATAAACCACCGCATTGATGTTCCCCTCGACCCGTGCCAATACATGCACCCCCAAACCATGATCCCAGACCCTCCATGTTTTACCGACGGCACTACACAGTTCTGTGCAAACTCCTCCCCCACCATTCTCGTGACGTAAACCCGTCCATCACTCTGGTAGAGCTGAAACCTGGACTCATCACTCCATAAAACCCTGGACCAGTCATCAGCGGTCCAGGTCAGGTGCTCCCGGGCCCAGGCTAATCGCCGTTGCTTGTGGATCGGCGTAAGGCGTGGCTCATGCCTGGCAACCCTGCCATGCAGCCCAGCATCAGCCAATCGGCGGGAAACAGTCGACCAATGCACTTCGACCCCTGAGGTTCTGGCCAGATCCATGGCAAGCTCAGGGGCGCACAAGAATCTGTTGTGCTGACAGGTCTGCACGAGTAGCCGTGGGTCGTGGGTCGTGGGTCCATCGACCCTGTCTCCCGTTGTTTGTTTAGGTTGTACCTAACCGTACCCTCAGCGATTCCAAGCCGTCTAGCAATTTCTCTATGCGCCGTATTTTTGACCGCGTGAGGGCGCTCTCAAAAATAATTGTATCACTTCCGGGGGTATGACTTAAGCGATTATCGTCTGCTCAGGTAGCTGTGTACAGTTTTACTAACATCGGCGTTCTGTCACTTCTGTGCGCGAGAGAGTTTAGTCAGTGCTTCTAGAATCTAAGGTGGATTAATAACGGCTCCTTTAAAGAAATAAAGAGCCCTGCATCTAATCTTAAAAAATATCAGAACTGGCAGTTATAAGCGTGGCTCATCCTTTCCTCTGTATACTTTTAGAAACAACTGTTCTCCGCAAACAAAAACACATCACTCCTAGACGTGATATCCATCACGGAAAATAAGACCCTTAAAGGAGCCGTTATTACCTTAGATTCTAGAAGCACTGACTAAACTCTCTTGCGCACAGAAGTGACAGAACGCCGATGCTAAACTGTACACAGGTAGACGAGCAGACAATAAGTTATACCCCCGGAAGTGATAAAAATGTTTTTGAGAGCGCCCTCACGCGGTCAAAAATACGGCGCATTGGAGATCCCCTCTAGTTCCACGCTCTGATCATCCCTTTTTCCATATCGGAAAGCTGACTTTTTGGAGGCATTGTTATGGACACGATGTGAACTCTGTGGCATTCAGATGCAAAGCGGGCATGTCGCAATGACCAGTGGGCTGTTCTAGACTCATTTTTTATGAATGGAGGGGTCAGTCTAACGTTATAAATATTCATAGAAACACTTTCCCCACAGCGCGATGTTTGTTGCCATTGGTTTAAATGCCACGATAATGATATTAATGAGGTCACGAATATTTAATGAGGTCATTCAATATGGCAGTTCAACCCTGTCTCGGAAGCTTGCCGAACAATTCGTCGCAAATGGGATGTAATAAACGGAATTTCATGAAGGAAACGTGAATTTATTTTATTAAAGTAATGACACAAGACACAGGTGTGGTATTTTATTTTCTTCTGACTTTATTTAATGGTGAAATCTTCGATTGAAAAATCACAGCAAGGTGCGTAAAAACCTTTGCACGCCAGTGTACAGTATGTGTTGCTGGGTTTGCTGGCCATTGTTCTCAGTCTCTCAATAGTTTTCTGGGCCAATCTCTGTTTCCTCTGTAAATCTTCTATCAATTTTTGTAATGACTGGTTCGTGTTTTTCAGCTTCCTTGTTTCTGGAGGGGTACACTGAATTTCTATGTCAAGTTCTCTGACGAGTTTGGAAATTCCAGGAACGAGAGCCTCCGACTCTATTCTGTTACGGTTTCCCCAACTTTTGGGAACAACTTCTGAAGAAGCTGTTTGTGGACACTGTGATGAGCCGTCAATTATCTCAATGCTGTAGTAGCACCACTTTGCAGTTGGGTTGGCCTTTGTTGTTCCAGGTTATCCGCGCTTTATATGTTTTCTAAAAGTTCGTCTTAGCACTTTTCCTACTCTGGTTGTGTTCAGTGAAGGATAAATTTTGTTAATCTTCTTGTGGGCTTCTTGTACCAGAACATGCCCCTTTGAATTTAATTGAAATAATTTGAGAATATCTTCTGTGTCAGGATTCATATTATGATTGGCTTCACTTTGGTACTATCGTGGCTATATGCTCAGGCAGGTTGTGAAGATCCAGATCAGTTTGTACAAGGTTTCTATCACTCAGTGGTTGGGGTTCAGCCTTGAAAAGTTCAGACATCTTGGACCCATAAATAAATGTTAATAGTGTAAGGATGATTTCCCACTAGATTCAGTATTCCCCCTTTAGTTGTATACATGTACATCTGGACAGATGGCCCATATCCTCTGTTTTACTTATAACACACACATTCTTGAGCTATGACCTCAAGGTCCCCCCAGTACATCTGACCACACTCCCCTGTTGACTATTACAGAAAAAGGGATAGTAGAAAACAATAGCAGTACCCCATAACTGCCAGATGTCAGGTGAGAGTGCGTTTAAAAATTTTTATAAATCTGTTGTAGTGACTTATATGTCTCACCTGCTTATCAGGATTAAACTTTAAAAATGGCATTTTTTAAAGCGTAATTGGAGCATTCAAGTAGCTTTGTGTAGTGGCTTTTAATTCAGTCTCCTTTGTCTTTGCATGATGGACATGTATCATTGATGCATGCTGCGTTGTGGTATTGAGCTTGTTTCTTAAACATCATTACATCAGGTGTGAAATTAATTATTACATGAATTTAAAGGTTTATTATTGACAACACAACTGAAACCCCAGTGTTTGTTTGTTACAAACTCATGTCTAGTTCAATTTTCTTTTTAACAAAATACGAATTGTAAAACAGAAAATATACGTCTCACCTGCTTATCAGGATTGAAATTTTTAAATGGCAATTTTGTTAAGCGTAATTGGAGCACAGAATGACTGGGGGAACCTTAGACCAGCCCAAAACGTTTACTGTACAAAAATTCTGGTAGTAGTTTCATGACAATATAGAAGGTGTCTTGATAACTTAATTTAACTGTATGGAACATTGTAAGAAATAAAAGATGTACTTGAGGATTGTGGTGACATTAGATCTTGTGTGCGTTTTTGAGCCATACACAACTGCCCCAAAATGTGTGTATATGCACTATGGTTTATGTAGGTTGTGTGCACAACTCAATAGAAAAACCACATGTGCATTACAACCAAACTGGGATTGACAAATTGACCTACAAAAAATGAATAGACTACATACTGTAGTGATCTAAAAAGGAATCAACCGCATGCACAAGCTAATTGCTAAGCGCGGTTGGTTTCTGAAAAAAAATATTGATTTTGAATACAATTAACTGAGTACAGTGGCGTGCCTGGGCTAAACATTTGGGATATTTCTGGTCACGCTATACTGATGTATAGGTTTCCAGCAGCCGAGCGAAGACTGTTTCTGCCTCTTTCTTCTCTTCCTCTTCCATTACCAGTACTTCCAACTCTTTGCCTCCCCTCCCAAGTATTTTACAAGTACCTGGAACTGCTGGTTGTGGGGAGTATTCCAAGCTCTTAGAAGCGACCTCATGTCGGAAACCCACTCCTCTACTGTCGGGTCATTCATACTTGCCCTTGTACTGGTGAACACATTGACCTTTAGGTCAATCGGCACAAAGGTGACATGGTGGGCTGCAGGTTGTTTGCGGCCTTCGAGGGAAACGAGTAAGATTTATACCTTGAGCTTGCCAACAGATTGATGGTTGAGGAAGAAACAACACAAACAATGAGAAACCAGGAAAAACATAAAGAAACACCACATTCAAACACAATACAATATTAGGTCTTGGTCAGTTAACAAATAAAGATCCCCCCCCCCCAAATCTTGGCAAGAATAAAAAATAAAACAAAGAAGGTGCGCAAAATCTAATGGGCCCCATGTAAAATCTACTGGAAACATAAATAAATAAAAGTAAAAATTACCTGAATAAAAGTAAAGTTGCGTAGTACAGTTTTATTCACATTTTTTTATCTATTTGAATTCTCGTTTAGCAAAATTAATTGCCTTTTTACGAAATTGAAAAAAAATAGGTCATTAAAAATCTCCAGTCGAACCAGTTTTGCTAAATTAAATGACAATGCGTCACGAAAAAGAATTACGATAGGCTAAATTGATAACAGTGCTAAATGAATTTGAATGACTTAAAACGAAATTGAGTGCACGAATTCTGAATTTGAAACGCAGTAAAAACTGGAAAGGCAAAATAGCTTTAATTCGATCGCACAAAAATAAAATCGGCTGCTCATTTACCGAATTTGACCGATAACACCTATATTATTACTATTGTTATTGTTCTTTTCAAATATTTCCTAACAATTATTCAACACAGGTGACACGACGTCTTATATCATTTAAAAAATTTAAAAATGTGTTTTCAAATGGTTGCGATTTCATAACAGCTTGTTTAAACATGACAACTAAAAATAATTCTTTACCAAGAAGAAATATTTTATTTTGGCATTTTAATCAAAAATACTGACATTTTAGTTCAAGTATTTTATTTGTTGCACACTCCCACATAAATGACTTGAATTATCAGAATACTTATACATTTTCTTTTAGATCATCCACACTTCATGTAACAGGTTTTGTTACATGTATTGTGTGCATCAGCTCTACTGGAATGTCCACATCAGCGTAATACGTGAGACGAGCAAGGTCTTCTAACCCTTTCTTTCCCGTCGATTTCTCCAGCTTAGTCGCAGCTGTTTTCGCCTTCTTTGGCTTCTTTTCTGTTGCTCCTGTCAATGCCCTCTTTTTCAGTTCTGCAACTAAACCCCCATTTCGTAACTGCTCATCCTTAGAAGAGGGAGAATGTCGTGGTCGTTTCTCCTCACTTCCAAATCTAGTTACGTGGACACGAAGGGGAGAGTCTTCACACAGGTGCCGCCTATTCTCTGTGTATATTACCTTTTTGGTAATGTGGGTTCCAAACACCTGCAACAGATCACGTTGTTGTCAAGTATACTGTCAACTATATTCATGCAGTTTTTGGCAAAAACAGTTGAAACCCTTAAAGTTCTCAGATGGGCCCGATTGGTCTTTATGAACTTTTAGGCAGTATCAGTCATGGAATTGAAATCTCCAGGAAGAACAAACTTTCTAACTAGGCTAGGTTTGTGTACAAACATACTACGGTTTCACAGTGTAAAAACATACTCAAAAAAACAATTAAAAAATAATGTTTTGTTTTTGTTATGTGTTTAAAATGTCTAGAAAGGTTTTAAGTTTTGAAAACAGTTAATGAAATCACATTTCAAATGAGTTGTCACATTTTTCCAACTGTCTACATGCTGCAGTATTTTAGGGCAGCCGTACAGTATTTATTATGGGTGGGGCAGCGCAGATAAGACAAACTGGTTCTCTACCGATTGAGATGACCAGTGCATGCGACGTGATAGGTGGACATGCGTCTCAGTATCTGCTATGTATAGTTTGTGCTGTGAGCGGCCCTCACTGCGGGGTTTTGAAAACAAGGTAAAACCTTCAGTTGTGCGATTATTCACGACTTCCAGTTGTGAATGGTTTCTTGACATACCTTTGATATCACAGTGTCGACAAGCATTGATCAGGGACCCTGGTCCAGCACTCTTCAAAACCTTTGAGCTTCCTGGATTATCGAAGATACCCATGATTATTCTGGCCTTCAACTTGAAGTTTTCTGATGTACTGGCATCAAAACAATCCACCCCTGACTCGAGCTCTTTCAACTCATCCACAAGTGGAGACAGATAAGGGTTCATGTCAAGCGGTCCACATGGTCCTATTACATATTGAATTATGGGGAAAACATCAGTATAGGTATTTGGTTTGTGAGGATTTTTTCTTGATTTCGTTTCACTTTTTTATCCTTCTGTTGATGAGGCTTAAACAATTATCTTGACAGAAACATAGCTGCGATGAAAGGGATAAATAAATTGGACCAAAATAAATTGGGTCCAACAAATATTTTGTATTTCGAATTGATTCTGGTCAAAGAACCCATAACACACTACAACTGCTGGTCAAGTGTACATTTAAATGATTCAATCTACCCCCCCCCCCCCTTTACGAGAAAAGTGTAAAAGCGCATTAATCAATTTCGTATACTGCTCTCCCGGTCATGGCTTTGGAGATTGGTTTATTATTGAATAACACAGCATTCAAGCAAGAATTATTGTAAAGGAACATTTCTACAATCATCCTTTTTACACCAAGTTTGTAAATTGATGACTTATTTTCTACCAATGTTGTCTGGAGGCTAGCCCCCCCCCCCCGACTTACAACAAAATGAAAATAAACTTACCATGAACGATCGAAGATAGCAGCATTCTCCCAATCTTGTCCCTACTTTTGCTGTTGAAGTTAAGACACTTGAGTAGGACAGGGCACATACTATATTGCACCTTTTGATGATTGAATGGATCAAACCCATCCGCACTCACAGCAAAGGTCAGGCAGCGCCCATCACCTTGGAATGCACCATCTGTGTGTACAACAAATATTATTAAGGGTTCACAAAATGTAAACAATGCGAATAATCTGCTCACTAAATTGTTGGTAGATTACAAAAAATACATATATAAAAATGTGTAACTCCTTTTCTCTCACGTGATAATCTGCAATGTATTATTAGCAAAACACACAAAATTTTTTAAAGGATGCTGTATCTTTTTTTCCAGTGTTTTGTTATGACTTATCACCACCTGATCTAATTGCTGCTTGAATTTAAGAGATCGGACATTGATGTGCTGAAGATAGAAGAAGCATCACTCTGCTGTCCTTCCAAGCAGCAACAGTCAGTTGACCATTTTGGCGTGTTGAGAAGGAGCCCCGAGGATTACTGCTCATTCTCTTCACCCTCTCGCTGTTAAAATCTTTGGGCAGGCCTCTGCTGTTGCCTTTGATGGCCCCGGTCAGGTACGTCTTTTTGCTGAGGAGAGTTCGTGCCAAGGGGATAGAGGTGTACAACTTGTCAGTGTACAAGTGGTGGTAGGAGTTGAGATGGAAGTTTGCTGTCTCCATCGTGATGTCCAACATCTTGGCAGGCTTTTGACCATGAGGGTGCACGATGAAGTTGAGAATAAACCCTGTAGCTGATTCGGCAATCGCATACACTTTGAAGCCGGCACGAATTGGCTTCAGGGGCATGAAAAACTTGCGGACGCTAGCCTTAAATCCCCTGTACCGGATCATCGCCTCGTCAATGGTCAGTTCCCGATCGGGCACGTACTTCTTCAAGCACTGCTTACGGACCTTGTCCCACACCGGCTGCACATAGAACAAGGGGTGCTTTAGTTTGGCGTTGTACCGGTGAGCTTTGTCTTTGATGAGGGAGGGGTCCTTGCTGGCATCATTGCACATCAGAAACTGGCTGATAGAGTCGAAACGGTTGCAGGTCATCGTGGATGAGATGAGGGAGTTTCTAAGGCCGGGATGTGTGGACCAGTAATCTTTGTAGTTTGCCACTTTCACAAGTCCCATCATCAGGTGAATGCCGAACCAGCCTCTAATTTCAGCAAGTGAGGTCAGCCGAACTTGTCTCTCAGCCAGTTTCACGTTGGTCCACTTCACAATGGTGAGAAGGAGACTGATTGGGAAGAACTTGAGGAAGTACTTCAAAGCTGAAGAGCGTCTGTTGAATGATGGTCCCAGTGTACCCTTCGGCTTGAAACCTCTGACTCTGACATTGTGGAGCGTTCTCGTCCAACCTTCACTGTCTGGGGTGTAATCAGGCTGGTAGCATGGTAGCTCTTCTTCCTCTCCTCTCTCATGATCTCTAGCAGTTCTCTTCCCCATTGCAGCTTGTTGAAACACTAAACTCTCTTCACAAGTCAAACTTTCCTGTAACATTCTTATCTCTCTTGCAGTCATGATGACACAAGCAAGCACATTGAAGTGTGGTGGGTTTGCATTTTCACCCTTATTTATAGCTGGGCATGCTCTGGAAACTTCTAAAGAAATATTACCATGACACTTACCTTTTGTAAAAAACTACTCATTCATGTTTCTTCAAGAAAAAAGTTATGTAATTCAGCATGACATATATGAATATTGATTTATGGAGTTTTTCTATACCACCTGTGAATATGAATGGAACTGGCGACCCTAACATTCTTGGGTCACCAGTTCCATTCATATTCATAGGTGGTATAGAAAAACTAAATAAACAATAGAACACAATGTAAGTGTATGTACATGCAGTACCCAGGTCATTGTATTCAGCTAATATGCATTGTTTATTTACTGATCCCTAATTAAATGTCAGAAATGTGTGTACTGTAGTAGGAGTACAACTATACCAAAATCAACCAGTGGTTTGACATGGCTAAAGGACCAAGTCTAACAAAATCAACCAGTGGTTTAAAATAGCTGAAAGACCAACTCCACCAAAATCAACCAGGATGTTATGTCCTAAAAGACCAACTCCGTCAAAATCAACCAAATGTTTCAATCTGGTGGTGTACCAAATCTTACAAAATCAACCATATTCCACCGATTGATTTTGATGGATTTGGTGCTGTTAGGGTTAATAGAGTGGTTTTCCCCAAGATCAATCTAGACACTCCAAAGTCCCCGATCTTTACAGTACCTGTGGGATCTACAACGATTACACAAATTGAGTGCATTTAATCATAATCTCGACTAAATTGAATTCACGATCAATTTTGGCTTGAGACAGGTACATTTTTGTAATCTATAATTTTGCAAACGCTATTTATTAAGATTGTTTTGTTTGCTTACAAATCTATCTTTTTAAATAACAATAGCATCTGAAAAAGGGCAATTGAGGATTTTAATCAGTATAACACCACAAATGTTGTGTACAATTGTGACATAATTAGAGGAATTAATATATAAAAGACCTAAACCTCTTTTAAAAAGGAGGAGATAGGAAGTATATTTAACTTACCAAGCAACACATTTGCAGGCTTTATGTCTCTGTGGACAATACCATGTTGGTGTAATTCCTGTAGACCTTTCAGAACACCAAGGCACAGATCTTTGCGGTTACTATCTGACAGGTCAATTGCAGAAACCCTGCCTTCGATGAAGTCTTGCATATTGTATTCACACAGCTCAGTAGCAAAGTAGGTGAAGTCATCATCTTCCTCAATACACATTATCTTCAAAACATGATTGAGGTGTTTCCCTTGAAGCTCTTTAAATATTGTGACTTCTTCTCCTACCATTTCAGTATTTACACGCTTGACTGCAATGGGACAGTTGTTGAATGCTCCTAGGTAGACCTGTGAGCCGTTGCTTCCCCTTATAAAAATTCACTACAGTTTTAACATGAAAAGTAAGTATATTTCTAATGTATTTTGAGTACATTAAAACTAAATTATTATTACGGTTTTAATTCAAGTTTTACATACTTTCTAATGATGTTTAACTGTGGTTTCAGAATAGTTAAAATGTAGTGTTTTGGCCGATTCGCCATAGGTTTAATATGCTAAAACTACAATAAACTTCAATTAAACTTTTTATATACTATATTTTTGTTCAATGTTTTCCCTTATCATATGCATTATTTACTGTAGTTATACTATAGTGTATACCCAGTCTTAATGTATATTTAGTACTTTTTTGTGTAGTTTTTCACACTTGTTATAGTCTTTTTTATGAAGTGATGACAAAGTTTTATTACAATAAAACTGCTTTATTGAATTCAGTTTCAATACACTATTAATATTGAAAAAATAGTTTTGCCTGTAGGACCTTACTGTAGTGTTTGTGTAGTGCAAGCGCATTAAAACTGAAGTCTCATCGTGAACGCGATTTTAGTGCATTTCAATTGTATTATAATAAAGATGTTAGTGTTATAAAAGCACCATATTATTTCAGATAAACTACATTTTTTATGTATTTTTTACAGCAATATTCGCGACAATTATAATGTACAAAAACTGCAGTTCCACTATAAGAAAAATTCACACAAAAATGTTTTTAATACACTTTTTTCAAAGTTTATTGGCAGTATAAACTTGACTGCAACAGCATTTAAAGTACAAACACACTTTCCTTGCTCCATCTTTAATGTAAATGTATATTTTGAAAGTCATACATAAAACTATATTTAAAAATTGAGTGCAAAAAATAGAAAAAAGTACATTATTATTATTGTGTGTTTTTTTGAGAATCAAAACAGGATGAAAATCTTAACAGTTTAAATGTTTCAGTTCACAGACCCGTGCATGATCCCAACGTAAAGGAAAGTACTTTATAATGCCGAAAACAAATATATCTAAGAGCCAGAAATGATTGATGATACACTGGGACAAGTTTTTTTCGTAACCAATTAAAGGTATTATTGGTTTTAAGACGAAATTCTTCATTACAATCCTTTTGTTTTCCATAAAACTTTCTATCCACTCTCATGAAAGAACATGAGTTTTTAAAATGTGATAACCAACTGACACTTCCCAGAGAGCCAAGAATAACGTCTTAATTTTAATCTTTGTTGTGAAATAACCTGAGCTGCTTAAAATGCTTTTAGAATACACATCGCTAAGTTTAATCAAGTCCGATGTTCACATTTTAAAAAACAAAAATTAATATTCTTTATCCCCGATGCAAAATTTAACATCTATTTCACATTTTCTGGAAACCATAATAGTTTCAAGTAGTTTTAATCTTTGGTTTAAAATAATATGAGCTGCTTAAAATGCTTTTATAATAGACATCGTAAAACCTCTCATCAAATCCATGTTCACATTTCGAAAAAAACATTTAACAATGTCAAAAAGTTTTATGCTTTGTTTGAAAATAACCTGAGCTGCTTAAAATGCATTTAAGTAGACATCGTTTCATTAAACTCAATGTGCTTTTTCTCCTGGAAACCATAATAATTTCAAGTAGTTTTAATCTTTGTTGTGAAATAACCTGAACTGCTTAAAATGCTTTTAGAATACACCTCGTTAAGTTTCATCAAATCCGATGTTCACATTTTCTGGAAACCATAATAATTTCAAGTAGTTTTAATCTTTGGTTTGAAATAACCTCAGCTGCTTATATGGGAGAAGAAGAAGACATTGCAAAAAATACTAACAATTACAATGGTTTTCGCTGTTGCCCGTTCAACTGAACAAAACAAAATCCCCAATATTCACCATCTACATGTTGGCTGATTGCTTCTTGTAGCGGTAGGAGACATTGTTCAGCTTTGCCCGAATATACATCTTGACATCACTCGGTCTGCGATCCATGAAGCAGGACCGGACACTTTCTATTTTAAGAATTGGAGAGAAAACCAAGAAATACATAGTGCATTATTAACACTTTCACATAGTAAAATTATTTCTCCAACTGTTCTCTGCAATGTGTTCTCTCATCAGCACCTGTCAGTGCATTTTTAAAGGGGTTTGACAATTGTTTAGAGATAATAGTATTGTTAGCCAGAGTGGGGTTAGGCACCATCATTACTATTACAGAGCACTGAAACTGAATTTATATTGCTTCAAACTGCAAAGGCGCTAAAATTGTGAAACACAAAGGAAAGCTTGCAGAAAAGATAATGTTTCTATTACCTTTGGCATGTCAAAGATGGACAAGTGAAAATTCTGGAATAGAGGACACAGTTCCTTTACTTGCCTAGAAGTCAGGTTTTTTGCACTCCTGGTTGAGGGTGAAACCTGTTACTTCATCTGCTCCATGGTAGGGGGCATCCCTCAAGAAGCTGACCTCTTCGGTACTTTGCAGTTCGGAGTTCCTCAACATCCGGCAAAACTGCAACAGTTGCTTTGATGGCTTGTTGGCCTTGCCGACATCGTTGATAAACTGGTACAACGTTTCCCGGCTTGTGTGAGTCGGGAAACGTCGTACACAGTCACCCCAATCTGTTGAGTCGGTCAGATTGATGACTGATCTTTGGACGCGTTGCAGCTTGTTCAAAAGAGTAATTCATTGGGAATGGACATCACCTAAAAGCTTTTCCAATGCCAAACTAGGAAGGTTGTAGAATGGACGACAGATAAACGGCTTAAAGTCCACTGTTCCTGCACTCAAATCTTTTTTTTTGTAGGACCATTCAATGGGAAGATTGGAAATGTACAGTGACTGCACACTGTAATAATTGTTGACCAATTGAAACTGTTTTAAGACCCCAAACATGAGTCATTCGACACCCTGCCGCGGGAAAACCCTTGTTACAATGGACGTGTCGTCTGGACGTCTTTAGCCAAGATTCGTAAAGCGGTGGTTTTTTTTTATGAATGAAATACAATTTCCCCAATAGTCACACAATGTTTTTTATGGAGAAAATACACATTTCTATCAAATTATTGTATTTGTATAGTGGCAAATAACCTGAATTGATCAAAATCAGTGGGATTCCCCTCATGTTTTTTTTATTTCTACAACTATTTTGCATTGCCTGGACGGATGTCCATGTACAATGATTTTTCTGTATTTTTCTGTTACAGAAAAAATGTATTTCATTTTAAAAAATTGGTATTGCCCTTTCAGACTAAAAGAAAAAAACAACTTTATTTTAATATGAGATTCTCATTGCATATACAATGTAAATTTGGATTACTAGGGGAATCAACATCATCATTGATTAGAAAAACAGGGTTTTTTAATAAGGGATTTTTTTACTGAAGGTTCAAAAGTGCATAAAAACCCACAGGACAACAAAAAGCAGTCTTGCATGCTTGTCTTCTTCAGTCTTCTCAATTTGGTAATACCTGGACTTGAGGTCTAGACATAAAAATCATCTTGTGCCGTTCATTGCATGGAGAATGTCTTCTATCTCAGGAATGGAATATTGGTCTCTTATTGGTAGCCTTTGATGCTACTTGACCAGTTGCCATATTCACCAAGGAGTTAGGTGCATCATCTGTGAACGGGTTGCAGAAATCGTCATCTGACTGTTGTCCCTTTTTATTCTTGAGGGACTTCTCAAACTTCTCAACTACTTATTGACACGGGGAGCCGTACACCCAGGCTTCTTCACTACGTCAGGATAGATCCACTCACTTCGTATGTTGTGTGGCAAATACCTTGTAAGTGAATCACCAATTACTTTTACCCTGAACCAATGAAGATTGCTTTGACTGGTGAGCCTGTGGTTGCGGTGGGAAAAAAAGAGTTTACATTAGACAATACCTTCAGATACGTGCATATTAGACCAGATATAAGTTTAAAATGTTTGTTGTGCATTTTCAAAAACGCAAGAGACTGCAAATAAATTAATTTTTTTTAAAGGGAGTTTCCTCAGAGAAAATTAACCCGTAAAAAACATCTCACAAAACGTTTTTTAAAATTATTATTATTATTATTTTTTTTATATAAATAAACACATGTTTGGCTATGTTCATTTTTACTAAATTATTCAAATTTTGTGTTATTTTTTTTATATAATAACCATTCACACGCTCGTCGAATTTAAGTTTGACTTTAAGTTTAAGTTCAAGGGAATCCTTGAAAGCTTTAAAAAAGCAAAATAAACTAGCAAATTAAATATCAGACGGTTAGTTCAGTTATAACAGGGAACATAATTTACTATACAATAACATGTTCATCCAAACATAAAGCTCTTATTAATCTCAACTTTCTTTCGTACATGTACCTCTTGCTTTGTCAAGAACTGTTAACAAGTTTGCAGCTTGTTGACCTGGCACCTCAGCACACCCATCAACAATAACCTCCTCATCCATGATTGTGTCTTTGCTAGAGGATGTGACATACACCCTTTCTTTGGCTTTGTCCGCTGTTTCACCAAACCGCCCACTTGCCCGAAACTTGCTCCGGCGAAGGGGTAGTTTTCTTTTGGGTGTTGATTTCAGTGGTTTTCTGGTTGGATGATGGGAGCAGGAGATTTTCTTCTTTTTGGGTATTGATGCCTCGGGGCAGACAGGCACACCATCTTCACTGTGCAAATGAAGATTAATGAATTGGTTTGCTTCCTTAAGAAGACTTAGTAGATGCTTTAATGCGTCTATATTTTGGCAAATGTAAGTTGATCTCTCTATTGTTGACAACTGCTCTCTGCACACAACTGCAGTTGATTTGATTGGAGAGATGTGTCTTCGTTTCTTAGCGTACACTGTTGCTGACTTGCAATCACTTCAGCTTCTTCATCTTTAGATATTTGCCTTTCACCAACCTGAGTAATGGTGCCATCCAGGGTAAAGAGCGGTGACTCTGTATAGTCTTTGGGTAGACTATCATAATGAAAACTTTTGGCCCTAAATGCGCAAAAGCTCTGTGTGTGTGTATGCCGAGACCTATGCACACACCACTGCACAAAGTTGACCTTGCAACTAGTGTAACATGTGAAATAGGTGTCACTACTAGATAAGTATAGCTGGCCGAAGATATATATAAATAACACACATAGATGAATCCTTATCTTTGGGCTTTCAGAAGAATCGGTTTATTTCAACTCTGGCTATGACAAAGATATTGGATGTGGGTGTATAAAGAAGAAAGAGTAGAATGCTTACGATAATGGAAAACAAGACATTTATATAATGGTCATTTGGTCACTGCATAGAGCAGGGACTGGTCACTGACATGGTCAGTGCATGGAGGAAGGGTCAGTGTGACATTGTCAGTGGGGTGGTCCATAGGTCATAAAAAAAGACACATAAATCCTTCAAGTTCTAGACAGCCAGTCTAGACACTGGTCATCTGGGTGGGCATTTAAATGATTACCTCTGTCTGCTTGTGAGACTGGGGGTAACAACATTTCAAGCTTACACTAGCATATCCACAGACACATGGCCATGCATGGTCAACTGGGAGACTTGCACCGCTCCATTTTATGAATTAGGGGAGACCAAAGACTCTAGATGTCTACTTGTATGGAAACAGATATAAAGAATAATACAACACATACAAATAACTTACTGTAAAAAACATATATGAAAATAAAAACTTAAGAATACTGGTGAGTGTGTTCAAGACCAACTCTTTTGTTTTGTACATAGCACCCTGTCAACTTTTGGCATGAAGGCTTTGGCATAAAAATATATTAATTCATGTTTATTTCTCGAATAGGCAAATGCTCTGAATATAAAGCAATTAACTTACCAGTTTAAAATAATCCTGAACAAGTTTGGATGGCTTTGGCAGAAATGAAACGCAAAATGTGTAGACCTAAGTTTACACTACATATCTTCTACACGATAATAAAAGAACGTTTAAATTAAAACTATAGTTCAACCACAGTAATAGTACAGTAAGTTTATAAAAAACAAAACAATACTTTAGTTTGAAAGAAAATCATTCAGTATTTAACCGATATAAACATTACAAATTATTTAATCCACCTTTTTTTATGTGCTCTTGTTTCTTTTGGATTTTACAAGACATCAGCATGTTATTGTAGCGTTGACTAGGGTTAACGGAATACACAACTTAAAACAGGCAAACTGTGGACTTGTTCTGCTTTCTCTGTGTCTCAACTGAGAGCTTTTATTGTACGTCATAGAAGAAAAACTTTACATGACAAGAAGAACGAGGGGACGCCTTGCTGGCAACGGGTTTCCTGACCGGCCAGCAGGGGGCGGCACAGCGGTGGGTCCAAGGTGGAGCCGTGCTGGCGCCCCCTACTGGTCGATCGAGCACGGTCGCTACACTGCCCCCTCCCAGGACACTGCTTGTCCCAGAATAATTTCTGTTTAGTGTGATGGGGTTTTTGGTAGGAACAAAATTGAGTAGCAAAGGTGACATATTTGTGAGGGATGGCGATGATGTTCATCAGCTTGGATATTAATTCCATATTTTACTTGTATCTTTTCTGAGGAGTCACTGCATCTTTTAATTTGTTTGTGTTTGTGTTTCCATTTTCGGATAGTGTTGCCACACACTCTGCATAATTTCTCTAGATTCCTTGTATGTTCATGCTGGGCATTCATATTGTTCTATTTACCTATAAAATGTAGAGTTTGAAAGCAGGTATATTAGGAGAAAATCATTCATCAATGGAGGATGTCAAGTTTTAGCATTAAATATCATACACCAACATTGTTTCAAGTTGTTACACTTAAAATAATGTTCAGTCACTTAACATGTACATGTATGAAAGCAAAACTAAAGTAGAGATCAGTTGAAATATAATACATATCAAATAACTCATGGGCTCCACCATCTGTGTCTGTGAAAACAAAGAGAGAAAACAAATAGTTGACTATTCAATCAGCATCAAACAGTGCAGGGGCCATCATCAAGATGGTTGAGAATAGCATATAACCGAGATAACTGAAATCATACAACTACAAAAAACTCTACTCAAAGGCTCCAACATCTTGCCCTTCATCATTGGTATCCAGATCTGAAAAACGTAATAAAATCTTTATCACAATTACAACGGGATGTTAACGAAGATGTCAAATTTGAACACCCAGTCACCAACAAAATTGACTGTAATGTATGAGATTTCTACATTATGTTTCAATTATAATTTTTTGAATTTCCGTAACATTTGACATGGATGTCTAAATAAAATTAGTTCAGTGCAAACATAAATGACTTTTTAAAGTATTATTTTGGGAAGGTACTAGGTCTAACCCCACCCCCTTGAAACAATTCATGCATTATTTCCATAATGTAGAGTTACGCATATTGAAAGAAGACCAGTGAATCTTTTAGGTCCATTTGATATTTTATATTTCAAGCTTGTTCTCACTGCAAACATCAACAGATATTTGTTTTAATAAAAATGAAAAACGTACCTTCATTCACACGATCGCCAGGTCTTGTCTTGAACACTAATAATGATAAAATTAAAAACCAGTAAAATAATAGATTTAATGTTTGGTTACTGAATAAATGTTACTATTTGTTTACTTAGACCAAGCAGGGTAGTCTGATTTCAACTTTCGTACAATCTTCTGTTACCTCCTGTCATAGAATGAATTGGCGTTGATTGGAAATGTTTTAACTTACTTTGTTTTTACAAATGCTGAATGGCACAAAATCACAATTATGAAAGTATAAAGTAACCTGACAATATAACGTCGCAAATGTAGTCACAAAAAGTACATTCAAATGAATTAATATTAACAAAAAAGTAGACAAATACTCTTGTCAATTAACAGAAATGATGAAGCAGTTTGTCTTTTGGACGATATATTAAACTTCTCACCCTTATCGATATCATCCAATTGAGCCGCTGTAAAACATCGGTAGTCCATCCATACCGCTGTTTTATTTACAGGGTTAGTGCCCTCTCTTCCTCTCTTTATCCTCAAATGCTGAGGGTCTGTGTTCAAGAACACCTGGGTACCTGTCTTAATAAACAGGTGTTGTTTGATATTTTTTCACCCGATTTCCTTTGAGTGACTTGGTAGGCGGTTTTCTCTCATTATGTCGGAAAGTTTACCGAGATTAAAAGCAATCCCTGAATCTCCATTCTTTAACTGGACGGTCGGATTTATGGCTGTAAGAAGCTGATATTGAAACAAATAAATAAACAGTAATGCTTTTTAAATCTTGTTTTAAATAGGAAGTAACTGTATTAGTTAGAAATTGTAAACTTGCGGGAACCAAATATTTAACAGTTTGTATCATTGGCTCTGGAAAAAGCCGCACGGTTGTGGGCTTGACTTTTCGATCAGTGTGCTCTGATCATCTCCTAGTTCCATATTAGAATCTACTGATTTCAAATTAAGATTTTCAAGAGAGATTGGTTGCTTTTTACACACAACCATAAGGGAGTTGAGAAGTGCAAGAGGTTATTTATAAGATTAAACACTTTACCTCACTGACCCCAATAACCTTTGCCGTTAGTACAATTATGCTGGACAGATCATTGCTGCGTGCTGGAGTACATTTCAAGTCATTTACATCCTTCACTTGGAATCTTCCTATTGCATTCTGTGCAATGACATCATGTAAATCAGATAATGCAGCATCTGGTGGAAAGTCATGAAGATCTGCCTTCTGCAAAATCTGAAATGATAAACAAATGAAGATCAAAATGCACGAATGAATTTAATTTCCTTTGAGCATCTGAAATTCTGAATGTGTCGCAAAATCTGAACCCCCAGTTATTGCTAGTGGTATAAACTAATGTTTAAGAGATAACTATAAATAAATAAACAGTAAACTTGCGGGTACATCCATGTAATAGAACTCTTTTTTGTGGGAGTGTTGGCTCTGAAAAGAGCCGGTTTGGTCTCAATGTTTCAAGCAGTATACTCTGCTCTTCAGGGATGCCAGTGACTCTTTCCTTCAGAGCCTGAAAAAAATTTGCTGCGAAGGAAAGGGGGTCACCCCCCCCCCCCCTCCGCTCAGACCAAAAAACAATAAAAAACATAACAGCAATTTTTTTTCTTAAAACATAAAGAAAAAGAAAGTTCTGCGTGTCTGGCCTTGAAAACGGCAGGCAAAGTCTGATTTTCGTCTCGAATTTTTTGTTTGTTTTTGTGGGCATCGCAGTTTTCCGTGTTTCACGAGGGCCTTCATCCAACTGCTGCCGTAGGACACCATTTTGGTTACAGCGATGCAGCGGGCTTTACCCGCGATGTCGATCTTCCTCATGTAGTCTGATAAAAAATAACCCCCACTGTCTTTTGACTCCAGCCACTGCCAATTAAACCTATTCTTTACCCCTCGATCAATTTGTTTCAACTTAGCTTCTCTTTCAACATCCATAATGACTCAATGAACGCCCAAAACTCAGTCGGTATGTCTCAATGGTAACGCCAATCTACCGCCAAACAAAATTCTCAGAGCGATTTAATGTACGGTCCAAAGATCGTGTATGGATGTACACACAAAATACTTTGATACATACCATACGGCACTACGCATACATTCGACAGAAAAGTCTAGTCTTCGCTCAATACTTTCTGTCAGAATTCACTCACTCTCAGCAAGTGTGCGTTTACGGTTATTTTTGTAAACGTGTAACCGTTTCTGAAATAGTCGGTTACACGTGTAACCGTCCGTTTCAGATACAAAATTTAGGGTAACAAAAAAATCGTTTACGCAACCATGCATGTGATTGTAAACATTGCAAAAAACAGCATTTTGACTTGGTGAATGAAACCACCCCGCAAATAACCCTCATAAAGCAACGGAAAAAATAAAATAAAGAAAAACAAATCTTACATTATACTGTTAAATAATCTTTCCATTCATCCAGGGGATCCTAAATTCTGTCATTTTTATAAATAAAGCCTAAAAGTTGCGTAGTTTTTCGTAAAACAAGCTGACATTTCCAAGGAACTGTGCTCTGCAGACCATGCTGTCAACGGATTTTGCGTGCGGACCAGCGACGCCATTGCTGTATACGCTTTTATCAAGACACCAGTGATAATGATTATTGCACGTTGGGGGGAATAACCTTCTGCATAGAAACGTAGAGTCTTTCGTCAAGGAGTTTGTTGCCAGATTTTGTATGCTATCGCGTACTGCGCTGGTATATTTCTCATGCCATCATATTGTTTTGAAACGCCCTCTAGCGTTCGATGTTTCTTAGCTTTATTGGAGCATGCAAAGTCACGTGATAACAAAGACTACAAAGCCGATGTGACTGCTTGCGTCGCACGGGTTGTGCGTTGTGTACATCGTGATCGTGATTGCGATGTGGTCTGCGTTCCGTGGCAATAAAATATATTTTCTCCGGCCATATGAAATAGGGAGCGCCGGAAATCTGTTGTCAATAAAATATTTTTTTTCCCGGCCAGATGAAATACGGAGCGCCGGAAATCTTTTTTCAAAAAAAAAATAAATACAAATCAGGCCTGATGAAACACAGAGCGCCGGAAAAATTTGGGGAAATTTTGAAAAAGCCGGAATTCCGGCAATAGCCGGAAAACTGGCATCCCTGGCTCTTCTTCAGCTCACCTGCGTAATAAACAGAAGAATTGAGTAATTGAGGTGAACCCTGTCCTCTAGTTCTATGCCGTTCATCGCTTCAATCACTCTGCTCCGGTTCTGACTAAGGATGTTCCTTTTATTGTTGACAATCTCCTGGCCTATTCCAATCAACAGTGGCAAACAATAAACTGCTTCTATCTCGGCCTGGTCTCTTTGTCTTCGGCCCTGATTTGTTGCTCCCTGGCACACCTTTTATTCTAGGTGAATGGCACCACAACAGATCTTTAATCTGATGTTCTACTTTGTTGTTGGTTGAGTTGACAAGCAGTACGTTTTTGCAAACGAACTCTGGAAACGTGAGGAAAAATATAAATAAGTCTCTGTGTGATTGCGGTGTCAATGGAATGACATATTCTAGTGAATCTTCTCTTCGCAAGGCCTCTCATTATCTTCATCTCAGTATGTGCCATGTCGAAAGATGCAGAGCTATGTGGTTTCTTCTCCTGTTTCCTCTTGCTTCATCAAAGCATCCGTTTTGCTTTCAGAAAGAGTGGCATCAAATCATCCTAATGGTTTTGACATGTTGTTCTGAATGAAGCCTTTCCTCTCAGTGCTATGTGCAATGGTCCAGTCCTTGGGGAAATTGTATGCGATTCCAGCAAACCTTTCCCATTTTCTGGATCCTTCCGATGTGAAGTTGACTAATCAACCATTGTAAGTTCATCCTGGTAGACTGACTGATCTACTCCTCATTGACCTGTCTTTGGTGGATGAGGGAGGAGATGTGGTTACTCAATATGCTTATCAATATTGATTGAGAACAATCAAGTACTCTATTAAGTTAACCTGTTTTGTATGATCCTTTATCCATGGTTTTGTCTTTGAGAAAATATCAAGCAAATGTGCAAATGATCAGGTGCAGTTACACACCCCAATATTTGTAACAAAATATCTTAAACTCTGAAGAAAATAGTACAAACAAATATTTTAAATAATCAAAAGTTTAATCTTGCTTGCCTTATGTTTTTTTCTTATTTCAGATGGCTATGATGCTTGTAGAATTGTGTGCACAAGAGTGGTTCTTTGATTGTAAAGCAATGACTGAAAGTTTTTAACCTGAAGTTAATTCAGAACTGTTCCTGTCAATTTCACTGAAAAAATGTCTTCTATAGAAATCCTACAGCAATCCTTTGCCTCATAAAGCAATCCCATTCCATTATTCATGATTCAAATCACACAGTGTATGCCTTGGCTATGTGGTCTCTCATGGTAGAGGTGCATACACCAGTGCACAGAGAAAGTGGGAGGAGAGGGGAGTAAATGGAACTTGTTCAGTTGAGTGGTAAATATAACAAATATATGTGTTTGAATATGACATATTTATTTTTTAAGTTATGGCATTCCATAGATATAACAAAATGAAAAGATTATTAAGAAGTGAAGATGTTCATTTTCTAAGCAAGAATGAACCACTTTGAAAACTTCAAGTTGCTGTGAGATTGTAAGTTTTTAATCAGGCCACAAGGGTATTTTCAATAATTCGCCGACATTTTTCAATTGTTTAAAAAAATAAATTCTTAAAAGTCATGCACATTTTACTTTAATGTGAGTGCAACAACAAAGAAAGAAATGTTATCCTTGCAATCAGAACCAGGATGAAAAGTTATAACAATCTCTTAGTAAACAATGGAAATGTGCAAAGATGAACAAGTAAAAGTAACTAAGGTTATCCTTGCTAATAAAAACCAGAAAGAACATTTCGGAAAATCTCTGAGTGAACATTGGAAAAGTGCAAAATTGAAATGAAATTCTGCCTGCAGTGATGTGAGTTACTGCCACTGAATTATCAAATGGTGTATATGATGGATTTGGTTGTGACTTACTGGACTGAACCAACTGCTCAACAAGCTCAGTACAGCTTTCTCAACTGAGATTGCAGATTCAAGTTATCTGAAGAGTCATTTCTCTGTTATGGTCAAGACAAGAACTTCTTGTATAGACTACTGTGAGCAATAAGGAATTAATAATCAAGAGGATACTGACCAGGATTCATCATGGATGGAACCGTCTGATGCATCAAGAGAACTCAATCATGTCAATGAACTGCAGGAGTTTTTGAAGCGCCAGGAAGGATTTTCTTCTCATCACTCACTGTGACAGTGAACTGAGGAACTTTATTGTATGAGCTGGTGATACATCCTGTGCTATGTAAAACACTTTACTGGAGTGTGCAGTAGGAAAGACTAAGAGTTAGTCCTTGAAGGGTCCTCCATGATGAGACACTCACTATGTTCAGTTACATCTACCAGCTACTGCCAGAACACCACAAATCACTGCACATCAAATCCTACTGATGACCACATCTTACTGATGAGTGTGAAATGTAGTTAACTGCTTGATACCTGTTGCAGTATAGCTGTCTATGCCTACTGCCTGTTGCAGTATAGCTGAGTCAGCCATACCAATTGTCACAGGTTTGAAAGTGTTACAGCTTAATATCCATGGATTTGCAGTATCGCCATGCAGTGTTGCCAACATAGCTTCCCATGCACTGTCTCCACAACTCATGCTAAAGCAGTCACAGTCCAAATGAGAACATCAGCATCAGTCAAACAGTTACAGCCCAACCATTGAATAGTGTTGAAACTTTCACAACTACAATGACTTGAAGGATGAACTCCAAGTCAGAAGTAAAGTGTACATACTGAAGAAGTTTCATTCACAATGAACTGCTGTTTACATACATGTATCACCCTGAGAACAATGTCAGTGCAACACCATTAAAGTTAGGGATGCAGTTTTGTGGAAACATCATCTTCAAGTGGATCTTCAACGAACACCTCAAGTAGACTTGACCAAATGCACTCATTGTCAAAAAATAGATACACTCGGAGACTCCCTATGCATTTTGGAAAGATTGTGCTGCAAATCCAACAGCAAAGAAAATTCTTGATATTTAAGATGATCAGAGATTGAAGATGAATCCTGGATAATGACACAGCAAGGATAACTCAGTTCTTGATTGCAATTCTAAGTTTAGTCTGTTGCAATTTACTTGACAAAATGCACTGACCATCAAACAATGGACACTCTTGTTAAATATGCAAGCAGTGAGCTGCAAAACCAGCAGCAGAATTAACTTTTTTTTTTTAATCACTGATGATCAGAGAATAGACATGAATCCTGGTTGATGATAGAGCAAGGATAACTCAGTTCATTTTGTATGGATTACCAAGCTTGATTTAAGGCTACACAACCCACACAAATCATTATTGCAATGAACAGAACAATACAAGAAATTTCTTCAAGAGTTAATTTTGGTCTAGATGCAAAATGGGTCAAGAACTTCCTTAGTAGTCATAGCAAATTGCTGTACACTTCTTGTACATTTACAACTCATAACTTACTCTCTGTATTGACGAGTGTGCTCACTTTGTTATGAAGCGAATAACAGCTTGGGCGCAATTTCATAAAAGTGGTCAGCACAAAAATTCTGCTTAGCACAAAAATATGATGCTCAGTAGGATTGGGTTACCAGTTATGATTTCATGTGAAATCACATCATTTGCAACTGGTGCTCAACTTATTTATCTTTGTGAAATAAGGAAGCCATGATAATTATGATAATGGGATTGCTTTTTTAGGCCTGGAATTCAACTAATAAGGGGTATGGGATACTTTCCCAGAGAAGAAATCATTTGTCTGTAGATCCACAGGAATGTTTAAAAGGAGGAACCAAAGCATTGAGCTGAGCCATGGAGGCAAGGGGTTCTGTGGTCCTTCCTTGTGAAATACCAGGCCTTCTTTTTATGAAGTAGCTCAATATTGAGATTTAGTGGAGAGATTTCTGTCTTCGCGACCAGAGATATTTAGGAAAAGCTGCAGTCATTGCTTCAGTTATTAAACTTCTTTGTACAATCAATTACTCAAAAAAGTATTTACTGGTGTTAACTGCATAGGAAATTGATCCATCGTATACTTGGTGTTTACAAGTATATAGAAATTGTACTTTGTGTTTCAGAAACTTATTACTGATTTAATGCATGGTGATGTAAGTGACTGGTTTCCTGTTACATTTGCAAAGAAATAAGTTTGTTCTAAGCAACAGCTGTTGTTATTATAGCAGATAATGACAAAAGGCTCCATGGATAAAGAAATCTGTTCTGCAGGTTGAAATACTTCTCTTCTTGACTTTACTATTCAACTTTATCTTTTTGCTCAACTCTACTGCTTGGCTGTTTTCCTTTGTTGCTTCTCCCTTTGTCCCTTTTCAGCTTGACCCTTCCTGACCACTCCATCTTTATATTGACTTGATGTTTCTTGAAATCAGGAATATCAGTGGACCACGTTTCACCTTTATATTTTTATGAAGGAAGGTTTTCCCTCTTGGAATAGTTGGAATATGGTGGAACAAAGGGATGTAAGTCCTGTGGCGGTTTCTTGTGCCCAAATTTCTCTTTTACACTGTGGCAGATTCCCCCGCCCCCCCGCCCCAACCCGAGGGCAAATAGAGGAAATTGACTAGGACTAGGACTTAAACTGTGTGTTCATCAACTTCTGACACCAATGTAAACTCCCTTTAAGTGAGCGGCTGCTGGTCGAAAAAGTACGTGGATTTGTTAGGCGGTGAGCCCCTCCCCTCCATCCTGTGATGGTTGGATTCTGTGATGCTCTGCTAGCAAATTGGGAACTTGGTGTAGTCTGCATTTGCTCTTCTGTCCGACATTGGTCCATCCAGCCCGGCACAGGTGATAGTGGGGTATCCTTTGTCCCACTACCTGTTTTATCCTGAGTGTAATTTATCGGTAAGAACCGATAATGTACTCCAGGCTCCTTCACATCCATCCAGTCATCGTTGATTAATAGAGATTGTTCTGGGGGAATCACCCTTGGGTGAGATGTCCTTGGCTTCAGCTGGTCTCTGTTTTTCTTAATTTCTTTGTCTTTCCTTAGGTTTGCTATTTCTAGCCAAGCCTGAAGCCTGTTTCATTTCTTGTCTGTTCTTTTCTAACTGGTCTAGCAATTTATATTCTAAATCATAATAAATCCAAATCCCAGTTTTGACACCAACTTGACAGTTCCCCCCCCCCCCCCCGCCTTCCCAGCTTCTCTTTAACATGAAAACAAGAATAACGTATTTATTGAACTTCCAATTGTACAGGGTAATATATTTTAAAGAGATCAATTATCAATATGTTTAGTGAAACTATAGAGTGGTCATTGGAATACATGGATTAGAAGTAAACTGATAAGGAGTGTGATGATCCACCAGGGATCACAGTAAACAACTGTTGTAGTGAGGACAATGGATGGCGCTGTGTTTAGGGGATTTGTCCCAGTGAAGCAAGCCCTTGGGAATACCGGTGTGGTGCCAAAAACTGTCCGCTGCCAAAAAGTGTCCGCTCATTAGCATATTGCGATCTGATTGGTCATGCGTCTATGACGTCACATTGTTTACGGAAGTCTGCTAAAAAGCGACTGCGTTTTGCGTGCATCATTGCGTGCCTTGCTGCTTAGCTTAGACGTCTTACAGATCAGATCAGTTTTTAACTGAATTTGCTTCTTCTTTTTTTTGTATATTATTATAAGGATTTGTAACACTTAACATTTAGCACTTTCTCACATCGTTCATTTATTATTTGGGATTTTTAAAACCTGCACAAAACCAGCACTTTTTACTAGTTGTAATACTAATCTTTGCCTAACAATTGCCAATTGATTTAGTAGGTGATCATGGCCGAAGAAATTGTTGATCAACGTTGCAAATCTAACCTTTCGTTGGAGCATGTTTTACAGTTTCTTTCAGAAGGGAGTTATCCTCTTGGAATGAGTGGTAACCAGCAGCGAGGTGTTCCCAGATTTGCAAGCGGCTTCAGAGTAGAAGGTAAGTTGCCAACCGTAGTTAACATAATTTTGAAGTGGAAAATGTTAAATTGAAAGTATACATAACTGACATTGTGTTGACCTGCAGGCAACCAGCTTTACTACAGAGGAAAGGGAGCTCAGAGTCAGAGACCTCTAGTCATCTTTGATGAGGGAAGACGTAAGGAGATCTTCTGCGAGTGCCACGACTCAGCCTTTGGGGGTAATTTTGGGCAGAAGAAGACCCTACTGAAGATTGAGGCTCAGTTCTGCTGGCGGACGGTAGTGAAAGATGTGAACGAGTGGGTAAGTTACGTGCCAATCTTAACTGATGCAACATTGGATTTAAACACCAAATGTATGAAACAGAAGTATTATGCTGTATTCTTTTCTTTGAACAGGAGCAAATTTTGCTACGACTACCCTAGTTGACAAGTACTTTCTCAATAAAAAGTTAAATTTGTATCCAAATAAACCCTTTTCAATTTTGTAGATTCATCATTGCACCAAATGCCAGGGAATAGAGAAAATAAAAACCGCTGCCCCGGAGCTTCAACCCATCCCTGTGGTTGGTCCCTGGGTGATGGTTGGGATCGATCTGATTGGTCCATTCAAGGAGTCAAAGGCTGGCAATTGCTATGTCCTAACAGCTACAGACTATTACACTAAGTGGCCTGAGGCAATGCCAATCCCACGAAAGGATGCTGTGAGTGTAGCAAAGTGCCTCGCTAGTTTATTTTGCAGGTAGGTTCATTCCAAGAGACAGTCATGACATTCTCCCAACTTGAATCGAATATCTGATTTTTTTTGTTGCCATTTGAAATTTTTTGATAAGTAGCCTTAAAAAGGCTTGTTAAAATTGTGATAAGTAGCCTGAAAGGTTTGTTAAAAGTCAACATCTTGTACATGAAGGCCAGCCCTTGGTACTCAATCAAATAATCTCACTGTTCTCCAAAGGACCAAACAGCATGACTGAAGAGGTTAACTGTAAACTTAAAAAGATTGTTAAATTGTTAACATTTTAATTTTTAATATTACCTCATTTATTCTCATGACAGGCATGGTGCACCAAAATACTAGTAGTATTACTCACATAAAATATATTTAAAAACAGGAATGAACTAATCAGTTTTGAAAAAAATTGTGTACAGGATCTCCAAAATCAGCAGCAATAACGTTATCATCCTCAAGACACTCAATGACCAAAGTGAGCTGAAAAGCAAGGTTCAGTATGAGCACCTAAAGCCCTACATAACGGTTGAAACATAGCCAAGCGACAATACTAACGGTAAGTAACATAACTTGTAATGCATCTTAAAAGCCTTTGAGAGAGAAAAAACACTTGTTAACAGTGATGACTATTGACTAGCTGAATATTTTTCCAAACACTTCAGATTTGTTTTACTTTTTAAATAGATTATTTCCATTCCTTTTGGTCTGGAATTCAGAATGTGAACCATCCACTGACAGAGCAGTAGAAGAGGACTTGGAAAACTTGTGAAATGTAATTGTTTTTGTACCGATTATCCTCTACAACAGGTAACCCAATGACACAGTGCAAGCAAGATGTCAGTGATGATGATGGTGAAGTCAAGATCGGTAAGGGGTTCATCTTCTCCTCTCTGGGAAAGGAATGGTCTTAATTACTATCTAGGAATATCTTAAAGTTAAATTATGATCTTAATAAATTTGTATGTTTTGTTTTTTTGTTTTTTTTCTAGAGATGAGAACAGCCCCCCCACGACTGGATTCCGCAGCCAGTGAAGCGCATCAAGAAGGCCCCGAAGGATGCCAGCACAGAGGACGTCGCTAACGGATCTTGGTTAAGTGATATTCACATTGATTTTGTCCAATCTTGTCTTTCTAGTCAGTTTCCAGCCATTCAGGGCTTTCAGAGTGTAGTGTCCCTTCATGCAGGTAGTGCTGGAGGTTATGCGTTAACCAATGATGGCCCATTCGTTCAAATTGTTAATGTTAACGACTCCCACTGGGTCACTTTATCAAACATAGGAGTAGATGCACCCAACAAAGTAAGACTTTATGATAGCTTAGGAGTTTCCTTGCCTGCTGCCCTGAAGAGGACTATTGCTGCGTTACTGTTCACCCAAGACAGGTTCTTTGAAGTGGAGCATGTAAAGGTCCAGAAGTAGGTTGGTGGAAATGACTGGCCTGTTTGCCATTGCTAATGCCCAAGCATTGTGCACAGGTAAGGATCCCGCCTGCAGCATGCGAACTCACTTTGCAGAGTGCATGCAGGCACAATGTATTCAATTATTTCCTTGTTCCCAGGTTAAGCGAGCTGCAAGCGGAGGCAAAAATCGGACATCAGTTGTCGAGGTCTTCTTGCTTTTGCAGTCAACCAGAAGGTTTAGATGACAGAATGGTACAGTGTCGGCAGTGCAAGGAGTGGTATCATGAAGCCTGTCATACTGTGCCCTCTAACCTTTTCTCAGATAAGTCTGCCATGTTCTGTTGTTTAAAAATACACAAAATTTATTAGGTGCTTAATACGGTTGTTTCTAAGCACACGACACTCGGTACAGCAGCTACATGCAGAAGTTGGTTTGTACATTGTGTTTGTTGTTCATTTTTTAAAGTTAATACTTTTTTTTTCTTGCCTATTATCATTTATTTTAAAAGTTATCTATTATGCATCAATAGCAAGCCATTCATTTGGCATTTTTAATACTATTATTTATTGTTTTTTGAAGGGGGGGGGTGTCCCTTCATTCCACTTACACATGTAAAGTTCTTGCCTATTTATATTATTTATTTTAAAGTTATTTATTATGTCATCAATATCAAGCCATTCTTTTGGCATTTTTAATATCATTATTTATTATTTTTTGAAACACTTACACATGTAATTTGTTGCCTATATATGATTTATTTAAAGGTTATTTATATGTAATGTTAGTTAATTAGGCCTATTATTCAACGTTACAATAATGTCTAATAATTACTCTTCCTTACACATGCAACTGTAAAAGAAAAAATCAATGAATGCTTATTCAGTAATTTTATACTTGAGCTTTTTTGATAACACTTTTTCAAGAAGTGTACAACACAAAACTTATTACAAAAGAACAAATATTCAATCAATTCATTGTAAGTTCAACTGATGAGTCATGAATTTGACGAAAGGGCAATTAGCAGCATTTAAGGTCAAATCAAACAGACGTTTTGTTGCATTTTTGCAACATTTTTCAATTGAAAACATCTACCACTTAAAAAGTGTGTCTCATTTGAAGAGATTGTAGAAGCCCCAAATTTTGAGGGGGCTTAACAAGCTGCTGATTGGCCTCTTGAACAGCGTACAGATGTATACTGATGGACTGTATTTTAATTGATTAATTTGGGTTTTTTTAAACAATGAATAAAAAAGTGTATAATAAAATATAATCTTGGAAAAGTGCAGAATAAGGAGAAGGCAATGTCAGTCTGATGAGTAAATAAATAAATACAAATGTAAATAAAGTAAGAAAGGGCAAATCTAGGCTGATGAGAAAACAAATTAAATGCACTGAATTTTTTTTACAAAATAGTCCTTCCAAACCCCTGTCCATTCCTGCCAAATACTGGCTTCCCCCAAATTACCATAAACTCATAGTCATAGTCAATTCATGTCAAATACTGTCCAATAACTCACTGCCATGCCTTGTCCATTCCATTGATAAACTCTCCGCCAAACACTGTCTATTCATCCCTGCCAAATACTGTTCACTAACCCCGTCCATTTCTGCCAAATGCTGCCCAATAATTCCCCCCGAAAAAAGGACTGTAAACTACCCGCTAAATACTGTCCGCTCTTGCCAAATACTGTTTGGTGCTGTACACGCATGACTGAATGCGCCGGACAGCTTGCCATAGATGCCCCCGGGTAAAATTTGAAAAAAAATACTATCTGCCTGCTTAAAAGTTAGCCACAAGTGTGTGTGGTGTCTTTTCCCCCAGCAGCAGGATGGATTTCTTTTTCATCCTATGCCTATCAAATTTGTTTCTTTCTGCCAAAATGAATCTTTCATGATATGTCATTTGTAATTGCTTAGATTTTCACGATAACATAAGCATTTGAAACCTGACGTGCCAATTTGTCAATTTGTCAAGTGTAAAGACTACACTAAGCTTGAACTATATTTTTTTAATGAATGAATATGCATAAAACCAGATATTGCAGCGACCTGATCCAAATACAAGATTTGTGGGATTGAAATTTTCTTTGAGTAAAGTTTGAAGATTGGTATGGATCAGAAGTGCTTAAAAAGTGTGTCTATTTCTCGGTTTCAGGCACATAGAGGCTTGATTTTTCACCCCTCAAAATGCCAAAAGCTCAGAGCTTCCAGGGACTTCGCCCCCTGGACCCCCACCGGGGCCTCACCCCTGGACCCCACCATCGATGTTACAGAAATATTTCCAGTAAACTTAGAAGATTTATATGGTTCTGATTTCCAATAAGAGGGTGCCAATTTTCTCTGTTTTAGGCACATGGAGGCTTGGTTTTTCACCCCTCAAAATGCCAAAAGCTCAGAGCTTCGGGGGGGGGGGGCTTTGCCCCCTGGACTCCCACCGGGGCTTCACCCCTGGACTCCCACCGGGGCTTCACCCCTGGACCCCCACTATCGATGTAACAGAAAATTGTCTAGTAAATTTAGAAGATTTATATGGATCTGATTTCTAGTTAAAGGGTGTCTATTTCTTTGTTTTAGGCACATGGAGGCTTGATTTTTAACCCCACAATTGAATAAAAATAACATTAAAGGGGCACATTGCCTTTGGATTAGGCACTTTTGGGCTGTTAAAAGAGTTTGCTATGAAATAAATATGGTTGGAAAGATATTTTTTATGTAGAATATAATAATTCACTTAAATATACTCTTAAATTCTGTGTTTTTTGTGTATAAAACTCATGACAGAACATCAACCGCTATTTTGTAGACTAAATGTTGGACTTCATGTTCCGCTGGCTGTATTTTCAGGGCAAATTTATGGTTTCTTTTTAAAATCATTTCTCACTAATTTTTGTGTTTATGTGCAGGAAAAATTCTTAAAAACGGACGAGGAGTAATTCCAACAGCAACATTTTGAGAGTTGGAGTCAATGTACCCCTTTAACTTGGCCGCCTAAAATGTCCACTACAGAGGGCGCTCTAGCCACCCTAATCCATTTCCACACGTGCCTGGATTGCCACATGTGCTGCACGCACGGTGAGCTAGTGTTGCGTTGGGGTTGTCAGAACTGTTTATTGACTTTTTAAGCACAACGGAACGAAGTGTTGGTCCATGGTTGGTTTAACACTTTTATTGACTTAGTTGGATGGGTTTACACTACTTTTACAGTAACTAACACCCGTGTGCTGGACTGAAGGAGGAAGTGTAGAGTGGACGACAGCGAAAACACTGATTTAACTGTAATACAGCATGCACACGTTAATGTTTTTTAGTGCACATTTGATCGAACGACAACCACAATGCGAACAGCATGCATGCACACCGGACGTCTTCATCCATGGTGAACGGTACTTTGGTGGTTTCGAGCGGTGGCCATGACGGACTTGTGATGGCTGGCTGTATATCGCACTTGTAAAGGAAGTTGTAACCATGCAAACTATATGATTTAGAACTGTACACGAAAACTGGAGTTGTAGCCGCTATGGAAAGCGACGGCCTTCAGCAGCCACACTTGAGTTGACAGTGGAGGGAGTTGACACGAGGATTGAGAGGCTTGCCTTCCAATGTCTTCATGGAGTCACCAGCACAGAACTCAGCAGTATTGGCGGGGATCTGCACGGAAGTAAGAATGGTGGATTGGTGATATCTGGTACGGTCTCACATTTACAAGAATCATCTTGAAGTTGAAGTTAAAGAGGAGCCATCTTATTCGGAGGTGAACTTTCACGACATCATCCATGGTGGTGGTAAGTAAAAAAAAGTACATTTCTCAACCAAATTTTTGGAACATTTCCCTTCATAGTAAAACATTGTGTGTGGGTTTTGTTGTGTTTTTCTACCCCACAGGTGGCATTCCACTGGTTTGCAAGAACTTGATTTGTGACGTTTCAAATGAAATTGGTCCTTACACTACAGTTACATTCAGTATTGAGAATTGTTTTTCCACTTGAGGGCATACCTGTTGTTGACATGTCATGTTCTGATTCTGACACTGTGCATGCTGTAGTGTAATATTAAGCTCCTCCCATCTAGATCGTTGATCTGCCATGAGAGCATGAAGCAGACTGATGATTACAGCTATGTGCTTTTCTTTCTGAGGGTACATCTGCATAACATTGTGTTAAATACAAAATCACAGACGATGGCGTTTTAAATTATCGTTGGTGAATACAATTTGCAAAGCGCCATAATTTTTTTAAAGTTGCCCCACTGACCGATATGAAATTATGATTAGACCTACTTACAAATAAAATACGCTAAGCTAAATAACATGGTAGAATACCCTGACACGGATGGATCAATACTATATTTTAGGTGTGTGTCGGGGGTTGGGGGGGTGGAGTTGCTGAGAATTTGTTTCTGTACTACCAAAATATTAGTAGTAGTAGTAGTAGTTGAACTTGTAGTATTTATTCGTCCAAGATTTTAACAAACAGTACAAGATACAATAAAACAGATACAATGTAACAGAGTACAAGAAACAACATTCGTGTATGTTTACTTCTTCTTAAAACAAACTGTAAACCAAAATGCGTTACAGAATGTTGAAATGGAAACAGTAACACTGACAAATAAAAGAACAACTCAAAACAATTAAAAAACAGACAAGACAAGCCCATTCTAAGGACCAGGCTGAACTCAGCACTAAATTTGGTGCTGGCAAGAAATTTAGTGCTGGCACCAAATTTCAAAAATCTTAGTCAACGACCGTCATTGACATTCTGAACCGATTACCGAATTGTCATGTTTTTACTTTGTTTTAAGTTGAAAGTTGTCATCGAAAAATCATGGAATCTTTAGATTTTTCTCCACAGATGTCTTCCTTATATCCCAAACTGTCATGCCTGGGCGCCCCCAATTAATTAGTCCACTAATTAGCTCAGCCCAACTAATTAAACAACTGCATAATTATTGCCTGTCTGACAATTTACTGAACAAGTTCTTGTTGAAACACCCAACTACCGAATTTTCAATTCAAAAGTTGTCACCGAAAAATCATTAAATCTTTTTATTTTTCTCCACTGATGTCTTTCTGATAACTCAAACTGTCATGCCTGGGCGCCCCCAATTGATTAGTCAACTAATAAGCTCAGCTCAACTAATTAAACAACTGCATAATTATAGCCCGTCTGCGAATTTACTGTACAAATTCTAGATTGAAACACGCAACTGCCTAATTTTCAATTCAAAAGTTGTCATCAAAACATCATGAAATCGTTAGTTTTTTCTTCACAGATGTCTTCCTAATAACTCAAACTGCCATGCCTGGGCGCCCCCAATTGATTAGTCCACTAATAAGCTCAGCCCAATTAATTGAATATTTGCATAAATTAGACCGGTGTGCGAAATTATTCAAAAAACAACCCAAATTTCAATTGAAAAGTTGCCACCGAAAAATCATAAAATCTTTGGATTTTTCTCAACAGATATCTTCCCAACATCCCAAACTGTCATGCCTGGGCGCCCCTAATTATATAGTCCACTAATTAGCTCAGCCCAACTAATTGAATATTTGCATAAAATAGACCAGTGAGCGAATTTATTATAAAATAACCCACATTTTAAATTGAAAAGTTGTCATCGTAAAATCATGACATCTTTGGATTTTTCTCCACAGATGTCATCCTTATATCCCAAACTGTCATGCCTGGGCGCCCCCAGTTAATTATTCCACTAATTAGCTCAGCCAAACTTATTAAACAACTGCATAATTATAGCCCGTCTGCGATTTTACTGTACAAATTCTAGATTGAAACACGCAACTGCCTAATTTTCAATTCAAAAGTTGTCATCGAAAAATCATGAAGTCGTTAGTTTTTTCTTCACAGATATCTTCCTAATAACTCAAACTGCCATGCCTGGCCGCCCCAAATTGATTAGTCCACTAATTAGCTCAGCCCAACTAATTGAATATTCGCATAAATAGACCGGTGCTCAAATTTATTCAAAAATAACCAAAATGTTAAGTTTAAAAGTCGCCTCATTAAATCATGAATTTTTAAAAAAAAATTCACAGATATCTTCCCAATATCCTAAACTGTCATACCTGGGCTCCCCCAATTAACTAATTAGCTCGGTCGAACTAATTGAATGTATTTGCATAATTATAGCCCGTGTAAGAATTTACAGATTTACATGAACAAAAACGAAAGAGGCAAGTTGTGCTCTTTGGTGAGTTTGATGTAACTTCTCACGCACAAGCACCCCTTTAATTGATGCAAATATGACATTTAATTCATTTCAGTCATTGGTAGAAATTCTTCATTGATTTTTAAAATATTACTTGATTTCGTTTCCTGCACCCATTGATTCCCCAGATTATTCTCTTGCAATAAAGTATCTAGATTGGCATATTTTCTTTTCTCTCAAATTTGTATATCCTCACAGTAGTCTTTTTTATATATTTGTTTTCAAGATACAAATTGACATAAACACATTGATCATCAAGTTAAAGAACACATATATGTAATTTTATTTCAATTTATTCTCCAGGAAACATTTTTTATTAAATGAACATGGGTTCACTATAAAACAGACACAAAAATAACTATCATAAAAACCAAACACACATCCACGTTGACACACACAATGCAACAAACGAAAAACCCAGGTTCAAGCCTAGCCGGGCAGCTCAGATAACACCAAATTAATTAATCCCATCCAAATAATCTGGAATATAATGTACTACAATACGGAAGTCCAAAGGCACAATCCAATAAAACAGCTCAACTGCTTATGTTATGGACAATTTGCTTTAGTAGTACATGAATGAGTAAAAACTAAACCATTTACAAAAATATTGTTATGTCTAACAAACAACCGTAAATTGATTTTGTTTGTATTCACAGGTAGGTTAAAAGTTACTTTTCTACCAAGTATAAACATATAGTCTTGCTACTCTGTTCACTCCGAAGGCGGTCCGTATTATCAATCCTGATTTTGTTAAATATCATTTGAATCTTAGAAACAACTATTATACTTTTGGATTCTCCTGGTATCATGATCATGCACTAACCGTTTGGTGAATAATCGATCTTACAAACAACATATATTTGTGGCTTGTTAATTTGCTTTTACACATCAACTATATTATAAACATTGCTCTTTCATATCCGAATGTGTAAACGGTGCTACTTTTGTCTTTAACAAACAGTGTTAGCAATGTTAACCAGCTTTTTTTTCAAGTAACTGTTACAAGCAAGTCAAAAATAATACTACATCTGCTACAAATTATCTACTAAAGTTTTGACCATTGGCCTGGAGAAAGGGAGACTCCTGTAATATGGACTAGCTCACAATATTATAAACATCAACTATATTATAAACATTGCTCTGTCATATCCCAATGTGTAAACGGTGCTACTTTTGTCTTTAACAAACAGTGTTAACAATGTTAACCAGCTTTTTTTCAAGTAACTGTTACAAGCAAGTCAAAAATAATACTACATCTGCTACAAATTATCTACTAAAGTTTTGACCCATCAAAACCATTGGCTTAGAGAAAGGGAGACTCCTGTAATATGGACTAGCTCACAATATTTTACAATAAGAAAAACATTGTTAATTGCAAAATCACCGTGGAATTGCGCTCAATGTTTTTTAAACGAAATGAAATTAGTGGTATATTTTTCAAAACTACGGAGTAACGTACCAAGGCTTAGATACCACTCTGTTCAAATAGTTGGCTTAATCCGACGTCTAATATGTAACTTCTCTGAACGACAGAAAGTGTCATATACATTAGAAGAAGTTCACTTTTTTCATTTTGCCGAACCTCTCTTTTTGCAAGAGCAACTTGTTCTGCTATAGCGCAGCAGTACAGCCCACATGAGCCATGGTCATCTTGCGTAATAAATGATGCATCATTGATAAAAACCGTGTTTTCATCAAAGCGTTGGTAAAACATTCCAGTACTTTGGTTTTTTCCAAGAATAAAAAAAATGAGCAAAAGATTTACCGATTTGACGCAAGAGGGTTTTTGACAAAGGCGACAATGAATCGTAACATAATAGAGATCGTTTTATCTTATCGATGACAAAAAGAATGAAATGAGAGTTTCTGAGAATCGGGCATAATATGATATTACACCAATGACCGCTGATGATACATTTTCTCTGAACCGAACGGTAGGTTGCGGCTGTTTGCACTCCCCTCAGAATTGCACTGGTTTCACAGCACAGTAGTGCGGCACAGGTTTGACTAACTTCGTCACTTTCAGCTAATTGTTGCATGTAGAAATCAACAAATAAAAATGACTAATCCAGCCCCGGTTGAAGTTTGGAGACTTTTTTTGTATAGGATTGAAACACAGCGGTTGGTATGTTTAGATTTAGCATGGCTATGTGGCTGAATGTCAGAGTTTCAGTGGAACATTTTAATTTCACGGCTTGTTTGTTCAGTATACTCTCATCTATGTCACCCCAAACATTTTCTACGAAGATCTTCTCATTTTTGTATACTGCGAAAGTATTGCTTTGATCAATAGTATCATCCTCGTTTGGGTAACTATCATCAAAATTGTAGAAAAAATTTGGATCGCTTCTCAAGTCAGAGGGATATGTTGTTATTGGCGACAATCTGGATTGTGTGGCTGGACGCCCATCTGATAAACTGTTGTATTTTTCGTATATCAGTATGTATGCCCCTCGATCAACAGCTTCTTCAAATTCTGCGTCAGTCACTTGACGAACTGTGTGATCATCGAACAAAACTTTTCTTCTGTTGATGTGGTCATTTACATATGTTACGTAGTGGCCGCTCGAAACACTAATTCCCACATGTACAACCACTGACAGTAGGCGATATTTTGTTTGTTCTTTTTGAGTTATGCACACTTTGGTGAGGTCCAAAATATCTGGAACTTGGATTGTCGAAGTAATTTTTTCGGCTCTAGAATTTCTCCATCGAAAACGCATTACTTGAATGAATAAAATAAATGGGCCATGTAATATTTTGGTAGTTAGAGTTTTTACTCCCTTATTTACGCAATGTATACAAACGTCATCGGGCAGACGCACGCAACTGAAAAAATGTTTGATGTTATTTTCTAAACGTGGGTTTGTCGCTGCAACCGTCAATACTGTTGAGTTAGTTGTGTCTACCAATGAGGCTTTGTGACACAACACGCATTGTGATGTCTTCTGAATTACAAAACGCGGAGATATTCCTGCATTGTGAAAGAAACTGCAAACGTCATTACAAGTTAAAAATTCTGCTGCGTCTTGCTGTTGGCAGACATCAACAGAAAGGATCGAAGCACATTATACCGATACTTTTTTTAACCGAATGAAAAGCAACCGGAGGACCAATTCCATCTTTGAGTTCATCAAATATGAACATGAGATTTCGTTTGAACTCATTCAAATTAGGTATCTGACTAGCAGTCTTATAAATCTTTATGTACAAAGGTAAGAGCGCCTGAATAGATGCAATCCACCAACAAGAGGAAGAATTATTTGATATCCCTTTACCAAGTGGAAAAAGTGGCCGATAATCGGACTTACTTGTAGAGGTTGTTTTCGTGGTCGATTTAGTGCGCTTGTTGTTTTTGTTATGCCCCAAAATTGGCGTGCTTGTTCGTGGAAAGCGTTGAGCGGGAAGATGTGTTTTGGTTTCATATCCTTCTTTAAATTGCATTTTTTTGGTTGGAGGTGTGAGGTATTTTTTCCTCTTTTCCTGGTCGGCGGACCCTCTTTAGCCATTTTTCGGACACCAGTTTTTGTGATTTTGTTTTCATGTTATGAGCCTTCTTGCAAAAACTTTCTGCAAATTTGCGATGTAGCGGTAATAAATCATTCTGAAAAATTGATACAAGAACATGTAAATGACTACATCTCTCATATTGCAGTTTCACACGTTTGACCTCTCCCATGCTTTTTTTCAATTATGCCTTGCGTTCTATTGTCTGATGAAATATTTTGATGTTTAGATTTTTTCAATGACCGAAACATGTCTGTGAATTTTGTATATGGTTCTCCGTTGCCATGACGGCCAAGATCACCAAGTAGAAGCCCTGACCAATTTGTGATTGATGGAAATGCGTAGTTAAGAAGGTATTCCATGAACGCTGTACTTCTGTAAGCATTTGGAAGAAAGTTCTGTTCAGAAGCATCGGAACTACTTATGTGTTCCTTTGCTTGATTGACAATTTTTTGAAAACGGTTTTTGAACGGAGAGTTTGCCGATTTTTCAATGAATACTGTTTGGCTCATGTCTGTGTCATTTTGATTTAATTCATCACTTTCTGGGTCCTGGTCATCATGGACAATTACATTAAGGTTGGTTTCCTGCACGCCAACATTTTTCTGAAGTTTTTGGTAACTGTCAAAAACGTCATCGTTACTTTTTTCAGAGAGAAGTAAAATGGTTAACAAGTATATTATATTGTCTATTTCTTCAATATTAGTAGATTTTAAAAGAATCCCAATCCAATACATTCCCTCGTTAAAATTAGCGCGATAGAGCTTCCTACACTTTCTTGAGGCATTCTTGATAAAGTGGCTCACACATTGATGGAGAAATAGTTTATTTAAATCTTTAGGCAGTGCACCCCCAGTAACTACCCTGTAACAACGTACAAAATAATCTTCTACCGATTCGCCTGTAAAACAATGGAGGACTGCTAAAAATAACATGGAACTTCCATCTATCATAATTAGTAGGGGATTTTTTACTCCATTGTGTCCGTAAATACGTTGTTCGTCATGCAAAAAGGAAGTTCAAAAAAAATGAGACCGAGACCATACTTTGGTCCGTTGTAACTAGTGAAGCTATAACCAAAGGTGGATTTCCAAGTATCGGGTGCCTGATTACAAGATCATATAATAAGTACTTTTTGGAGCTACCAAAGCATTTGTTATTTTTTAATATAGATCCTGTAGCATCAAGATATAAAATGTCTCGTCTCGATATGTGATGGTAAATGTTTATGCTAGAGTGTGAATACATAATTATTGCTGGTGGAATGAAGTTGACTCTTCTCAGGATTCCTGGAAGTTTACCACCTTCTAAGCTCTGCTTACGGTCGATTTCTTTTAGACCCTGTATCTCATCCTTCGAGAGATCTGATACAAGTTTAGCCTCACTAGACATTTTCTGCAAGACGGACTTACTAGGTGCTTCACTCCTACAACCTGAGAAGTATACACCATCTTTCATGTTTCGAAGATTATCTAAATATTCTCTACGTGGCTTTTTATATTTCAGTGTCTGTTTCATTTTTTCCCTTTTGTTTGAACGAACATATCTCCCTTTAATTTCCGATTTACGGTGAGCAGGGTGACCTATAAAATCAACTTTTAATTGTAATTTTTGTTCATCACTCATTTTCATTTTAAATGTTACATTACAACCACTAAAGTTGCAATAACCATTTGCCGAAAATGCGAAAGTAGACGTCCTTTTTGTTGTTTGCGCACTTACATAATGGCGTCGAAATTGAAGAGAGCAATAGGGATGAATTTTTTTCAGAGGTTTGGAAAACACATTAACCCAGTCTGCGGGCAGTTTATGTCCCTTTTGGTTTCTCCTAAGTTTATGCCATTTTCGGCTGTCAATGTAAAGATAGCAATCCTGAGATGGGGGCGACTTTATTGTCCTGTATTTATGTTTTTTTGGGAAGGGACCTCGTGTGTTTTTTTACTGCACATTTTTGAAATAACTTCATGCGGTATATCACCAAATATAGTGTCTGAACTGGCATTGTCACTGGTTCCATCTTGCGCCAAAATTGATTGCTCTTCATCTGTTTGATACTGATGATATTCATCAGAGTCGTCATTATTACTAAGGATGGAATTTGATGAACGCAAAGAAGAGATGTCATCATGTGTGTAGGCATTATCTCCATCTGTAGACTGAACATGACTTGTTGAGGTATTATCAGAATCGTCTTCGTTAGATACACAGTAATTCGCCTCAGCGGAACTATCGCTACAGCGGCTACTGTTGTTTGATTTTGAACTATCCGCGGTTATTTGCGATGCTAATATATCACCATCCCCTGTCACACTACAAGATGGTTCATTTAGACCGACGTCCTCATCAAGACAAACGTCATCATTGTAATTATGGATGTCGTTATTGGAAGTAGTATCGAGTGTTTGGTCATCTAATGCGTTAACATCATCACACCTATGTTTAAACACTAAATCATTAGAATTGCATCCATTGATACCACAATAAAAAGTTACATGTTCCATAAAGGAATCTCCCTTTCTCTCTGGTTTTAAATGCAGACATGAGTAATGGTACCACAAACCACAATTATCACATGCAACCATGCTGTGATCTTTAGTGTAAGGCCTCTGGCATATGCAATATAGAATCTCAGCCCTTTCCCCCCTATTACTTCGTTGGCTGATAATCTGAAAAATGATATCCTTTATGTTACCTGTATTTTTGGACCAAATTGTTCGGACAACTTTCGGGCCATTTTTCTTGTCTCTCTTCACCCATCTGACACTGGATTTAATTGGTGGTATGCATACGCTTGGTAGCGTATTGTCCTCAAGGTCGGATCGTGTGATGTTTTCGCCAATTATTTCGGCCAGTTTCTGTATCTTGTCTTTCATATCAAATTTTCCTGGTCCACCTCCTGCCTTCGGTGCTGCCACTTTTACCTCTTCTTTCTGTTTATAAAAAATAAAATAATGCAGTTAGGTAAATCGTACAGAACATCTGAATTCCAAACGTTTTCGTTCACATGAAACAAAAAGAAACAAACCTCTTACAAAAGTTACCTATTAGATTCGCACTGATTTCTTCCCATTGATGAACATAGTTTTCAGCATAGTATGAGAGTCATTTTTAATTTGAATGGGTCTATGTCTTATGTTTTTGGTCAAAATAAAGGAATTATTGTATGAGGGAGCTCGTATGTCATTGTGTATCCAATCTTTTGCTGCAAACAAGTTATAAAAGTGCTATAAAATCAAGTGTAAGATGGGTCAAGAGATATATAAAACAAGGCATGAAAGTTGTCCGAAAAACTTGATAAAAAATACAGGTAATTCATTATAAAGGATATTATTGGGCAGATTATCAGCCAACGAAAAAACAAAAAAAATCAAAAACGATAATGGCGCAAGAGGGCGCTCTTTGAGGACAGGGTGATTGCCATAATTATTGGTATGCCCTCAACTTTTTTTTTGAATATTAATTTTGTTGGGGTCATGCAATTAACTAATTGTGTAACTATTACAAGTTATCACAACCTTAAGGTTCTGTGCTTCAACTACTAAGGAGACTTGATATATTTCGGCTTTAAAATTGGTCCTACTTGGCTTGGGAAGTGGAGGAAGTGCTTCATGAAAACTGGCAGCAAGTTGGTTTGATGATGTTGTTCTTTTGTTTTTGTTTTGCTCTTGTTTAAATGTTTTCAAAGGGTTTAAATACATACCTTTCGTGCAAATTTATGAGATGATGGGAAGCAGTGTCTTAGCCAGGAATTTAGAAAGTGGGAGTGCAAATTGAAAAAGTGGGAGTGCAACTTAAAAATAAATAAATTGTGTGCGAAGCACACAACACGAGCGCGCAGCGCGAAGTCTGTCTCGGCCGGGGTCCAGGGCCCGCTTAAGGGCCCTGGAAGCTCTGGCTACTGTAGATGCTCTCTGGTGGTTTCTGATGCATTTCTGGCACCTATTTCTCCAGTACAAGTGAACTATTTTGATTTATTTTTTGCTTTTTTGAACTGAAAAAGAGAGGCTTTACAGCAAAAATAGATTTGTAAAGATAAAAGACGTCCACTATTTTTGCTCCGTGATTGCAATTAAGATTAAACATTGTAACAAAGACGCAAGCAATGACACATGAATCATTTGAAACAGGTTACAACAAAGTCTGTTTTATTTTTGTTTTTCAATAAAGAGGTTAAATGTACATCAACAATGTACATTAAGTCAATCCTTGGTCACTGCCTGTTTGACAAGCTAACCACTGAACCAAAGGTGGCCACCCTCTGTAAAGTAAGCTTTAACCCTCCTACTGTCAGTGACTCTTGGCAACATTTTCCAGTGAGTTGACCAACCATTTGAAACCATTCGACTGCCAAGGTTGTGTGCAGTGGCACAACTGTGCACAGAACTAACTGTGTACTGTGTACATGCATTCCCTCATGGTATCATATTTCAGGCTGGCACAGTTGATTTATCATTCAAAACCACTTGAATGGTATTGAATGGTCAGACAGCAAGAGGGTTAAATGAAGTTTGTTAATATCACTGTCAAAATAAAAACGAATTTAAATTATTTGTCATCGAAAAACAAGACTGCCATTGGTAAGGTATTAATAGCACTTGAATTGAAAGCTGAATGAAAGTTATTGTTTGGGTTAAAATTGTTAATGAGAAGAAATCAGTGAATCAGTGACAGCCTAAACTGTTGCGAATGGGCACTAGTACCATCTGTGTGGTTGCTGCATGTACATATCCAGTGCACGGGCGAATGGGAATGCTGTCATTGTCATTTTGCTGTAGGAGACACGAATGAGCTGGTCCAGTCGAGCGATTGATAGTCTTGTTCTTAATCTGGTTTTTATTCTGTTCTGTACACTAAACGCCCTCTCGGCTTCCGCATTGGATGGCATAATTGTAAGTGACAGGAGCATCAACTTGTGCATCTCTGGGGAAGGAAGTGCAATACAAACCAAACTATTAAAGCAATTGCATTAAAGACAAAGCTATGGGAATGTGAAATTATGCAACAAAAGAATTACACTTCTACTACTCAGTTGTATGGTTGTGCTATGTACCTAAACTTTAAATACATTATACACACATAACCTAGCTTATTACCTCTGAATATTCTGCGGTTCTGCTGATTGGGTCCACAGAATATGATCTTGTATAACTCCTCGGGATGGTTGAACTGAACAGCATCAGGGTTGGTGGCATGCTTGTTCTGTTCAACCAGACGCTTGAACATTAGAAACTCCCCTCTTGCTCCATCAGCATCAACCAAAGGGTCTACCATTCTGGTTGTTGATGCCCTGCGCTGGCCATAATGACTCAGCAGAACTTCCAGTTCATCAAGCCCCCAGTAATTCAACGGTCCTTCCGGATAGGCTGCTGGCTCAAATATCTACCAAAAGAAATTATAGCTGTACATTACAATTCTTTCAATGGACTTACCATGACATGCATCATTGGTGTGTTTGTTTTATCATTCTAAATAAGTAGTTTTTATTTGTCTTGATTTTTGTTTTTGTGTACTGAATCAATCACTCACCTTCATAGCATCCAGCATGTCCAGTTGAGGAAACCGTCCTCGGATATGTTTTATTGTCTCTGTAATGATAATATGTCTATCTTCAGTAAACTGCTCTCTCTTGTTCTGCTGTTGACGTCCCATAGCTCTTGTGTTCAGCTTCACAAAGTAGAAGTCACTGTTCTCAGTCTGTTGAAGGAAAGGCCTGAGAAATCTTCCATCTGTGTGACGAAACTCTTCCAAGCTGTCAACAACAGCTTGGATCTGGAATAAAAACCCAGGAAAATAAATTACATTGTAAATTCATCTTGTACTTAAAAAAACTGCCCAAAAGTAATTTTCATTATTATCAAGATATAACGTTTTACTAATACCTGGTGCTTGATGCTGTGGTAGGATATGTTGCGCTGTTGGAATGTCTTGTTCAGTTGGTTGGTTACATCCAAGACGTCACCCATGAAGTGAAGTAAAGCAACCAGTCTGTAGTTAGTCAACTGTGATAGGAGACCAATTGAAACCGGGTTGCTTTCAGGCTCAGCAGCCTCCTCCTCAAGCAGTAACACCAAAGGGTGGTAGTTCTGAATGACCGCCCTTACAGCCTCTCCCATGCACAGCCATCGGATCTCAAACAACTGAAGCAAAAAGGGCATTATTAAATTTTGTTTTTTTAATCCACAAAAATGTGCTTAATAGCAGCAATGGTGACTGCAGAAATGTTTGACAAAGAATATGCACTTTACATTATTTATTATGAAAAAAGGTCAACAAACCTTCTTGAACTTCAAAAAGGGGTATGACGGGAGGCCACTCTCATTTTCATTGTCATCTTTATCACCCACTTCATCAGTTTCTGCCAAGATGGATGCAATATTCTTGAACTTTTCAAGCCTGTTTGGAGAGTTGTTAATGTGTTGGTATATGGTTGAGAGTAACGTCTGCAGTTGATTTGCACCTTGCACTTGCTTAACTGCTTGACTCAAAGCTAAATTGAGCCTATGGCACACACAATGGACTACAACACAGAAGGGATTACTACGCTGAAGTAGCCCAGCAACACCATTCTGCTTACTCAACATGACATTGGCGCCATCAACACCTAGTCCTTGAATCTGAAGTAAGTAAACAACAGACAAAGATAAAATAAATACATCAGTGCATAGTATAGGGTTACAATATTTTGCCAGATTTAGATTGTCAGTTTTACCTTATCTGTTGGTATACTGTATCCTTTGAAAACAGCTTGTAGGGTGTTGCACACTGTTTGTGCTTTTCCATCAGGGATAGCTTCTGCCTTGAGGTATGTGGTTTTTATTCCTCCCACAGAACCGTAACGAACGATGAAGACGACATGCTTCTCAGAGGAGCGATCAGTCGACTCATCAATGCCAACGCCGATGAACTGACTTTTTCTAAGGCTAGAAATTGTGTCATCCACAAGGACCTAAAACATTTTATAAAAGGAGGTGAGTTAGTGTCTTTGTTTTGAAAAGTTTTACACAAAAAGATTTTTGTGGAATTTGGTTTATTTACCAGTGTTTACCATTTACCTTGTCTATGGCTGCTAGCAGTTCATTGAATACCTGGGGAGATTCCTTTGTAGAGTTCCCACCACGCCTCAAATTTAATATTGCTTGAACTCCCTGTTGTCTCTGCAACTCAAGAAGGCTGGGGTACTTCCTATTTGAAATTTCTTCAATAGCGATCCAGTATACTGTTTTAAGTGCTGCAATGTAGGCTTCTTTTTCGTTCTCCTGAAGAGCATTCTTCACATTGTTTAAGGTCCTCTGTTTTGGATCTTCTGCAGCAGCTCCTTTGATGTGGGCAGATGAATTGATATGAGACTGAAGCGTTTTCAATCTACATGGAAATAAAGAAATATTAAAACAATTGAGAAGAAAAACCATTAACTTTTGTGTTGCTACTGTAAACTTCCTTATGAAGGGAAGAGAAAGATGAGAGCAACATTGTGTTTTTTCATTAATTGTTTACATAGATACCTGAAGTTGTCTGTGCCACAGGTAGCCCACACGCCTTCTCTGTCATGCTTCTTGCAGAAACTGCAAAACATTCGATTGGTTCCCACATCAAAGACAAGCCAATCTTTATAAGCCTTGTTGGTAAGCCATCCCATCACGAATTTAACTGTTCTTTTCGTCTTCTTTGTAGCAGCAGATTGTTGTGGGGGAGCAGAAGCATCATCGCTATCCGGGCCAGGCTGCTTCCTTTTTGTGGAAGAAGTAGAGGGACCACTTTGGTATTGTTCTTCATCTTCATCAGCATCATCTGGCAAAAAGTCAGAGTCAGGCTCATAATCTGATTCTGATTCTGAGTTCTCTAAGGTCGCCCGCTTCTGAAATGAAGTTGAAAGTAGATGCAGCTGTTAAATATTTAACACATTTTACCTGAGTATGCAAGACCTCAAGCTACTTTTAATCTGTATAACTATTGTCAACTTCTGAATGTGAGTTTGATTATTAATAATGATAAGAAAACTTATACAATTAACAATAATGTTTAAACTTTTGGAGGTGTTAGGTGCTATCAGCGCTATATACAGTAAATGCAGTTGTTATTATTATTATTATTATTATTATTATTATTATTATTATTATTATTATTATCATTGTTATTATTATTACAATGATGCCATGTAGCATTTCAGATCAGTGAAGGTTAATTTTGCTCGAAAACAAAAAGCTGTATAATCCATTTAAAGAATATTATGTGACACTGACACTATGATTGTAAATAATATTGTATAAATGAATAAATATATTGATATTATAAGACTGAAAACAAAAATAGAAAAAAACTTTCTTTGACAATCACTATCTTTGTAGCTGCCCCGAATTTGCATTGCAATAAACTCCTAATTTGTTGTAGTAATATGTTTTCTATTGGATATATCATGATTTATGAAACCTGTACAGGTGTGCGAGTGCGATACTTATTAAAAGTAAAGGGACTAGATTTATTTATTTAATTTCATTTGCTGAATTGCACTTCCAAACAAAGGTTAAATTTTGCAAAAAATACCAATTTCAAAGTATACTAAAAGAAACTTAGATAAAAATGATCATGCAGTGTTTTCATTTTATAATTGACTGGTTGCTCAAAGTGTACTTTTTCAATATAAATCCCCAACCAGTTAAGTACTTTACCTTCTAAAAAATCAACGATTCTTCTTTTTAAACGCGTTTGATTGGACAAGTATTGCACAGTAATATTGACATATGCAAATCAAGTGAAGATTAATAAAAACGTGTGTGCGCCGCCTGCATGCTCTATGCTGCCAAACATTTTCATTATTTAATGTTATTTATTTTACACTGCCAAGTTCCAAATCACAGCAGTTTAACAAAAAAGAAGAAGACGTTTTTGTTTACGCCCCCCTCAGCGTCCGGGCCGCGGCGCATGCCCGCCTCGCCGCCGCCCACATGCATGACATACTCAATTAGTTCCCATGCGCGCTCCGATCCTAGCAATCGCCACTGCAGTGTAATCAGTTTTCTTCCCCCCATGGTATAATAATCAGTGCATGTACATGTACAATGTAAGTGTACATGGTGGCTAGTATCCAGAAGTCGGCCATTTATTTTTGCAACGGCCATTCGCACGCTTTTTCCAGGCACCCGACCATTCGCACGCTTTTTCCAGGCACCCGAATGAGGCAATGTTATTAATCTGGGCTGTGCACGTGTGTGTGCACACAGTACTGCTCGATGATCCAAAACAATCGAGCCTTTAACGATCGGCTGTCTTGCTGAAGAGCTCACAAGGGGAAAATAATGAATAGTTAAACAAAAACGTTTGCCTTCTGAAAAATGTCAAGATGAAAATCTCAAACTGTTATTCCCATGATGGTCAATCGTCACTTAGGCAAAATTAGGGCGAAATCCCGATGCTTACGAATCATGAATCGGCTCGGCTAGCATTTTTCTCCATTGACTAGCAGTGGGCTGCCTGCCCTACAACTTAATTAATATTAGTATATTTAGACCCCGATCCCGATGTAGGCCTACTTGTAAGTATTATTCTCTAATTTTCTTTCTTTTATAAAACTAACCTGCTAAGTTTGTCTTACCTTTGAGAAGAAGTCCGTTATCTTAGCCATGGAGGAAGGTGTTTTCTTAGAAGACGACATGATCGATGTCGTTATTTGACAGGTCAATAAAGAACTCGGCGGAACTTCGGAAGCAATTGGTCGGAAGCGACTAGATGAAGTCTATGATCGCGATCTGGCTCCTCGCGTTAAATGTGTGCATTCGAACACCAACGATTTTTACCAAAACGTATACCAGACTAAGGCCGCACATCACGCTCTCCCCTCATGATCGATCGCGATCTGAGTTCGTTCTCAAAACTACTCTCGTTTGAGTGTAGTGCATAGTGTCACGGCTGCGTGGACGTGCGGGCTCAATCAAATTTAGATTCCAAAAGAAGAAGGAAAACTGGTAAAAAAAAAACAAATCTTGGCTTTACTATCTGCAGTTTTGAAACTTTTCCACATAAAAAAAATATATAAATAAAGTTCAGTAATTTTTCACTGACAACACGGCTTCAACCAACATGACCAAGCCGTGCATCAAAATTTTGCCCGTGTTTTCAGCCCAACTGGCCGTGCTAACACGGCTTGCACGGCTCGCTAGCTAACACGCTGATGGGAAGGACAGCTGATGCTTGGCATGAATGTGGTCCCATATGCCCGAATCACTTCGGCATACTTTGTTGCACATAAAGCACTTAGCGACCATGGCCTTAGTTCTCAAATGTCCACAACGCTTGCTGAGGCACACTTTCGTATTTATTTTTTTAGTCGTTGATGCAGTGTCACTGATATTTCTCTGTAAAAAGACAATGTAAATAGTTACTTTTACATAATCATAACCAGAGTATATATTGCGACCTTGTGGATCTCTCTGCCATAAATCTTTTCCAGAAAAACAGAGTGAAAGAAAAAGGAAAAGATTAAGGTTTTTGTAGATGTTGTCACAGGTTAATGAAGGAAATGATTTACATCATAATCATGATAATGAAGCAAGAAATGTATATTCTGATTACATCATACAAAAATGTTGTCAATGTAATAAGTTAGATCATTTGCAGCTACAATAGGCCTAGAAACGCTTCTTATTTTAAGTCGATAAAACGGGTAAGTTACCTTATACAGAGATGCCATTGGAAAAGGCATCACATACACAACTATGCCAGAGCTCAAGCGACTCGCACCTGGACCTGTCATTATTGGTTGATTCCTGAATTAAACCAAAACAATAACAAAATCAACATACGCGAACAAATAATGAAACTCGACGTAATCCCTGATTGAGACGTATTGTCACAAAATCTGAAAATTAAAAAAATCTCACCTGCAAAACCCTGACGAAACCTGGCAGTATTTCTCATCAGCCTTTGTACGACGCACACCCCGACATCCAACACGACTTCTTTTTGGTGCAGACAAAGTTTCTATCTCCCTTTCCGACGCCAGCCCTCCGGTTTTTTCTGCAAAAGGCACAAAGAAGCATTTAATATTAACCAATTAATTTGTTGGTACTCTGCTTTAGTGTTTATTATTTCGAAATTCTTACATAAATTTGTAAATATTGTTGACAATAATTTTATTGTGCAAAATTAATGCTATTTAGAAATTACATATACCCTCATTGGTTTTTATAATGTAAGATAAATCATCATCTTAGCAGTTTTCAGAAAGTTGAGAGTGCTTTTCCTCTAAGGGTTTATTTGTCTTTATTATAATTGATGTGTTCATTAAATAATGGAAAAATTACCCTTAGGATGAGAATGAGCCAGATGGTGCATAAGCTGTTGCTTTTTAGGAGTGGGTGGTTTAGTGTGGTGTAATGCAGTCTTGAGCATACACTGGTTTGTCACAAGTTTTACAACCTAATAACTGAAAAGTAGGTACATTTCAATAAAAAAACAAGTGCGATATACTCAATCAAACTTCAAAATCACTGTCTTCTTCAATGTTACTGCATGTAACATTCTGCATTATGTCACATTCATTAAAAAATTCAACCTCAAAATTGACATCTTCAGTAAGTGACACATCGTGATGGGTACTTATATCACTGGAAACAGAACTGGAGTCAAAATCTGACTCTCCATTATCATCTTCAAGTTCACTTACAGGTAAATGAATGTTTTCAACACCATGTACAGTAGCTACTACCACATTTTCACAGTCTTTACATGAACAGCCTGTACCACATAGGCGATCTGCTTTTTTGCATTTACATACCCTAGACTGACAATGACTCTTGGAACATGAGCAACCCCTGGGCCCAATTTCAGAGAGATTGTGTTTAGCAAATTTCTGCTAAGCACAAATAAGCAGGATACCAGTCACAGATTGTACATATGACATGGTACTTTGGTTGGTAACCTTATTCTGGTAAGCAAACTTGTGTTGTGCTTAGCCACTTTTTGTGCTTAAGCAGCTCTATCAAATTGGGCCCTGGTCAGAAACTTGACATTTGTTCTGATATCCTGCATAGTTTCTTCAGTCTCCCACTGAACCTCAAGAGACAAAAAATCATCATCTCCTTGTAAAAGATTCCAACCATATACAGACACATTTGGGTACATAAACACAGGTTGAAGAGCCAAACCCCAAACTGTGCTTACCCAGCATGATCTTAGCCAATGGAATCCAAGAGCTGTGTTAGAAGGAAGTAGCTCATCTTCATAAGTTCCCTTCCAAGTAGCCTTTCGTATTATATCAAGGAATTTAACATGACACTCGTACTTTGTTGGGTAATCTAGAGTCTGAAACAGTTCAACAGGAGATGTATATTTGTTTAGACAGCTACGGTGAGCTGTGAAATAAACACAACCAATAAAACGGTAAAATGCTAACAACCCAAGATCATCATCCTCATTAAGGTTGGTGTTCGAAAGCAGTCCTTCAGTGTTTTCCGTAAACAATCCACAAATAAAAGCAGCATATTGGAAAAATGTATTGAAAAATGATCGTTTTCCTAAACGAACGAAGTACGACACAAAATCACAGCCACTACAAATAAATATGACTTGAATAATCTTACACACATTCAGGCCTTTGTCAACAAGACCAGCAAGATCAGGATCTCTGTGTAGACAATCCTTTAACTTTTGCAGATGTAAGAACTTAACATCACCAGGCTTGGCTCTGTACTGAATTATTACGTTTTTGTTGTTTATCTGCAATGGTAGACCAATCATTGCAATGTCACGATCAATAGAATAAACTTGAACAACTGAACACAAACACTCCTGCACATGGAGCCCAATTTGTGTATCAGACTCTTCATGATTGTGAACAAAATGACTGGACTGACTATCTTTAGTGACTTCAATTCCAGAGGAACCTGAACCGGGTTTAAATCCCCCCGAAGTAATGAATTTCTGCACTACATTTGAAAGAAAATAAGGCACAAGATAAACAAATGTCTCAGACAAATAGTTGCACAAGAGTTGTTTGTTTTTCCTATTCTTAAGAAAATCAATCCACTTGCATTTAGGAAGCATTGTACTATTTGTTATGTCTTCATACTGCTCAAGTTCGCTTTGTGGCATGCCATCCCTTCGACTTCTTTCAAGAAGCTTTGGAGACAAACCTTGTGTTTTCACCTGGTCAAATAAAATCCTGACCTCCTGATAGCCTTTGTTAAAATATTTCTTTATCCATCGAAAGGCCAGCATGTCAGCATACTCAGAAAAGGTTTTCTGATAGCTTAATGGTGAAGTGTAGATAATGTTCATACCTTCAGCTATTAATGCCACTGTATCACTTGGTGAATAAGTCAAACAATTTGTGATGATTTCTTTATTGTAGCGCTTATGCAACAAGTCATATATAACTGACTTGGCACCTTTATATGGCATTCCATTTGGTGTACAAATTGCCCTTGGTGTTTCCAGAAATTGACACAATTTCCCTACAGGTGTCTGTGTTTCTTCAGAGTATGCAATTGTTCTCTTGTAACACATTGTAATGAGGCGTTTTTCCTTTTCGATGTAATTAATTGCTCGCTTTGTAATCTTCTTTTTAGTGAAAGTTTGCAAATTGTGCCTTCTAATTTTGGGTTTCTCTACACTTGCATCATTCAATATATTTGACTTGATGGAAAGATTGAGACACTCACGCCCAATATCTCTATATGTAAGAAGATTGTTCTGCTGTATTTTTGAAGCCTCCTTCCTTGTGAAGGCTTGAAATAGACTAGGTGACTGGTCAGAATCAAAAATACCACTCTCAAGCAATTTCACATAATAAGTTTGTGAATTTGCTAGTTCATTAGCAATTACAGACTTTGAGAGGTCACGCTGTACTGTGCTCTTAGTTTCACCGAGCTGACTCTGAAAATTGTTTATTAACTGTGACTGGAATTCCAGAGTTTGTGAGACTTTGTGCATATCAGTTGGAAGGCTATGCGACAAGGCACTTTTACAGTCTTTATTGATGAGCATTTCATGTGCTTCATCAACAGCAACACTTGAAAAGGAAAAACCTTTTATGTTAGAGTCAAACGCACCTCTTTCGAAATGCTCAAGTACAGGTTTAGGCAGAGCATACATTTGACTTAAATGAAGAGGAATGAGACGCGAATAATTTTGTCTGTCAAATGCATGAAAAAGCTGACCAATATTTGGACAGAAAATCAATCAGCCATTTGGTCGATGGTAGGAACAAGTAAGAGTTAAGTTTGGCACATGGTCCGCAACTATTTGCTGATCGCTGTCTGCGGATTTCCTCTTGCAGGCTGTCAACTTCATCTTGCTTCCTCTTCAGCTGACGTTTAAGTTCTGCAGAGATCTTTTTCTCTGCCTCCAGTAGGCAGTGTCAATCTTGGTTGTCGTCTTCTTGAGCCATGGCTTCATCCAACTCCACATCGCTTTCCATGTCCAGCAGTTTTCGCATGCTGAACCCATAAACGTCACTGGGCATCTGGATTGATGGGGCACTGGGTCGATGGGCAATTTCAGCCGCTTTATTAACTGCCGTCTCTGACTTCTTTCTCTTTGAGGTTGATGCCTGTGAACTTGCAGTTGATGCTGTTTTCTGAAAGCATTATAAAAACGTATTCAGTTGGAAATGATAATTATTGCATGTTGCCTTAGTCTGCAACAATCTGAAGGAAATAAGCAACTGATCACTGATCCGCCATTTAGTCGGACTCGTAGCCACTTTTTCGGAAAGAGGTGGGTCGTTTTTTGACAATTTGATTTTTGAAAACAAAGAAAGATGTAGCCTAACAGATTTTGCCGCCTGTTCAACAAATTTACAAAACACCCTTTTTTTGGGGGGGGGGGGGTCGTATGCACAACGTACGACAGTCCAGTTGCTTAAAACTGGAAACACATATTTGTGTTTTATTAGGCTCAGTAATTAAAATCTTAAAATGGGAAGTGAATAACAATAACATAACATAACAATAGGTGTCAAACCATAGAGTAAACAAAGTGAAACAATGTCCTATTATGAAGTTTGCATCGATGAGTAATAATCAAGAAGGGGGGAAACTTTAGTTCAAGATTTGCGGGTGTGCACATTTTTTAGTTGGCTTGCGCGAAGTTTTAAAAAGGCCATCTTCAAAGATTGCGCCCAGCACCACCATTGGTAATGTAGGCCACACTACTTTTCCTGACTACTATAGTTCTGCTTCAAAAATTCACTCTCGAAAAATTCACTCATTCCCTCTAAGTGATGAAATTGTCTTTCCAGCGACCTTCTTTCCTTTCACCCATTTTGAAGGGTCTGGAGGTGCAGACTTTAACACTTGCACAAAAGGTATACTTACAGAAGCCTGTCTAAAATGTTACCCCATGCAAAGTTTGCAATGTTATTAACAGTAGACAACTTCCACTCCATTTGGATATGATTTGACTTCCTTCATGATTTGTTTAGTGACCACAGTTCCAAGGGCTCTTCTTGCAGATTCTTTTTGAACAAGTATGCAAAAAGCCCATTCACATTGGCTGTTCAATACAGCTTTTATTTCCTTTTCTTGAATACTGTGAAGTGAATGGTCTTTGGATGGCCCTTTAAATGGGACTAAACTATATCTAGCTATCTTGAGTATGGTACTTGGACCTCTGTTGTTGGTCTTGGAATGTGTGAGGACATGATGGCCTTTGTTAACCCTTGGAATAAAAATATAGCACAGAATTCCGTCTTGCCCATTGAAAGGTCTGAGAGAAAGAATACAGTCTTTTAGACTTATCCTGTTCCACCCTTTTTGTTTTTAGCGTTTATTAACGAATAATTGCAAAATGAGATAAGTCCCCAGAGATATGTGAAATGCCACACCCTTCAATCTTTCCCCTGGTGCCTCCTCTTGTAGTTATAACACTGTTATATTTTCATCCTCCCAATGATTTGTTTTGACATCTTAGTGACTTCTTTACATGCCCAGTTTTTGTTTTGTGTAATAAATTTTTGATTAATTTGGTTTTAACTAAAGAATTCTTCGTTCTCATCCTGGTCACTGCTAGCTCTGGCAGCATACTCTAATTTCCCATCATCTAAAAGTTCATGTGACAAAACACCTGATCCGCTCACCGGTGGCTCACCTCAGAAACGATTGAATCTTTGTCGTATATCTCGTCTCCATCATCAAATGTTTTGCTCAGAGCAGTAGCTACATGGACATGCTTACACGTAGAGGCTGTGATGAAGAATGAACATTGCATGGAATGTATTTAGGCATGCTGATTCCGCAATTAGTGATTAACACCGGAAGAAATTGAAGAGTTCATCTTCAGTTTGCAGTTGGCCTAAATCTGCCTTTTTCTGGGGACATGAACGGACGTGGTGGTCGTTATCACAATAGGAGCACTTGTTCACATGGCGAAATGCACGAATTACTGGATCAGACTTTAGCCAGAGACGATGAAAAACATCAACAAGATTGTCCTCCTGGTTAGTTTTCCGGGAGAGCTGTTCCCGGTATTTGCGAATGTTTTTGTTATTGTTCTCTAGAGCCTCCTCTGAAAGTGTTCCTAAGCCGTGGCTTCTGTTTGCTGCGATCAACTCAGCGCTGTGTGCGAGTACCTGGTGCACGGAGGGGGTGAATCTGAAGTTTGGAAATCGTTCCAGGAACATCCTGCTTGTTTCTTTGCATAGTGTATCCAATTTGTCAGAGTTTACAAAGTCTGTACATGACACGAGACGGAGAATAAATGACATGTTTGATACAATATCTGCAAGTCGCTGTCTGTCTCCATCCTTATCAGGGACGCATTCTAGGAGAACTTGGCGAGAGGTGTTTTCGTGAATCAAGCGCCTGCAGATTGGTCCTGTCGTGGAAGTTCCACCTTTGCCAACTGGGTCAGGTTCATCTTCCCGTATTCCGGTTTTGTCATGTACATATGATTTCACTTTATCTTTAGCTCTCTTGATTTTTTCCTCATTTCGGAAGTTTTCCGTCCATCTTCTCACACCGGCAGCTAAGTGATAAATTATCTTCAAGATCCAGTCCATTGTGCGTAGTGTTGCGTGTAGTATTGGAAATACCCGGATCTCACACGTAGTGATTGGTTTTTGAGTGAGTCCTAATCGCCGATCGTAGTCGCCGGGTTTGCTCTTAACTATTCCTTCCTCCTCAAGATCTTGGAAAATGTTTCTCAGAACTTCATTACTTACTTCTCCAATTTGGAAGCCCTCGTCAATACGTTCCAGATTGTGACTTTCTTCTCTGGATGCTGGACAAAGGAGGCAATATGCCCCTCCTCTTCCAGTCAACAGTTTTATCATTTTCCCATCAACCATTGTCAGACTGAATTCAAACAGGAAATGATATGTTCTTCCAGCGATACTGACTTCGATGCCACTAGTAGACAGAGCTGTCTTTTCTGCTTCAATGAGAGGAATCACTGATTCGAGGAGCTCTCTGTCCTCCTTGCCCTTGATAAGGAATAGAGGCACGGCAGCTTCAGGGCTATTTGAAGCATTCTCCTTCCACACTGTCGACCCTCCTGTTGTCAATTAAAAAATAATTCACCGATAACACGAACCTCAAACTATACATAACTGGAATAATAACCCTATAAAAACATATTCTGCAACTGAAGTGTTTTATTTTTTGTTTTGTATGTATAAAAACATGATTTCATAAGATTATTAAATTTTATCATCTTATTTAAATTATTTGAAATATAAGTTTTGTAATTTAAAATAGAAATTGAATCAAGTATAGAAATGTAGAACGATATAAAACCTGGAGCTTGTGACGAACTTCCTGCCGCACTGCAATCTTCTTTGGTGATTTCAAGAAATATAAACATGTACAAAAGCATGCTATATGTATTAACTTGACCCGTCTGGTGATAAATAGAATGGCGCCCTGAACCATCTCTTCTCCATTAACTTGTAATGTGCAGGAAGTGTAATATGTTCCTTCATGTCCCGCCTGAGATTGGTATAACCCGTCCTCCCTAAATTGTAAGTTGAAAGGAAGTAAAGTCCTTTGTCTTCTGATATATCATTAGCTATCGATGATGCAGTAAACAGCCTCATTCCCACATCAGCTATTTTTCTGTTATTGATGTAATTCACTTTGTGCATGAGAAATCCAAGTAACTGAGTTGGGGAAACACCATTTTCCTCCGCTTCTTTTCTTAGTTCTGCTAATATTGCACTCGTCCGTCTGAATTGCTGACGTGGGCCCACTTCGTCTAAGGGATTAATTTTTGGGCGATCAAACCCAGTGTCTTGAACTTCAGCTTGAGATCCTTCCGACAAAGTCGATAAATTCATACCCTCCACGACAGTCATTGAAGAAGTGTCCAGTAGGTTTTCATGAGACGTCCTTATCTCATAAATTACAAAGGGTTCGTCAAAGAAAGTCTCCTTGGTTTTTGAGTGATACTTTGGGCTTTTGCTGAACTTCACAAAGTTGTCTCTCAATGTCCTTACCCGGCGTGAAATTTTCGCCTCTGTAAAATGTTCATGTAGATTGTAATCACTTATTATTTATCTGGCCACTGTTATAAAGCTTGGCTTCTTGCGGCCGACCCATCTCCCTTGATGTATTTATCAAAGATCTCCTGATTGGAAGGTGGGTTTTCGGACTGATCCATTTGTAACTGCGACAGCTATTTGAAATAGAACAGAAGAAATACGAAGTTAATACTAATAGTAACCAGGACAGAGTCGTTAAAGAAAAAAAAGAAAAATTGTCAGGCTGCATTCAGAGCTATCACAGCCGGCCGCTATCGTTAGAATGATCGCCAGCACTCCAACCCGAAAAAAACTAACCGCAAAAACTAAACGAAAAAACAACGTCTGGTTTACATCCTAAGCCTAGATTTATGCAAACGACAGGTTCAACTAGGAGTTTATTATTCAACAAAAGATATCATTGAAAGTGTACAGGCTTGGAAAATCAACTTTGGCAGTTTGCCCATATACTGAGTATTTTTTGTATTTCTTTTTAGCGTTACTTGTGAAGTTACGTTTGCAAACTTGTTTTACTTAACTCAATATTTGTACATTTATTGAAATGCTCATCATCAAGTCAACCTTAACTACATTATCTATACAAACACTATCAACAGTTAACATTCTTACCTTGCTGGAGATTGAGATTTAATGCACACGCAATCCAAAAGTTATCTAGTATCTAGTCACGAACGTTGACCGCTCCAATAGACTAGCTGCTCCACTGATGATGTGCTGCATCGCATTGACTATTTTATGTCAACAGAGGGCGCTATTTTTCCCGCGCGTAAACGACATTTTTTGTTAAAAACAACGTTCTGAAAAATCTCATTTTCGGGAGTAAAACCTCATTGTCGCTAATTTGACGGGAATTTCTAACCACCACGAGTGGTTACTCTATCAATCTATGATGCAGTTTTGGCATTTCATCAAGGCCGTTAATGGCTTATTTTGAAAATGTGTGACGATTTTTTTCTTCAAAATGTACTATTTTGGGACATTTTAGTCGAAGATTTCAAAGCATTTTCGTAGTATCATCAAAATTTGGTCCATATTTTATTTTCTACAGTTCGAAAGGTTACTTATAAAGGTAGTTTATAGAAAGAAAAAAAATTCTCAAATAATTTTTTATATGCCTTCGCAGACACTTTTTTAAATATTAGGATGTGTGATTTTTACTGTTTAAATTTATGTCATTGTATACATACGAACTGAAATTCCTTAAAAAAACAGGTTAATAAATTTAAAAAAATTGTTTTTCTTCTAAAAAACAGTTCTTCATGTTCAAGTAAACAAATATATGTAATTATCTCAGAAAAAAAAATCGGACCCGATGTCTAGGTCTTAAACCACTGTGATACTGTCTGGTCATTGCATTTCAGTTTTATGGCTATCTCGGTGAATTTGAGAGGGTTTTCCCATGAGTTGTACATATTTTGAAGTGTAACTAAACAACACATGATCCTAGTCTCATATCAATGCTTATGTTTACACATACTGACCTAATCATTCATACAATCAATGAAGTTTAGAGTGTCTTTGGTTAGGAAGATACATTTTCTAGGGGTAGGCCTACACTATTTCGGACATAACTTGGGACATTTCGGACATAACTCTTTGTGGACATTTCACATTAAAGTGTGTATTAATAGAACTTCCTTTCTGATAAATGTTGAAATTAATCACCCTCAAAACATGTCGGCAATAAGATGTCTACAGTTAACATGGTTAACCATGGAAAGACATTAAGAGGTATTTCTACAATGGAACAATTTGTTATAAAATTAAGTTCTTTAAAAGAAATTGTGATAAATGATGCATGAGGCAGGTTTGCCATCACACAGGTTTAATTGTATAATAACTACATATGCAATTGAGAGACATTTCAGGTACATGTAGTTGACTGATGATTTACTTGTAAATCACGATGCAGTTCAAATGATACATTTCTTTTATGATGCTGCATTTCAGACCTTACTTTGAAATTATCCACTATTTCGGACATAACCCTCAAGTGTCCATTTTTGAAGTATTACAAAAGTCTTTGCTATTAAAATAGAATCGGTAAAGTGTAGGTCATGAAAATCAGATAATATTGGTTAATTTTAGTTCCCAAGGTTGTCTGATCTTTAAAAAGCCCTGCATATTTATAAACTTTTTATTATTTTATTTAAGTGCATGTACATACGTACAGTAGGCACGAAAAAAAATTCTTTTGAAATGTAACATTGCATTAACAACAATTTCAGTAAGAAACTAATGTTGCATCTTTGTCATTCTGCATAAATCATGGTTACTGGAACTCTTCAGAAGAAACAAGCTGCCACCATGTAAAAAGGTGCAGGCCCTAAGACAAAACTAAGACTAAGCTAGAAACTAAACTAAACACTAAGATTTATTTCAAAAGAAATAAAGGCAAAGTCATATCCTTCAAAATCAACTGCCCCTTTAGCCTTGTCCAAGGCTCTTTACGCAAGCACCCTGCTTTGAATACTAGCACGGTACTAGAAACTGCAGTACAATTTACATTTTACATACTGTACTTGATGTATGTACAATTGTACTGCAGTTAGTGCAGTTTCTAGTACCGTGCTAGTATTCAAAGCGGGGTGCTTGCGTAAAGAGCCTTGGACAAGGCTACTGCCCCTTTTACATTCAGCTGGACCACATAAGGTTTGTGGCAAGTCAAAAGTATAAGGTTGGTGGCAAGTCAAAAGCAGCAACAGGAAAGTTACTTGAGGTTCCCTTAGCAGGAACGTGTGCCTCACTGGGTACAATGAAGTATCCATTAAACGTGATCTTAGACGCTCCTCGTATGGTTTTCGTGCAATAATCACTTAATGCTCTTAACACGCTGTTCATTTTCTCCTTGGGATGCTTTACTGCATTTACTGTTGCTTGCAAAAGTTGTACATGACAAGCGGTTTTTGAACAATGAAGAAAAGCAAAGTCATATCCTTCAAAGTCAACTTCCCCTTTTACATTCAGCTCACACCAAACATTATATTCTTGTTTGTTCTTAAAAACCTCCTCTACTTTTTTACCAAGGTCATGAACCTGACTTATTTGGCACACTTCGTCCACACTGTGCAAGCTGGCAGACTTTCCCACAATAAACAGACCCTTTTCTGATTTGCCCCCATATGCTTTGGTATTGCATAGCAGTTGCAACAGGTTTTGAAAAAGAAAGCCCTTCACAGCTTGCGCATTGGTTTTGGTCTCGTATTTCCCAACTAGGTTATATACATCAGTATACGCATCAAACAACTTACTTGGTGTACATGCATTCAATGCCTGTAACAAAAGTGCATGTAAGCTGTCCAAATGTGGGAAGTAGTAATAGTAGCTGCCGGGTTTGTATGTTCTGTACCCGTCATCTTCCTCACCTTCATCTTTCCCTCCGATATCTAGCCAGTTCATAATACCTTTGATACGTTTATCTCTTGGGTCTTGTTCTTTCATTACCAGGAGGCCTAAGTAAAACATTTTAAATGGCTCTATCTTCCATTCTGTCGGGTCTATGTTTGAATAAACTTCTTCTTCTTTTTTCCTGGGAAAATCTGGCCAGAATAGCCAGACTGATTTTTCATCCAGAGCCTTAACATCAACCTGTCTGTACACCATTTCTTGTAGATAATCAGAGAACACTGTCTCATCCTTATCATATGCACTAATGTCCATCAGACACTCATCTACATGCCCAAAAACGTGTGAAACTTTCAACAACTCTTCTGAGCTTACTTCCTTTGTGAGTTTATGAACCTTCTTCATTTCATCAACATCTTCTTTGTCAACACGCAAGCTGATGACCTTGAACTTAACCTCTTCCTTCTTCACCCACCATTCTGATGGTGCATAGTGTCCAGATGTGAACATTATCAGTGGCTTCTTCTGGAAATTGCCTGTTGCATTGCTTCTACCAAGGACAGAACGCCACAGAGTGTGTGTGTCCAAACTGTTCATATTGCACTGGTCTACGATGACCCAGTTTCCCTTCTTAAAGTGGGAAGCTAAACTGTCAACTATCACCTCACTGTCAATATCTTCTCCACAATGCATTTTGACATAGGCAGAGGAACTACCTCCAAGGGCTAGGAAATATCCTAGGAAAACACACGCATACGGGTCCGTGGACTAACACTCGAGAGATAAATAAAATAGTTGAAAAAACACACGTCGAGAATTTTCAGAATATGATGGAAGATCTTTCTGATAATGATTCCTGGGAGGAACACAGGGTAAAATTGCTTTGCCCCTTCAAGATTGAAGTACAAGGCTTGTCTTTTAAACCTTTAGATGTTACACCATAACATTACATTTGCATACAATGTACCTGTGGAATGCCAGTCGTCCTAAGTCCAGCTGTAAGCTGTCCTACAGCAGTTGCTAAGTCTGCCTCCCCATCCAATATTTTATCAACCAATATGCTGGATAAAAGAGCTGTAGTCGGTCCTCCTTGGAGCAGACACAATCCTGTAATGTCACCAAACGTAAATAATTGCATATGATACATTTTCATAATTTGCAGGGTTCAGTATAGGCTTACTCGGAATGTTGAAAACAAATCTTGTTTGGTTATAAAAAAAGGGAAAACATTCAATTCAGCCAGTGTAACTATCTACATGACATCAACAATTAAATTTAACCCTCAGTTTGAACTTACCATGGAGGTAGAAATTTCAGTTATAACAAGAAGCTGATCAAAGATTTAATGTCCAGTGTTGCAGCCATTAATTAATGTGGAATGTGAAAATTGTCTTTCATGTATGAACAGATAATAATTTCATGTGTCAAAATGTAATCTTTTCTTTTAGATCACAAATAGTTTTATTTTTCCATCTCGGTAATGCATCCCCAACACACACTCTCTGATAACAAAAGCCACTGCTTGATTAATTCTTTTAGGGCATTTTAAATATCAACCCAAGTATCCCATGTATTTTTTGCATAAGTCTTCATTTCAGTCTTCATGGTGTGTGTCTGAATGGCCATATTACGGAATTGGACTCTGCTGACAAAGAAACTAAATCAGCTTCTAACAGCTGATGGTAACAATGTGTTTTGTAAAGCAAAGCTAAAAATGCTTACAAGCTTTGTGCTGTGGTGTGTCTCGTAACTCCGTTTTTTACCTTGAACTTACCAAGGATTATACCTGCTCCCTTGTACATTTTCTCAAGGAAGGCAGGATTTTCTCTCAGGTCATAGCCTCCCTGCTCATCTTGTTCCCGTTGAAGCACCCTTTGAACTATTTCTTGAAGGGCCATCGGCAGCATCTCTCTTCTAGGGCCTCCCAAGTCACTCGCTTCTTCTCCAAAGAAATTCACATTCAATGTGATATTAGGCTTGAAGGTGTCACAAAGTAATTCATTCACTGCATCCTCGAGAAGACTGTATCTGGATATGAAAATATCACTTGTCTCTCCCAGCGCATCCTCAAAAGGGTCAGGATCTAATTTCCTGCCTTCCATGAAGAGCTCAACAAAGTTTGAGAGACACAAATCGGGAGAAATATCAGCATCCCTAAAAATGAAACAAATGGAAGCATGTAAAGATGATGTAGGGGTTGAGGGGTTGCTTCATCAGAATTAATACTTGTCCAATGTCCTTATTTCAAGACTTTAAACAAACAGTGAAAACAACGTCAGCAAAACAAAACTAGGGATGTAGTGTTTGTAGAATTACAAACACTAGGAGTAGTGTATAGTGTGTATTGTGCACCCCCATTGCACGTGCAGTGGTGCCATTGTGGTGCAGTGGTGCCTTTCGTGGTGCCTTGTTTTAGTGCACCCCAATGGGGGTGCGGTGGACTACAGTGGTGCGATCCATTGTATTGGTGCACCCCCATTGTAATGTGATTAGTGGTGCACCCCTATTGTGTGTGCGTCTATGGCTGTAAGTGGTGCACATGTCGTTGTGGTTGAGTGAGCACCCACGACCTCTGCATGGAGAAACGTACGATGAATAGCTTGGCGTGGACAAAAGGGGAAAATAATGACGGAGTGTGGATTGCGCGAGGTTGGTTCTGAAGCAGCGCTAATAGTAAAAACTGTCTGAAGCCGTTATTGCTGAGGATAGTTTTCGAAGGACCGATGGGTGATAGACATAGAAATAAAGTCACCATAAAGTGACGGAAGGAGATCATCACGCAACGGATAGAACTGTTGCAAAGGAAAGAGTTGAAGACATTGAGTTTAATAAAGATTCAACCCTTTCTGAAACCGTGGTACCTATATGGTTTGGCTAATAATCCGGACCAGTGTTGCACCGATTCATTATAACAAAATACAACGTGTTTGGTCGTAAGAACTATAGTGATAATAGCGGGCGTGGGCTCTGGCGCCGGAGCTGTAATTAGGCTGACTTGCGCTGTATTAGTTGGTAGTGACCCACCATACAAAGTTAAGTTATCACAAACAATGATTTGTAAGACACGCAACATCTTTTCACCACGGTTGCCCGAGGAACAACCAAAACAAGATCTTTGACTTTAACAAGGACATTTTAAAACAAAACAAAACATGTTGTGCAACTTTTCATCACGGTTGCCCAAGGAACAACCAAAACACTAGTTCTTCCTCCACTTGGTAAGGGTTTAAAAGGTGGTACCCCGGGTGTGTCATGAATCATTTTGAAGAGTCATTGCCGTTCACGTACATAGCGCTCTGACACCGTTGTCAAAGACGTTTGTCTGCCGTAGAGGTATCTTGAGTTCATCATGTCTCACCAGCGAAAACCTTGGGAAAGCCCAGACTACACGACTAGCCAACTTGAAACGATGCAAGAGTGGGCCGATGCGGCATATGAACGAGTGAGTACAACACACCATTATAATTATTCTTATATTCAACATATTTATCGTCAAACCACGTTTAAACTAAGTGGAGTATTAGAAAAGTACTTACTTCGTCTAGTCGCCTTTTGTGAATTGATATCTATAAACTCTATAAACTCTAAAGTAGACTTTTGTGTAAATATTCAGTCTTGCAAATGTTGTACGCGTCTTTATTCTTGCTTTATTTAGACCAACCTTATTTTGACCAATTCAATGATTATTTTGAAACTTTTTTAAAGTAGATTGTAGTGTCTGAAAACGATACATGTACTTGATCGAGGAAAGAAACGTTGTCTAGACATTCATTCTAGCAAATGTTGTACGCATCTTTTAATTTTACTTTATTTAGAAACACCTTATTAAGACCAACTCAATGATTATTTGGAAACTTTTTGAAGTGGATTGTATAGTATCTGAAAACGACGCATGTACTTGATCGAGGAAATTAACGTTGTCTAAAACATTCAGTTTTACAACTGCTGTACGCCTCTTTGACTTAACTTTCTTTCTTTTTGACATTGCAGGCGGGTGACAACCACCATGGAAGTCCTTGGAGGAGTCCAGACTACACCACTAGTCAGCTTGAAACCATTCAGCAGTGGGGAGACGAGGCCTACGGACAAGTCCAAGCAAGTCCAGACTTCACCGCCAGTCAGGTTGAAACCTTTCAGCAGTGGGAAGACGAGGCTAATGAGAAAGTGAGTACTGTTTCCGTTAAATTTATTTAAATGTACTGTCAATCCATTTAATTTGTTTTTGAATGGTCAAAATCTTTTCAGAGTAAATTATTTCTTCCTAGATGATTTGATTGAATCTAATGGTAACAATGACCTTTGTAAGTGGTGTGTAGTTTGTGTAGATCCAAGAATTTGTGATAAAAATAATGCAATGTTTGTAATTAGACGTTCCATTTTTATTTATTTATTTATTTATTATTATTTTTTTTACACAATCGTTGGATGACGTTCAGCCTAAAATTAAAAGAAGAAAAAAATAAAAGTGTGATACAACTCAATAAGTTATGTGCTGGTTCACACAGCCTTTGAACCAACAAAATATGACAACATGTGAGGCATTAATTAACAACGAGAATCCCTTTTGTTGTTATTTCAGGTCACCAATGTTTTACGGACTGGTGTCGGTATGAAGAAGAATGATCATCGTTTCGAGTGTACGACTTGCGACAAATCATTTAGTTGCAAATTCACACTCCGTCGTCATCAGCTGGTGCACACCAAAGATAAACTAACAGCTTGCCCAACCTGCGGCGTCAGTTTCAACGTTTGGACGCCATGAAACGACATCAACTAGTCCATCGATCCAGTAACACCGGAGGTCAACAACCTCTTTCACCTGTCAAGAGTCCGCCACCTAAACCCCGTACAGCTGGCCGTCAGATAAAGAAAAGCGTTCCATGTTCAAAATGTGGTATGACTTTTAAAAGCTTTGACTCGCTGAGAAAACATAGGCAGGCCTCACATCAACGGGTGTCAACAACAGCACCTTTAAACTGGGACCAGCCATCAACCTCATCTCACGGCCAACCATCTTCCTCCTCTGAACATTTCTCTGGGAACTCTCGCCGCTGTCCAACATGTGGTAAGGTGTTTTCAAGACCTTACGCCATGCGACGTCATTTAAAATCGAAGCATGGGGATGTTGCAGTGGATCGATCACCTCATCCAGTTCAACCAGTGCCAGAGCAAGAACAACCACTATCTGATGATGATGTGTTGCAAGAGGATCCTGTAGAATGTTTCTGTTCTATACGCCTCGCTGACTGAAGTTTCGTCAGAGTCTCCTGCGGGACCAGTACCATTTTCTTGGCGTACTCCATAATTACTTGAACAAAAGTCCACCTAAAGCGCTTAACACTGGAGTAAGTAGAGCTCCAAGAAATCCACCCTTTTGACTGAGAGTTTTCTTTTTCTTTTGGGTGTTCAATTTTCTATTGGTAAGAGACCTAAGGTGATGTTTATACTTTTTAAGTTTCGTCTTGTCAGCTGGTTTCAAAGGTACATTACCATTCAGGACGTTGAGGGCGCACTCACACAGACATTTCATAAATTCTTTGTTAGCCCCTTGAATGATACCATGACGTTGTTTGTGGGTTCCCTTGGCCAGCACGTGGAGATAGGGAGCGTGCTTATGCAGTCGCTTCGTCATCTTCAAATGATTGACTTATTACCAAACACTCCTTATTTATACCTTAGGAACATATACGATTGGAAATTCACCCTTAAATATATTTGTTCGGAGTCTCATCTCTTCGGAAGTTGTCGGCTTTAGATCAATAAAGAGGTAAGCGTAAGGATTTAGGGTAGCATCCCGGTAAGCTTCTACCAAGAACTTAGACTTATTGGGATACATCTGTTTAGCGAGATGATTGATTTGTGAAGCGTCCCTAGGGTTTTTGAAAAGAACCATGTAATGAGAATTTAGACTTATTGTTCGCATTTCCTTCCCTTGGTAGAAAAGATTTTGTAATATCAAAATAACCGACAGGTTTCTATGATGACTACCCTTAGTAAATAGTTCAGAGACTTTTTTATTGTTGCCCGATTCTGACATAAGATCATCTATTACAATAACGTTTCGTTGCGTGCGATCCAATGACTGAAGTAAATCATCGGGAATCCCCTCCATAAATCGTATTTCAGGAACCAGACTAGCCAAATGGTCATAAGCATCTTGATATTCCCCGTAGCACCAAATGATATTATCAGGAGGTGGGTCTATGATACCTTTAGAAGTAAACAAGCGCTTGGTAAAAACAGTCTTGCCAGACCCCGTAGGACCGGAGATGACACAAGTAAAGGGATGTTTAAGTGCCACGTCCATTTAGGTAAATGACTGGAACTTTGTGATGTCGAGACCTTTTAAGTAAAATGTTATCAATGTAATCTTTAAATCCTTTAGATGAAATAATAAATAGAGAAGGACACAAGGAAACAAATTGACAAGTTCTGTGTTCATTTCTTTCTTTACTTTTATTTTCCTTGCACCTGCTGACATCATTGCTCCTTAAAATAAACAAATTAATAAATCAAACAATCAATCAATAAATACAAAATATTAAACAAAAAAATATTTGGTTTAGTGTAATTTCTGGACGTTGTCTCCTGCAAGTTTTGGGACCTTCACAACCCTTCATAATACTCATGATACAAACCGGTCGTGAAAAGTCGTGAAAAATGTATAAAAATAATAATAATAACAAAAAATAAATTTAAAAAAAATAAATAAAATTCACAACACAGAATTTCGGCTGTTGCGCAGATTTGTCGCTTTGTGAAAATGATAAACAAAATAAAAAAATTACAATTTCGTTTTGTGTTTTGTGAAAGCGATGTTTTTTCATAAAACACTAAGACAACAAAGGTACTTATTGTGAAATAGCTCTGAACCATTTACAAAACAACTTAAAGTTCTTTTTTTTATGTGCTCAGAATAATGTATGATAATGTTCAAATATCCAGGTAGGTAGTTGACACGCCATCTTCAGACACCTTCCTCTTGGGATAGAAGTAGGTGAAGGCACTTTTCACTTGATTGTACGTGAACATGGAGGCCCCCTTCATCCTAAATCCTCGGTTGACTCCTTCTCCAGGTTGCCGCGATTGCAGGACATCAAGATACTTCTGTTTGGTAATGTCATTGTTTCGCTTATTAAGTCCTTTGCAACTCACTTTAGACGTGTCTCCATAGCAATAGTAGGATTTACTGCACAGGGCTATAATACCAGCTCCTTCCCATTCAATCTTGAATAGTCCCGGAGTACGCTTGTCATAGGCGCGGTGTTCTGCGGTATCTTCCCTGGGAAACCAGTTGCTCTTGTCGCGTTGATAATCTGCAGTCAGGTGGGGTTTGACGACTGTCTCTAGGCTATCTCCGGAGATGGCAAGGTAGGCAGAATCTGTATCCATTTCGCAGAGTTGAAAATCGGACTTGTCAATGTATTTTACAAGAAAGTCGTAATAGAACTCTAACATCCGGAGCTTGGCGTATTGGTAAACAAAAAAACCAATCTGGATGGGTAAGTTCAAATTGATGGATTTCTTTGCAAGCTCGATTTCATAGAGACCACCCTCATCAAGTTCAATCAAACTGCGAAAATGTGACTTGTTTACAAAGCGAGAGGCTTCTTTATGACTAGTGCACACTTTCACTTGCATATGGGTCTCCTGATTGGTAACAGTCTTGCCGTAGGCCGAATTCCCCAACAACTTCATGGTGTCTGCTATGATTGCCTTTGTAGGATCGCTGTCTCCGGAGCGCCGAGCATCGCTTACTGAATCACCAAATTGTCTAAAACATGGGGTCCGTCCGTACTGAATACACTGATACACCACGGTGACAAGTAGACCGTGTGCCATGTACCATCTTAATAGGGGCGTTGCAAGAAGGATGCGCGAGCCGCACATACTGCCAATGAGGCTACGGCGGGGTTTGTTCATGATGTTATTCTCGTCCGCAAATTGACGCATGTGCTCGCCAATGTCCTCCCTGCGTATGTCAATATTTTTGAAGATGGGTGGCATTTCGGCAAAGTGATCTGCCAAAGCAGGAGGTACTCTGATGTCACACTCAACCAACCCGAACAGCGACCCGTCCATCACGGCTTGTAATATTTGGTCTTGCGTCATGTTCTGCCTGTCGTAATTCGGGAGTCTGATGGACTGCACATACTCTCGGGCATGTTGGTTGGCGGCCAAAATATTCAGCCATTCACACTCCCACATCTCCACCAGAATGTAACCCTGCTCACAGATGTAGCCGGATATTTCCTGTGTCTTTTGGAAGCACTGCTCCCTGGTCAGATTTCGGACCCGGTTGACTTCGGAGGGGTTGTGCGCACATTGGTGACCGTGCCAGAAGCAACCCTGAAACTGAAAAACAGTGTTCGTTGCTTGACAGTATCCATCAACTGGAATGTTCCTTTTACCGATCCGCTTTTCGGTGTGATTGTATTGGTGGCGAATATAAATGTTCTCAGATACCATCATCCATTGCAGCCATTCCCACGCCATTTCACCGTGCTTGTGACTCCTTGTCAATTTGAAGTTAGTCTCCCGTTTGCGTCTGATAAAAGTGCCAGTAGGCATGTCTTGCATAAGCGACCACAGGTATAATGCGTTTGCATCAAATCCCACTACTTTTCTACACAGTTTCTCTCCTCCTCGTATTTACGTCTTATCTTTTTCATGATGGCGGTGGAAAACAATCGACGGCCCTCCAACAATGTTATGTTTAATGAGATGGTATAAGTCTTTGTTTCTCTCGTCAATTAGAGAAAAGGTGACGCCTTCGGGTAGAGTTTGGAAAAGATACTTCATTGATAAACCCGGGACTGAAATTGATGTCTTGAACATGTCGAGATGTCTTTCACGATAAAATGCAAACATCTTCTCTGTTGCTTTGATGAAAGGTACCACATCCAAATTGTTGTACCAAACGAGAAAGTCACGGTAGGACATCATGTTCTTTTCCCGCCAGACTTGTGTACAGAATTCATAATCTGCTTCCGTGATATTGGACCCCTTTAAGTTGCTGAAGAAAGATTCGTGTGGAGGAAGTTCTGTATGCTCTAGCTTATCTAGTCCCGTCATCCACTCGTACGGAAAGAAACCCTTTGATTCGCCGCATTCGTACGCCTTGAGAAATTTCTCATAGCTGTAGCCTGGTGCCAAATAGTTCGTTATGTCAAGGAATTTCAGCATACCTGTGGACATGCTCATGTATGTCCCCGTCTTCTTGATAATATACTTAAAGTTGTCGCCCGCAGTTTCCAGTTCCGCATACAAGTGCTTCCTAATCACATTTAGATCATACCGACCACTGTTGAATCCCAGAACGGGTAGCTCTCTCAAGAACTCCTCCAACGATTTTCAAACGTTCAGCGGGTAGTTGTTCACGTTTAGGGTCTCCTGCACCATCTTCCATCTCACTTTCACTCTCCTCTTCGATTGCGTCGCGTCCTTGGCCGACCTGCTGGTTCTGACGTTCAATCAAATTGTCAATTTGTGCCTTTACATCTGTGAAAGAGTCTGAAACGAGGGCATAGGCTGCTCTGCTAATGTTGTGTAGGTAAGTTACCATTTTTGACACAAGCTGACGTGGATTCCCCTCAGTAACAAAGCATTTGGCAGCTTCGAAGTTAGGAACATTGCTGGCAATGCTCACGCTCAGCAACTCGTGGCGTTTCTCCCAGGTGAGCTTGTTCGACTGACCTTCATCTGCTCCCTCTACCTGTTCGAAGTAACACTCGTAGTCGAATGTTGCTCGGAATGGGTAAAATTTAAGTTCTTCGTCCAGAGTAATTCCCTCCTCCTGCAGCTTGTCAAAGATTGTAGGTGGAACATGAAAAATTCCACCGGGAAACTTCCGCCGTACATTTACGTCACACGTCTGCTGGTGCCGCCGCTGACCAAAAGATGTGTTGAATACAACACCACACTTTGAGCAGGGATATGTTCTGCTATATTTTTTTAAGTCTGAAATGAAGCAAAAGTGTTCTCCAACAAGGTTGAGGTACAAATCGTCACCATAGCGACAATGAGATCGTCTGATCAGCTTTGCAATTGTTTGCGGTCGGTGGAGAGGTTTGCCGTCATCGTCTAACCCGTCTTCCATGACGAGTTCGTACACGTGAATGTTTAGTTCGAAGATTTGCTCTAAGACAGTCAAGTCCTGCATCAATACCCCCTTGTCGGTTCTTCTACCCGTTTGCTGTGTATACAGACTGGCTAAGTGCTTAGTCGGTCTTTCCAAAGATTCCACCGCTGCACCACGATGTAAGGCCAAGCATCTGAAGAAACATAGGTTGTCATTATATCGGCGACCGGTGTGACGATTTGCAACAAGGATATTGAGACCTTGATTGTCTCTGAGGTAATGTGGAAGTTCTTCGGGTGGTGCACCAATGAACAACTCGGGCATCTTGTAAATGTAGACAGATAGGTTGGTTATGACAGCTACTGTCCACTTGCTGTCTGGTCGTTTCTTTCTTAGAATTTTAAGGATGTCAAGATTGGAAAAGTTCTCTGAGAATTCTTCAAAGTCTGCCTGTGATCCAATAATCACAGGCTCTGGAAAAAATCCGGCGTTGTTACTACTGGCGTGAAAGTAGCGTAGATCATTATTCTCTGTGTGACGTAAAACGAATCCAAATGAAATGTTTATTTTCACTCGGCAGTTAAGTCTGTGGAAGATGCTCAAAAGGACTCTGTTTACATCAATCTCCTGTCCAATGAGTCGAATGTTGTAAGTGTCCAGTACACGTCTAGGTAAGTGGTGGGTCCTTATACTTTGCCAGTTGTCTCTCTGTACTTTTTCTACACCGGATAGGTCATTTTCAGAGTTTGAACATTCTACAGGATCCTCTTGCAACACATCATCATCAGATAGTGGTTGTTCTTGCTCTGGCACTGGTTGAACTGGATGAGGTGATCGATCCACTGCAACATCCCCATGCTTCGATTTTAAATGACGTCGCATGGCGTAAGGTCTTGAAAACACCTTACCACATGTTGGACAGCGGCGAGAGTTCCCAGAGAAATGTTCAGAGGAGGAAGATGGTTGGCCGTGAGATGAGGTTGATGGCTGGTCCCAGTTTAAAGGTGCTGTTGTTGACACCCGTTGATGTGAGGCCTGCCTATGTTTTCTCAGCGAGTCAAAGCTTTTAAAAGTCATACCACATTTTGAACATGGAACGCTTTTCTTTATCTGACGGCCAGCTGTACGGGGTTTAGGTGGCGGACTCTTGACAGGTGAAAGAGGTTGTTGACCTCCGGTGTTACTGGATCGATGGACTAGTTAATGTCGTTTCATGGCGTCCAAACGTTGAAACTGACGCCCGCAGGTTGGGCAAGCTGTTAGTTTATCTTTGGTGTGCACCAGCTGATGACGACGGAGTGTGAATTTGCGACTAAATGATTTGTCGCAAGTCGTACACTCGAAACGATGATCATTCTTCTTCATACCGACACCAGTCCGTAAAACATTGGTGACCTGAAATAACAACAAAAGGGATTCTCGTTGTTAATTAATGCCTCACATGTTGTCATATTTTGTTGGTTCAAAGGCTGTGTGAACCAGCACATAACTTATTGAGTTGTATCACACTTTTATTTTTTTCTTCTTTTAATTTTAGGCTGAACGTCATCCAACGATTGTGTAAAAAAAAAATTAAAATAAAATAAATAAATAAAAATGGAACGTCTAATTACAAACATTGCATTATTTTTATCACAAATTCTTGGATCTACACAAACTACACACCACTTACAAAGGTCATGGTTACCATTAGGTTTCTGAAACAAACTGTTCAATTAAATCATCTAGGAAGAAATAATTTACTCTGAAAAGATTTTGACCATTCAAAAACAAATTAAATGGATTGACAGTACATTTAAATAAATTTAACGGAAACAGTACTCACTTTCTCATTAGCCTCGTCTTCCCACTGCTGAAAGGTTTCAACCTGACTGGCGGTGAAGTCTGGACTTGCTTGGACTTGTCCGTAGGCCTCGTCTCCCCACTGCTGAATGGTTTCAAGCTGACTGGCGGTGAAGTCTGGACTTGCTTGGACTTGTCCGTAGGCCTCGTCTCCCCACTGCTGAATGGTTTCAAGCTGACTGGCGGTGAAGTCTGGACTTGCTTGGACTTGTCAGTAGGCCTCGTCTCCCCACTGCTGAATGGTTTCAAGCTGACTGGCGGTGAAGTCTGGACTTGCTTGGACTTGTCCGTAGGCCTCGTCTCCCCACTGCTGAATGGTTTCAAGCTGACTAGTGGTGTAGTCTGGACTCCTCCAAGGACTTCCATGGTGGTTGTCACCCGCCTGCAATGTCAAAAAGAAAGAAAGTTAAGTCAAAGAGGCGTACAGCAGTTGTAAAACTGAATGTTTTAGACAACGTTAATTTCCTCGATCAAGTACATGCGTCGTTTTCAGATACTATACAATCCACTTCAAAAAGTTTCCAAATAATCATTGAGTTGGTCTTAATAAGGTGTTTCTAAATAAAGTAAAATTAAAAGATGCGTACAACATTTGCTAGAATGAATGTCTAGACAACGTTACTTTCCTCGATCAAGTACATGCATCGTTTTCAGACACTACAATCTACTTTAAAAAAGTTTCAAAATAATCATTGAATTGGTCAAAATAAGGTTGGTCTAAATAAAGCAAGAATAAAGACGCGTTAAACATTTGCAAGACTGAATATTTACACAAAAGTCTACTTTAGAGTTTATAGAGTTTATAGATATCAATTCACAAAAGGCGACTAGACGAAGTAAGTACTTTTCTAATACTCCACTTAGTTTAAACGTGGTTTGACGATAAATATGTTGAATATAAGAATAATTATAATGGTGTGTTGTACTCACTCGTTCATATGCCGCATCGCCCACTCTTGCATCGTTTCAAGTTGGCTAGTCGTGTAGTCTGGGCTTTCCCAAGGTTTTCGCTGGTGAGACATGATGAACTCAAGATACCTCTACGGCAGACAAACGTCTTTGACAACGGTGTCAGAGCGCTATGTACGTGAACGGCAATGACTCTTCAAAATGATTCATGACACACCCGGGGTACCACCTTTTAAACCCTTACCAAGTGGAGGAAGAACTAGTGTTTTGGTTGTTCCTTGGGCAACCGTGATGAAAAGTTGCACAACATGTTTTGTTTTGTTTTAAAATGTCCTTGTTAAAGTCGGAGATCTTGTTTTGGTTGTTCCTTAGGCAACCGTGATTTTTAAAGTCTCCCATCAAAGTCAAAGATCTTGTTTTGGTTGTTCCTCGGGCAACCGTGATAAAAAGTTGCACAACATTTTTTGTTTTTTTTAAAGTCCCCCATCAAAGTCAAAGATCTTGTTTTGGTTGTTCCTCGGGCAACCGTGGTGAAAAGATGTTGCGTGTCTTACAAATCATTGTTTGTGATAACTTAACTTTGTATGGTGGGTCACTACCAACTAATACAGCGCAAGTCAGCCTAATTACAGCTCCGGCACCAGAGCCCACGCCCGCTATTATCACTATAGTTCTTACGACCAAACACGTTGTATTTTGTTATAATGAATCGGTGCAACACTGGTCCGGATTATTAGCCAAACCATATAGGTACCACGGTTTCAGAAAGGGTTGAATCTTTATTAAACTCAATGTCTTCAACTCTTTCCTTTGCAACAGTTCTATCCGTTGCGTGATGATCTCCTTCCGTCACTTTATGGTGACTTTATTTCTATGTCTATCACCCATCGGTCCTTCGAAAACAGTCCTCAGCAATAACCGGCTTCGGTCAGTTTTGCTCTCAGTACTGCTTTAGAATCAGCTTCGCGCAATCTACCTTTCCATCCACATTTTCATCTCCTTTGTTCCCAACTTCCTATTCATCATACGTTTTTCCATGCACAGGCCGTGGATGCTCAGTCAGCCAGAACACCTTGACCATACCATATGCACACACATTAGGGTGCACCAGCACACCACTGCTCATTCAATGGGGGTGCACCAATACAATGGATCGCACCACTGTAGTCCACCGCACCCCCATTGGGGTGCACTAAAACAAGGCACCACGAAAGGCACCACTGCACCACAATGGCACCACTGCACGTGCAATGGGGGTGCACAATACACACTATACACTACTGTCATACTTGTACGCATGAAGCAAGTTGTGAAGTCTTCTTTTTTGTGGAAAGGGGAGGGCGAAATTTTTGGTTTTTTGGGGGGGCAGACTTTTTTTGATTTTTTTATTTTTTTTGGGGGGGGGGCGGGTCCGCCCCCCCTCCCCCCCCCCCCCAACTACCCCCACAACTGTCCACCCAAATGAAATGTTGGTCTTTGATAGCAATTTCATTCTTGTCATGTCAACTTGCATAGTAGGTGACAATACCCATGTGTTGGTTCCTCTTTGTAGTCCCAAGGACATTGCAGCCTGTTTGTTGGTACTGATGCCCTTTTCTTCACATCTCCTTAGTTGTATGGTGGAAAACATTTATTTCATACTGAATCAACAATAAGATACATACATTGTAGAAAAGCAAATAATTACTCAATACATTTCTATCACACTATTATGATTTAACTGAAAATTAATGTACATGAGTCAATATGTAGGAAGAAAGTGAAGCAAACAATGTTACTTTTGTTCTTTTCCCTATTTGACAGACAAAACAGACACACACACGTATACACAAGCTGACAGCTAAGACCAAACAAACATAACCGATTCAGAAAATAATAATAATATAAATAAATAAAACATTAGATTATGATGGCAGTACAGATATTTATCTAACAAGTAATGTTGAAGTTTTCTTCTTTGTACTAATTGTAGCAGGTTGCTTAAAATTTATGGGAAGACTATTCCAATATTCTGTTCCTCGTTGCACAACACTATTTTTGTGAATGAAAGTTCTATTATAGTTGACATACAAATCCCCCTTTAATGCTTTACGAGTGCCATAAGGATGTATCGATGAAGCTAAAGTAAACATTCCATTAAAGCTGTTGTGTAATAGGCCGTCATTGTACTTGAACATCAATTTACCCAAGTTCAGACGATACAGGTCATTAAATTTGAGCACTTTAAGTTTGGCAAATATAGGAGCTGAATGAGATAGATAGTTGGCTTTTATGATAATTCGAACGGCTTTCTTTTGCACAAGTAAAAGTTTGTTACATAGTGACTTTCCGTGACCCCAGGATAATATTGCGTAATTTAAATATGAGAGGATGAATGCATTGTATAATGTTAATAGAATTTTTTGCGATAGAAAGAATTTCAATCTATTCATAATACCAACATTTTCGGAGATTTTTGTGGTTAAAACATCTATGTGTTTTTTCCAAGACAAGTTCTCATCAATATAAATACCTAAAAATTTACAAATCTTTGTTTGGTTGAGAGCACTGTCATTTAAACAGAGGGGTACATGGCACACATGTTTCTTTTGCCTGGCACAAAAAATTATATAGTTTGTTTTAAGGGCATTAATTGACAGTTTATTTGCTAGAAGCCAGTTACTTATTTTAACAAGCTCTATGTTAAGGTTTTGTATAGCTATGTCAACATTGTGGTGATTATATAAAAGGCTTGTATCATCTGCAAACATACAGAAAGAGATCAAACTAGACGAATTACAAATATCATTTATATTATAATGAACAATAGAGGACCTAATACAGAACCTTGAGGAACTCCACAAGAAATATATTTATCGGATGATTGTCTAGAATTATACGAAACAAATTGCTTTCTATGTGTAAAGTAGCTCTTAAACCATTCCAGGGCCAACCCACGAACACCAATATTCTCTAACTTAGTAATAAGAATGTCATGGTTAACAGTGTCGAAAGCCTTGGACAGGTCCAGGAAAACACCAATTGAAAATTGCTTATTATCAATATGTAACAGGTTCGAATGCGGCTAGCGCACTCTATAATGAGACATAATAAATTTTACAAGGGATACGCTGGTATTTGCTTGTAAAAAATGAAAGGTTGGTTTATTCCGGCTACAAATGAAGGGAAGGGCTGTATTATCATCATATGAGAAAGTTAAAACATATCTCAAATAAAAGAAGAGTAATAGAAAACCTGGCGGGTCTCGACAATAAAATATAAAAGGACGATTTTACAAAATAATACAATTAAACAATGCAAATATCAGAAACAATTGAATGGCCTATCTGTTTAGTTGTGGACGTGACTGGGCGCACCCAGCGAAAATGAAGAATAGCTAGTCGATACTTTGAAGATGATGACAAGACGATGATAAGATGATACAAAGGGGCGCTGAAGTTGATGATGGGGGACTTGAAGAAGTGGTGCGAAAACAGTTCCTTGTCCTTGATCAGGGGACAGGATTACTGTTTTTGTTGCAATCAGTAACAATGGTGAAGTTGAACAAATGATGAGTTGATATTTCGCTGTCCTGCTGGCTCTCTGGTATTTTGAATCCGCCTAGAGCAGGACAGGGATGAGTATAATGATTATTGTGATGTTAAGCTGGGCTGGCGCAATCCAATGCAGATATCCGACAGAGGCAAAGTGTACAAACCGGAGAAACTTGGAGGGTTAAATCTTACAACTTTCCTCTGTCGGAGTCCAGTGGCCAAGTCTAAAATTAATCCGATATGCCATTCAAAACTATAAAATACACTAAAATTAAATACTTAATACTAAAACCTAAACAATCCTTTTAACAAGAAACCACTTTTCTTTAAAATAAAGTAAGTGTGAATCAATGACTGTGGGAATGTTTATTGTACTAGTCAGTGAAGTCTCTTAATGGGTGTGAAATTGAACACCTTCTTCCCAGACCATTGCCTAAGGCTGAATGATGGACAGTCAAGGATTAAAGCCAATTAAAGAACACTCCTTGCATAGTTTGTGGTAGGACATTTCATGGAATAATGACTCATTGCTCCATGAAATCAGGATGTTACAATAAACAATGAAAAACACAAGGATTTAAGCTACAATTATATACAAAAGTGATTTTGAAAGACTTTCAAGAAGTCTAAAATAAAAGTGAATGCCAAAGATTAAAAGCAAACAAGAAAGTAAAAATCAAAGATATATCAAAATCATAGAGCAAAACTATGAAACTAAAAAGTTTAGTTTCAGTAAACCAAAAGAAAGATAAATGCATAAAACTAAAATCGATGAAACTTATAATACAAAACTAGTCTCTGTCTCTTGCTCTTAAAAGCTTTCAACAAGTACTAATGGGAAAGTAGCAACTTTGAATGGAGTTTAAATCATGAAATAAAAGGGTACTGTATTCTTTCTCACAATACAATATGATGAAAAATGCAGAGTACCAAAGCAACATTAAATAAATCAAGTTCAAAGCAATACTGAGACAAAATGTAATTTACATTTTGTACTTCAAAAGTTAAAAGAGCATGGAAAACCACAAGTCAACAATTATCACTTCAAAACAAGAGCATTTAAAAAGGGAACTTCAATAATCAAATCCTAAAACACTTTCCTTACACAATAGAAAATAAGCAGTGACTGTTCAAACTTAATGTTAATATGACACTCTGATCTTTACTTTAACTTTTAAGCCTAAGCTCACAAGAAAGATAAAAGTAAGATCAAACTTACCTAGAGCAGGACAGGGATGAGTATAATGATTATTGTGATGTTAAGCTGGGCTGGCGCAATCCAATGCAGATATCCGACAGAGGCAAAGTGTACAAACTGAAGAAACTTGGAGGGTTAAATCTTACAACTTTCCTCTGTCGGAGTCCAGTGGCCAAGTGTCCAAACACTTTCTTGGGGATGGTCACTGACCTCTGGACGTCTCTTCCTCAATGCGCCGTGATTGGTTGCATAGGCTGCTACCAATCACCCACTCATCACACACCACCAGGCAACCACCTACTCCTAGACTCGCCCTAGTCCGAGGTGGACTAGGTAAACTAGGAGTTTACAAAAAAAAGGGGCCTGCAATTTCATCCCATTACATATACATGTACGAGTTTTGTGTGTATCTGCATGCACTAAACGTCTTCGGGGTTACAGATGCAGAAATTGTTTTCTTCATCATTGTCCTCTTCCGTGGTTTCCTCTTCGCCAACTGCATCTTCTGTGCATTTAGAAATGTTTGCCTGATCTATGCTGGCCAGATCTCATTAAGAATATTTTCTGCGATTTCAGAGATAAACTCCGCTCTCTCAAGTTGAGGGGCATCTTTTGCAGGGCATCTCTCTGGTACTGCCTCTCTGTCACTCATCCCAGTCACCTTCATAGCAGCCAGACACACCATCCCTCCAGTCACCATTCCAACCATGTCTACCACATGATTGACGCAGTCGTTTACCTTCTTTTTGACGTTCCTGTGGCCATACTTTTCTCGAAAATTGAATAATGTACCGCGCTGTGAAATACTCGTTGCCCCAAAAAAACTTGTCCATGTAATCCTGTTAAAAAGAGCACATCCCCAACAAATATTATTACAGGTTAAACAAACATTGGCCAGCCACTATATCACAATGTAATCACCGTACATTGTTCAGGTGTCAAACTGAAATGTGTAAATGAAGGCCTTTAATGGGGGGGGGGGTGCGATAGCCCCACCTCCCCCCCTCCCTAAATAAAAGAAAACAGAAAAACAATCAACATAAAATTAGAAAAAGTTGTGCATTAAGAAAAATTGCGAAAACATTTACCAAATGACCTCTGAATTGGGCCTTCATTTTTAAAAGAATTCCAACTCCCCCCCCTTACCTGTCGCTGCGCAGATGTACTTTTTTCATTCATATTCCCCCCCCCTCCAATTTTTTTATATATAATATATATATAATAATACAAAATTCCTGGTTACTGGCCTGTGTAATTGTCCCCTGTGTTTTGTTTTGTTCTGCTTTATATAATGTATAGAGCAACCAAGCTATACTTTTACCTGAAGTAGAATGCATCGTTTATGGAATTCTTGAGGAGTTGGCTCCAGACCACAAAACCTATCTAAGGGGTCAGAAGCTGTCCACTGGATGAGTGGAGCATCAACCATTCCTTCAACGGATAGTTGATCTCCATTGCATAGTACAGGCCAGGGTGATCCATCGTTTATGGAATTCTTGAGGAGTTGGCTCAAGACTACAAAACCTATCTAAGGAGTCAGAAGCTGTCCACTGGATGAGTCCAGCATCAACCATTCGCTCAACGGATCTCCATTGCATAGTACAGGCCAGGGTGATTCATCTTCCTTCTTGGGTACATACTTGTTCAATTCATTCAGTATGGAGATAACGCCCTTAGCAGATGAAGGGTTTGCATCGATGACACCAAGATTGATCTGAATGAGAAGGGATGAAGCACTAATTATTCATCAGGTTTAAAATATAGTAGGGGAGATGGCCTTCCGTCTTGCGGTCCAAACTGGCCCTTCACCAGAGACATTAACAAGCAACAAACGAAAACATATTCATTTATAGCAAAAGAATCATCCAGAAGGTATCCAGAAATAAAAGAGGGAAAACCCTAACCCAATCAAAGTTATGAGTTTACAAATAGTGGGGAGGCTGAGAACCAATCAGAGTAAAGCAGTGGTTTATATAGGCTACTTTTTCATTTTCAATAAGGTTCATATGAACGCGGAATGCTCTTCTATGCCAAGATGTCTTTCTCTGCTATGCTGATGAGATTAGAACTTACATCCTTTGATATGAAGGAGCAAATTGCATCACCAAGGTCTTCACCAGACCAGTCACTGTATTGTCCGTGTGTTTCACAAGGAATGAGTGCTTCAGTGTCCTGTGCTGATATTCTAGCCCGTTCGTTGTATTTACATGTATGCTGACATTTTTCCTGTCGGACCTGTAGCAGCTCACCAATCTCTACATTTTTATAAATAAACAACAAAATTTGGATACTAATGACTGCAATACAAATGCTGTCTTTCAGTTTACTATTAAATGTTTTGTAACAGTAGAACCTATGGTGAAACTTGTATGCGATTCACCTGCATGTGAATGTCAATACAAAGCACACATCGATTACTAAAATGTAATTAACATTCTCAAGAGACACAAAAAGTTACGTTCATTTAGTAGTAACATCAATGCGGTAGCCACGTCCCCTCGATGTACTGTCTAAGTTTGATGTTTTCTCTCCACATAGCACTCTCCTTCAGATCATTAACTGCCTGTGCGTAGTCTTGTCCACTTTCCGATGTTGCAATTTTACGGAGCCTATACATGAAAAAGAAAATGAAATAGTACCGTCCCTGAATTATAACCACTTTACATGGTACATAATACACTGGTGTAGCCATTATTTGAAAGGGGATGGGGCGTGCGAATCAAATATGATGCTAACAATCAAAGTACCCCATAGCCTTGGAAAATGCTCTCTGGGCTTCATGAAGAGTCTCTACTCCTATGTACAGAGAGTAAATCAATAAAAAATGCATAAAGTCACATTGGCTATGAGGGGTGCACAATTGGCACCCTTCATAAAGAGTCTCTACTCCTATGTACAGAGAGTAAATCAATAAAAAAAGGCATATCATAAAGTCACATTGGCTGTGAAGGGTGCCAATTCTCATGGAGAGTCTCTGCTCCTATGTACAGTGAGTAAAATTAATACAATAAATGCATGACCATAAAGTCACATTGGCTATGAGGGGTGCGCAATTGGCATCCTTCATAAAGAGTCTCTACTCCTATGTACAGAGGGTAAAATTAATACAATAAATGCATGACCATAAAGTCACATTGGCTATGAGGGGTGCGCAATTGGCACCCTTCATAAAGAGTCTCTACTCCTATGTACAGAGAGTAAAACTAATACCAAAAAGGCATACCATTAAATCACATTGACTATGAAGGCTTCTTGAAGGGTCTCTACTCCGATTCTATGTACAGAGAGTAAACTGAATACAAAAAAGGCATACTGCCGGCATTGGAGGGAACGCTATCTCAATATTTGCAAGATGGTTAGGCCAAAAAAAGGTTCTGTTTCCGATTACATGTCATTTAAAAATAGGGTCGGTAGGTCGGAAAGTTTTTTTATTTTGCGTTTTGTTTTTTTCCCGATTGACGATTCGTCCACGTGTTGAGCGCAATCAACGGATTTGCACAACATATTTTTCGCTCATAGTCGAGTCGTTGGACATCGCAGGCTCAAATCACGCAGATATCTGTAAATTCTTCTTGAGATGTTCTTGTTTTTATTTTAAATGTTGCCTAAAACATGGTAATTTGGTCAAAGTCAGATATTTTCTTCTAGGTAAAATAGGTTTTTGTTTTTGTTTTTTAGTTTTTTCCCATTTCCCCCCCGTTTTTTTTAAAGGCCGAATAAAAAGTTTAGGGTCGCGGCGTAAAAACTAGGGTCGTTAGGGGAACCGGAAACAGAACCCTTTTTTATTTTGGCCTTGGCCTCAAGCATGAATTTGGATCTTGTGCCAGCAGATGGCAGCCTCTGAACATCTTTACTGGCCAAATTTCTAAAGACAGTTCTGATGACAGAGTTCACTTTATTCAGAGATACATTTTGTGCCAGTAACTCCTTAACGATACGTCTCACACTATCTGTATATTTTCCATCTTGTACCTCATCATCCTCCAGTAGAGCGATGAGTGCTTCCAACTCCCTATTTCTCTGATCAAGATATGCAACTCTTTCTTCAAGCATTGACATATCTTTGTCTTGGTATATGGGCGATGGCTGTGACGGTTCTTGTCTTTCTTTTTTTTATACCAAACTTTCTTGTACCAAAAGTTGCTAAATAGCTCGGTCATCAACCCCCCAAAATCTGGCCCAGATTCACCATCAAAATCAACACACAGGCGATTATTTATGCACTATCGTTTCGTCTTTGTAGAGTTCAATAACATTGTGAAGAAAGTCGTTACTACGTGATACCGTGACTTCCACTTGGTGGTCTACAATGCATCCCTTTAATGCCTGGTTTGCTGAAAAAAAAAACATTCGTTTGTTTCAAAAAAGTTGATCAATTCAATCAGAAACAAGACATAATGATGGTTAAAAAAAAGCTACATTTTCAGCCTAACCTGTCACAAGAACACAAATTGTTTTTTCAGTTTACACACAGGAAGATTCTTTGTACTTCTTGAATAGATTGTATAAATTAAACTCAAAAGTAATTTTAAGAAATGTTGTATTATTTGTTAAGTTATTGTCCGAATTAGAACAAGTGCTTGTGCCATTTTCTAAATGGACTTTTAGTGACCTCGTGTGTGATGTTAAGTCCAAAGGGTTGGACTGTCTTAAGTTGGTGAATCCAATGCGATTCTCTGAGTTTGCGGTGTGTGTCATCACCATTGCAAGCCTCAATCACCATAAGTTCAACATCTTTGACGTTGTGATTGGGGCTGTTGAAGTGGATGGAGACGGGGTACTGTTTCTTGGTCTTTATGGAAGAGACATGGTTCGCAAAGCGAAGACTAAGTTTGGTCTTAGTCTCTCCCACATATTGTAGTCCACATTTCTTACATGATATAACATAGACTACATTAGGTGTGCTACATTGGGAGTCGGTCTTGATGTTGTAAGAAGAGCCAGTGCTATGACTCTTTACTTTAAGTGCCGGTTTGATGTAGAGACATGTTCTACACTTGGAGCGGGTACATTTGTGACAACCTAGTATTTCTGTTATGGGTGGTGTTTGGCATGTACCTGGTGGGAGTTTAGCCCTGACTAGGATGTCTCCCAGGTTTTTAGGGCGACGAAATGCAACCATGGGGAGCTCAGGGATTGCTGAGCATAACCTGTTAGAGGAGTGAAGTATATTCATATTGTTATTGAGGATTGATGAAAGTTTAGGCAGTTTAGGGTGGAAGGTGGTGACTAGGGCAACTCTCTTGGTCGGGGCTTTTTTTGTTCTCGTGTTGGTCAACAAAGTGTGACGAGGTATGTTGAGGGCTCTGTTGATGGCAAGTTGGACCCTGCGTTCGCTGTGGCCCCTTGAAACAAGGTGTTTCCTTAGGTCGGATGAACGACTTTTGTACAAGGTATCTGTGGAACAGATACGCCTTATACGTAATGCCTGACTGTAAGCAATTGCCTTCTTACAGTGACTAGGGTGGCAACTGTTGGAGAGAAGATACTGGTGGGTGTCAGTGGGTTTGCTGTATACATCCGTAATAATGCCATTAGGGGATTTAGTTACGGTTACATCTAGAAAGTTCACACTTGTGAGAGAGCATTCAGTAGTGAACTTTAAGGTGGGGTGGAATGAGTTTATATGGTCGATAAACTCATCCAAGCTGTCTTGACCACCACACCATATGGAGAAATTATCATCGATAAATCTCCACCAAACTAGTGGGCGGTTGGGGGCAGAGGACAGGAGTCTGTCCTCTAAGTCAGACATGAATAGGTTGGCATATGAGGGTGCCATTTTAGTACCCATTGCGGTACCCTGTACCTGTACAAAATGTCTGTCAGTAAATGAAAAATTGTTCTTAGTGAGAATGTGGCTGATGAGTTCCTTAATCTGTCTCACTGAGGGGCGGGATTGTCTATTGGCCCTGAAAGCAGAGACACAAGCACTCATGCCTTCATTATGGGGTATGTTAGTATACAGTGATGAAACATCTAGAGTAACCAGAATAGCAGAGTCAGGTATTTGATGTTTGACTTCCTCTAGTTTATGGAGGAAGTCTGTGGTATCCTTTATGAAGGACGGGATGCGGGAGACTAAGGGGTTGAGGAAACTATCGACAAACTCAGAAATGCGTTCTGTGGGGCTACCATTACCAGATACAATGGGTCGACCCGGGTTGTTGGGCTTGTGTATCTTGGGTAGAAGGTAGAAGCGTGCTGTACGGGGGTCCTGTGGGAGGAGATAGTTAAACGTATCTTTCTCGATACCGTTGGCATTGTGAATTTTAACCAGAGTGTCACTGATTTGTTTGGAAAACGATTGAGTAGGGTCAGTGTCACATTCAATATAATGATCAGTGTTGCTGAGCTGTCTGAGGCCCTCAGCTATATAGTCATGTGTGTTCATGACTACAACTGCGGACCCCTTGTCAACTCGTTTAATCACTATGTCTGGTGATTGGCGGAGCTGTGTTAGGGCGTGGCGTTCATCTTGGGGGAGGTTATTGGGTGTCGAGGTGTTGGGGACCTTAAGAACCTCAGAGTTGACTGAATTGATGTAAGCGTCTAGAGCTACATCTCGGTTCTTAGGGGGTACCCAACTACTCTTTTCCTTGAAGCGGTTGCGGGTGGGTTGGATCTCAACAGATGACTCGTCATCTGTGGATGGCTCTACATGAAAATATTCACGTAGGCGTAACCTACGGTTGAATTGGGCCATGTCCTGTTGGAAAGACAGTTGGTTAGGTTCTCTAGGTGTGGGGCAAAACTTGAGGCCCCTTGAAAGGAGTTTAACCTGTGGGTCGGTTAAGACTTTGTCAGACAGATTGACTACTGTACGTGTTGTATCTGGCGACCTTTCAAGGGGGTGAGTAAGAGTTGGCCTCTTGCTGTGGAAACGTCTATGAATGTATTTCTTATGGTTAGCTTGGACATTCATGCGTTTCTTGTTCTGTTTGTCCGTTAGGGTGGACCGTAGGTGGTTGACATTAGATCGTAGGATATCATGTAAATGTTCGGACTCTTGATTGGAGCATGACTCTTGGAGTTGAGATTCAGTCTCTGTTATCTCAAGTAACTGGTTATCAATGTATTGTTGGCATTGATCTTCCAGTAACCTGAGCAGATGGAAAGACGTGTTAGTGAGTGTCTTATTCCATTTTTCAAAAATGAGGGTTCAAGGTCCCCAAAGGAAGGGGCACACTTGATCTGGAGCCCTTTAGGGATGATCCGGGATAAACGATAAAAACGGTAGTTATCAAGATGTGACAAGTATATATATATTATAAGTGAATCAGGTACAACAAAATAAAATAAAAAATAAAAAAAATACACAAACAAGATACACACGCTTTAACCAAGATTTGATAGATAAATCTTTTATCTTAAATCTCGTTGGCAGGGGTCTGGTTACTTTTGTATAACCTTGACAGCCCCTGTTTATTTTGTAATCATTGTTTATATGTCTAAAGATTTAAAATAACTGTATATTCAAAATCAAACATTAGTAAGCCGCACTGAACTATCTAACTACGCATTACGTTAACACACGACGGTATGGAAATATAATGCAAAAAATAAAGTTTTAACTACGCGTCGAGCTAAAACACAAATAATAGCTTACATGTTGATAGAGTTATTACAGAATCATTTTCATTATCGATATAGCTGTTACAGCAATGACATCATGAAAGATCGAAACACATCTTTTTAAAATGACAGTATGGAAATATAATGCAAAAAAAAGTTTTAACTACGCGTCGAGCTAAGACACAAATAATAGCTTACATATCTTTTTTAAATGACGGTATGAAAATATAATGCAAAGTAAAAAGTTTTAACTACGCGTCGAGCTAAAACACAAATAATAGCTTACACATCTTTTTAAAATGACGGTATGGAAATATAATGCAAAAGATAATAGTTTCTTACCTCATCCGTCGCAGCTCTTCCTTGTAGATGCGGAGGTGTCTCTGGAACAAACATAGGGTCGGAGTCCGTTATGAAGAACTTCAGTCAAGTTAATTGGTGATAACACCGACGTCTGGTCGTTATGGAAAACCTGACCAGAGGGTAAAAGTATTATTATTATTATTATTTAATAATGATGACCGTGTCCATGACATAACCAGGTCAAATGGGAGGGAGGTAAGGAGGAAAGAGGGAGGGGAGGGATTTGGGAGGGAGAGGGGAGGTTTTGGGGTATGAAACGCCCCTCCCATACTACTGAAAAGGTTGGCAAATTCTTTGTTTGTTTTTTCCTTCAAAGCAAAAAGAAACAAGTTGAAGTAACCTTATCAAGTTAGTCTGGTTGTGTCTACTGATGACAACTTTAATACAAAACAACTAAGACCGGGGGTCGATTTCACAAAGAGTTAGGACTTGTCTTATCTCGAGTTAGGACGAGTAACTGGGACGCGTCCTAGGAACGATCTCACAAAAGATAGGAAGGGTTCAACGTGTCCCAATTACCTTGGAGATGGGTACGAGGGTCGTCCTAGCGGATGATTTTGTGTTATAGTTGTACGTTAACGCTACGACGTTGCTTGTTACAATAATGGCGCTGCTACTGTAGGCTGACCACGAATAGAGACGGGAGCTATGAGAACGCCTCTTCAGTGGCAGACAGAATCCGTAAGATAGTCTGAACTAGATGAGGAAATCGTACTCAAGATTTACGAGGCAGGGGATACCGCCAGACAGGGTTGGTAGACAACTAAAGCATGAAACACGGGTAGGGCCAATGATTTTCCGCGATCGCGCCCTGAACCCCACCGGGGCTTCGCCCCTGGACCCCACTCATTTTTTGTCTTCCCTCTAATCACCGTTGAGCCTCCCGGTAAAAAAATCCTGGATCCGCCCCTGCCCCCCCACTTTTAAATACCTTCTGGCGGGCCTGAATAAACGCGTACGCATGTAAGCGGCCACCCAGTGTACGTTCTCGGTGCGCTATCAGACTGCTATTTGATACAGTAGCAGAGAACATTGTATTTTGCCAAGAAAACCTTTCTCGGACGTAACCCCTTGAAGTGTAACTTTTGAAATATCCAAGGTTTATTCAAAGATGGTGTACAATATGGTGAAAATGTAATGCTCCCACCCCCACCCACCACAAAGGGAAAAAAACAACGAAAAAACCACACCAAACAAACAAACAAACAAACACCCCAACACAATGCAGTCATACAACAAACCTTGCGCACATAATTTGAAAACAAGTTTTGTACAAAAAAGTCTCTTGCGATTTACTTAAAATTTCGAGCGATAAGTACTTCAACAAAACAAAATTTACAGGGGGTTAACTAATTTCTCAAAGTGCTGAAAAGGCACAAAATTTCACTAATTTTCTGTTAATCTCGGTCATTGATATAAAATAAGGGGGGGATTTTAAATGGAGTTCAAACATTCAAGGGGTACAGTAATGACACATGATATCAGAAGAAACTTTTTAATAGACACTGGATATTCTGCTGGAAATAGATCAACTTACGGATGAAAGGGAAGCATGTGTACTGTATTAAAGAATCCTAGAGATATACTTCAGGATGGAAAATCATGACCATGAGAACAAGGATAGTTACAATGATGACACCTTGATCAGATAATTTGAAAGATTTGGAAGTGCTGTGGCACCACAACAAACTGTTTGATAGGAATACAGGTCAACTCGTACGCAAGCAAACTCGTACGCACCAACTCGTACGCACACCAACTCGTACGCACACCAACTCGTACACACACAAACTCGTACGCACACCAACCCGTACGCACACCAACTCGTACACACACCAACTCGTACGCAAGTTTAATTTACTACGTGTTTACAAAGGTAGAAGGTTTCGGCGATTTTATATTTATTTGTAAATGGAAAGTCTCGATGTTTAATTTAGGTAATTGTGGAGTGAGTTCAGAATGTATTTCCTGAAGTTAATTAAATTTGTTTGAAATACTTAATTAAAGTTCTTTTCTTGGATCAGGATTTTTTTTCTTTTCGGTCCGTTAAAAGAAACTGTGGTTTTTCCTGAAGTTAATTAAAATTGTTTGAATTACTTAGTCTTTCTTGGGTTTGAACATTCAAAGTTGGCTCAGGATTTTTTTTCTTCTTTTTTTTCCCTGAAGTTAATTAAAATTGTTTGTTAATTAATTGTGGAGTGAGTTCAGAATGTGTTTCCTGAAGTTAATTAAATTTGTTTGAAATACTTAGTTAAAGTTCTTTCTTAGATCAGAATTTTTTTTCTTTTCGGTCCATTAAAAGAAACTGTGGTTTTTCCTGAAGTTAATTAAATTTGTTAAGAAAAGTTCTTTCTTGGATCAGTATTAAAATATTTAGGAAATTGTATTTTTTCACTAAATAAAATCAGTATTAAACAGACAAATTCAGGTTTAGTCTCTTTTGTAAATGTGTGGCCCTGAGAAGGGCCGGTGGTTCTGATAGAACCGTTTGGTTTAATTGCTCACATGGCAGGACCATGGAGATGGCTGCATGCCGACAACAGGCCTGATGTCTTGAGTGTGCCAGCCTGGTAGGCGTCCCACAGCTTGAATATTCTGCCTTGGACAAGTCTTGTGCAGCGTCTCTGGCTCCGACACATCTTTGACTCTCTGACAAGCGTCATCTGAAGGTTCACAAGCTTGGCCTCGTTGTACAGTAGTGGGATCAGCTTGTACAGGTTAAGGCCGGCTCCAACTGCCTTCAAGTTTAGTCTGCGGTGCCATCCCTCCACATCGTTGTTAGTGCGAATGCTCTGGTTGTAAATTGACCAGTTAGCGGGTGTCCAGACACTGCTCATCAGCCAGGTATCTTCCACATACTGGAACAACTGAGATACAAGTGGTTGGCCAACTGAAGATTTTAGTTTCGTGAATGCTTCACGCACATGTTCATGAGGCAGGAATGGGAGGGACATCAATTTCCGAATACAGGACTGTACTGAAGAGTTCGTTGAGTAAGGGACGGCCAATCCAAGGTTCTGGCACTGCCGCCAAATCGCTTGTGTCCAGTGGTACAAGCAGCCTTGCACGTGTACGTCGGGGTAAACTGCTCTCACTGCTCCCCAGACGGCAGCTTCAAAATCCATAACAATACGCTGAATGTTCTCTCCTCTTGATGGCAGACTCCGCTTCACTTTCTTTAGTACCTTCCTCTGGTGGTTGTGGTACAAGGAAACTACCAGGGACGTTGAACGATTCGGCCGGCTCCTCGTTACCAGAACGGACAAGTGTCTCGTCAACCTCCATCACATCATCTACAACTTCAGCTGGAGATTGTTCTAAAGCAGATGCTCTAGAACTTTCCCCAACTGGAATTGGAAATTCAGTAACAGAAATTGAACAGAGTTCACAATGCCATGATCGTAGCTCCGAAGAGTCATCCAAGAAACGTTCGTAGTCCTCAGCAGAAAACCCGGTATCACAGGCCAGATGCTGCCATCTGCTGCAGCGGTCGCAGCATAGTGCCTTCTGGTTTCTTCGAACAGACTTGGTGCAAAACACGCAGGGATACTTCATGATGATGTCTTGAATCTTGATCTTGAAATCTTGAAACAGGAACTCTTGACAGCTTGGATAGTTGATACAACTGACTCAATGTAATAGAATCTCGGACTTTTATACTGTATACGTTACAAGCATGAGTGGATCGTCAAAGAATTCCAACAAACTAAAAGATGCCGCCTGTATGGAGACAGCGTTTACAGATGAGCGGCGTTTAACAAGACAATGAGTTGATTGACATTTTGGGGGCTACTCGTCATCTCTATTGAGAAGGCTTCTTCAAAAACAAGCCGCTACTAGACAACGAACCCAAATTATTATTTTGAATAAAATAATTCCCACTGTCGTAATAATACATCTATTGAATTACCGGAAGAATAATCCGGAAGACGTATACCTGCGTACGAGTTCGTGTGTGTACGGGTTGGTGTGTGTACGAGTTTGTGTGTGTACGAGTTTGTGTGCGTACGAGTTCGTGTGTGTACGAGTTGGTAGTCGCACGAGTTGACCAATTGGCGTACGGGTCTGCATGCGTACGAGTTTGCGTGCGTACGAGTTGACCTGTTTCCTTTGATAGAGCGTTGAAATCAGGCAAAATGGAAGTAAACTTAGTATGAACTATGAAGACAGTGGACACTGCAAAAACTAATGAACATTAACTCTTCTTCTTTTGGAAATTGCAAAAATATGTAAATGTAAAACAACAATTCCAACTGGGCATAAGTCAATTTTGTCTATGGGAGTTTCAAACTATTGGACGTCAGTGTTTTAGTCGAGACCTGGGAGTCCGAGACCGAGACCGAGACCGAGACCGAGACCTGGAGGTCCGAGACCGAGACCGAGACTGAGACCGAGACCCTAAGGTACGAGACCAAGACCGAGACCTTTTGGTCTGAGACCGAGACCGAAACCTCGAGACCACATGTGTAAATTACATACATGTAATAAAATTTGACACATAATAAATGAAATGAAAGTCTTTTATTGATGTAAAACAAGCTGAATATGTCTTTTGCTGTTGTTAAAAATGTCCGTAAATTTACGGAGTCTGTAAAGTGAAAAATTATGTATTTTCTCTGTAATTTTACGGACTTTCCATAAATGTAAATATTAATTATGCTAATTAGCGTAATTACAATCAACCACATTTAGCCAAACACCTAAACATAACATAGTACATATAAGTACATATTGTTATTTCACCCACAACCGTGTACACATGTACAAACTCATGTTAAGGGTCTTTCTTATTTTACGGAATGAAAAAAACTTTTCCGGTAATTTTGCTGCAGGAATACGGAACGCTATTTTTTTCTTGCAGCAAAATTACCGGAAAAGTTTTTTCATTCCGTAAAATAGAAAGAATATTTTAATACGGAATATTTCACTTTACGGAGTTTTGTGTACTTGTTTTACAACAATACTGTACTGGATATTACAATATTTATCAACAATCAAATATAATAAGTTTGTTCTGTCGGATTCAGGAATGTGCCAAAACAGTTGTTTTTTGTATAGGTACCTGTCCATTTACAGAATATCTTCATTGCACTTCAGAAACATCAACATGGACAGTATCTCTGCTGACAAACGTGCATTGTCAATGGGGGGGTGTTCTTGATCATAATGTAAAAACGTTACATTTTTTCCACTTTCATGAATATCATATACAAAAGTGAAACTAAGATATGGCTTAATCAGTGTTATAATTGACATTCAATTTGCAGTTTACTGAGAATCATGAGCAATGAAATCAATTTGAATAATGTGAATTTGTGTTATTTACTTGGCCTTGGCTTTATGGGCCCAACTTAAAATGCATAGTGAATACTGAACTTGTCCCCGATTATCCGTGATTCGATTTGTCGTTGAGCAGAAAATGCAAACTGCAGGATGTTTCTTTTTACCTGCTTTGGCGTCCATGATCTGTTTATGATTCTTACAACCAAATCTTATCACAGCAGAATTACTGGACACCTTGTGATAATAGTTTTAAAAAAAAAGTGAAAACTTTATTTTATCGTGGTACTCTAGCGAACTTGTACTGTAGTGTATGCACCTGTTTGCACCATGCGCAATGCACCTGTTTACCTTTCACAACGAGTAGTGCGTGTTTTGGTCATAGCTAGAAACTCGCTCCCAATTTGTATCGAACTCATAATGGGTAAAGCCGATGGCACAAGCACACACATGGCACTATGTACAAGTACATGCGATGCGTGCAAGCTCACACAACCACAAGCGAGGTTGTCTGTACAAACTGCAAGTTTTCTTAAACTATTTGCTATCTGTTTATCGTGATAAAGGATCGTGAAGGAATATGAATAAATCAAATAAATTTGCATATTTTGCTGGTCTCGAAGCGAGACCAGGCAAATATTCGAGACCGGAAGGGTCCGAGACCGAGACCAAGACCGAGACCACAGGGTATCGAGACCGAGACCGAGACCGAGACCAGCAAAAAGTGGTCTCGAGACCGGTCTCACTGTTGGACGTCAAGTTCCAGTCGTTTCAATTTTGCTTTTTCCTTGAGGTTCATATTATGTATTTTATTTCTCAACTCTGTCCATGACTTGCCCTCAACAAGTGTTCCCCCTCTTTTCAAAAGGAGCAAGCACAGAGTCTTTCCTGGCACTCTTTTTGACCTTAACAATGTCCGCACCTCCTTTTGACCAAGAATAAATTGTTCTTGTTCTTTTGTCCATTTGCAATATTTTCTGAGATTTTGGGGTTCCCACTTTTTGAAATCGATGCCCAAGGTTTTAGATAGGGTTTTTTCTTTGGTTGTCCACGTCCACGTGAGTGTCTACTATTGTCATCTTCCATTTCCTGATCTATACAGTCCAGTTCACCTTCCATTGCATCGTCTTCATGGTCCGAGTCATCTTCACTGTCACTTTCCTCGTAGGTAGGAGGTAGTGACTCGTCCATTGATAGACTCACCTCTTCAAGTGTCTTACCCTTAAATTGAGACGTTTTCCCTTCCTGAGCAAGGTTCAACAACTTGCTCATTTTAGCAAGAAGGAGTCTTTCCTGGCACTCTTTTTGACCTTAACAATGTCCGCACCTCCTTTTGACCAAGAATAAATTGTTCTTGTTCTTTTGTCCATTTGCAATATTTTCTGAGATTTTGGGGTTCCCACTTTTTGAAATCGATGCCCAAGGTTTTAGATAGGGTTTTTTCTTTGGTTGTCCACGTCCACGTGAGTGTCTACTATTGTCATCTTCCATTTCCTGATCTATACAGTCCAGTTCACCTTCCATTGCATCGTCTTCATGGTCCGAGTCATCTTCACTGTCACTTTCCTCGTAGGTAGGAGGTAGTGACTCGTCCATTGATAGACTCACCTCTTCAAGTGTCTTACCCTTAAATTGAGACGTTTTCCCTTCCTGAGCAAGGTTCAACAACTTGCTCATTTTAGCAAGAAGGAGTCTTTCCTGGCACTCTTTTTGACCTTAACAATGTCCGCACCTCCTTTTGACCAAGAATAAATTGTTCTTGTTCTTTTGTCCATTTGCAATATTTTCTGAGATTTTGGGGTTCCCACTTTTTGAAATCGATGCCCAAGGTTTTAGATAGGGTTTTTTCTTTGGTTGTCCACGTCCACGTGAGTGTCTACTATTGTCATCTTCCATTTCCTGATCTATACAGTCCAGTTCACCTTCCATTGCATCGTCTTCATGGTCCGAGTCATCTTCACTGTCACTTTCCTCGTAGGTAGGAGGTAGAGACTCGTCCATTGATAGACTCACCTCTTCAAGTGTCTTACCCTTAAATTGAGACGTTTTCCCTTCCTGAGCAAGGTTCAACAACTTGCTCATTTTAGCAAGAAGGAGTGTTTCCATCGGAAGTCGATAATATTCACGATGAACTGTCACATCATGGCCCATGTGGTTAGCCAGTTGCTCAAGTTCATTGTCTTTCAGGTCCAATAGTTGGGAAAGTGTTGCCAGGTGCTTTCGTAGTTTAGTGCACCTGACATTTTCTGGATGTTTTAGTTTAGGTGTTGCCACAGATGCAAGTTGGGCCATCACCTGGTATGCCCTGATGGGAGTGGAGGCACTGTCACTCTCTCTTGAAAACATATACAGTTTGCCTGCATTGTGCTCGGCAAGAAGGTCCATACTCTCCTTTAAGTGGGGAGGGAGTAGTATTGGAACTCCTCTTCCTCTTTTGCCCCTTACCATAATGAGGGTAAGTCTCTTGAGAGCTATTCTCTCAGGGGCAGTGAGGGACTTTCTTACTTCATCATGGACTGGTGTTTTGTTTGCAATACTGTCCATGTAGTGTTTAACAGTAAGGAGTTCAACTTCCTTTGGACATCTCCTGTTGTACAGAATGACCTGAGCTAATGTGACTCTTGCCAGTTCTGTGTACGTAGCATCGGAGATTCCTACTGCTTTCAAGCTTTCTTCGCTACACTTTAAGAAAGCATTGAATTTAACGCAGTCCTCAGTTAGAGGGAGAATCTTGGGAGATTTCCAGGATCTCTCTTGCTGTTGACGGCGAGCCCCTGCAGATACATGAATTTTCCACTCTGTTCTCAACAGATGCAAAAAGTCATCTACCATGGACACATTATCACGACTTTGTTGTCCATCCATACCGCTGTTTTATTTACGGGGTTAGTGCCCTCTCTTCCTCTCTTTGTGTTCAAGAACACCTGGGTACCTGTCTTAATAAACAGGTGTTGTTTGATATTTTTTTGCCAGATTTCCTTCGAGGGACTTGGTACGCGGTTTTCTCTCATTATGTCGGAAAGTTTACTGAGATTGAAGGCAATCCCTGAATCTCCATTCTTTAACTGGACGGTCGGATTTATGGCTGTAAGAAGTTGATATTGAAACAATAAATAAACAGTAATGCTTTTTAAATCTTGTTGTGAATAGAAAGTAACTGTAGTAGTTGGAAATTGTAAACTTGCGGGAACCAAATATTTTAAAGTTTGTATCATTGGCTCTGGAAAAAGCTGTACGGTTGTGGTCTTGACTTTTCGATCAGTGTGCTCTGATCATTTCCTAGTTCCATATTAGAATCTACTGATTTCAGATAGTCCCTGAAAAGTTTGATGTATTAACTTGTAAGTTTTGTCATTTTTTTGAGTAATTATTCATTCTCAGAACCAGCATGTCATAGTTTGTGTTTTACTTTACGTTAGTGAAGAGTCGAGGCAGTGAATATTTCTGTTTTATCAAAATGAATTTAAAAGTTGCCAGTGCTTTTCAAGGATTGGATTTCAATATGCACTTTGAAAAAAAGAAAAATACCCCCCCCTCCCCCCCAAAAACCAACAACAAACAAACAACCCAACAACCTAAACAAACAAACAAACAAACAAACAACAAATAAATAACATAATCATGTCTCTTCATCTATATTTATGAACCACACCTTATACACCGTCGTCGTAATTCTTCGTTCCTCAATGATATTACCGAAAAATTAAGCTCACCTGTTGCGTAATAAACAGAAGAATTGAGTAATTGAGGTGAACCCTGTCCTCTAGTTCTATGCCGTTCGTCGCTTCAATCACTCTGCTCCGGTTCTGACTAAGGATGTTCCTTTTATTGTTGACAATCTTCTGGCCTATTCCAATCAACATTGGCAAACAATGAACTGCTTCTATACTGGCCTGGTCTCTTAAGTCTTCGGCCCTGATTTGTTGCTCCCCGGCACGCCTTTTATTCTAGGTGAATGGCACCACAACAGATCTTTAATCTGATGTTCTACTTTGTTGTCGGTTGAGTTGACAAGCAGTACGTTTTTGCAAACGAACTCTGGAAACGTGAGGAAAAATATAAATAAGTCTCTGTGTGATTGCGGTGTCAATGGAACGACATATTCTAGTGAATCTTCCCTTCACAAGGCCTCTCATCTTCTTCATCTCAGTATGTGCCATGTCGAAAGATGCAGAGCTATGTGGTTTCTTCTCCTGTTTGCTCTTGCTTCATCAAAGCATCCATTTTGCTTTCAGAAAGAGTGGCATCAAATCATCCTAATGGTTTTGACATGTTGTTCTGAATGAAGCCTTTCCTCTCAGTGCTATGTGCAATGGTCCAGTCCTTGGGGAAATTGTATGCGATTCCAGCAAACCTTTCCCATCTTCTGGATCCTTCCGATGTGAAGTTGACTGATCAACCATTGTAAGTTCATCCTGGTAGACTGACAGATCTACTCCTCATTGACCTGTCTTTGGTGGATGAGGGAGGAGATGTGGTTACTCAATGTGTTTATCAATATTGATTGAGAACAATCAAGTGCTCTATTAAGTTAACCTGTTTTGTATGATCCTTTATCCATGGTTTTATCTTTGAGAAAATATCAAGCAAATGTGCAAATGTGCAAATGTGCAAATGATCAGGTGCAGTTACACACCCCAATATTTGTAACGAAGTATCTTAAACTCTGAAGAAAATGGTACAAACAAATATTTTAAATAATCAAAAGTTTAATCTTGCTTGCCAAAAGTTTTGTTTTTTCTTATTTCAGATGGCTATGATGCTTGTAGAACGAATTGTGTGCACAAGAGTGGTTTTTTTGATTGTAAAGCAATGACTGAAAGTTTTTAACCTGAAGTTAATTCAAAACTGTTCCTGTAAATTTCACTTTTCACTGAAAAATGTCCTCTGTATAAATCCCACTGCAATCCTTTGCCTCATAAAGCAATCCCATTCCGTTATTCATGATTCAAATCACGCAGTGTATGCCTTGGCTATGTGGTCTCTCATGGTAGAGGTGCATACACCAGTGCACAGAGAAAGTGGGAGGAGAGGGGAGTAAATGGAACTTTGTGCGGTTGAGAGGTAAATATAACAAATATGTATGTTTAAATATGACATATTTATATTTTAAAACAAAATGAAAAGATTATTAAGAAGTGAAGTTGTTCATTTTCTCAGCAAGAATGAACCACCTTGAAAACTTCAATTTGCTGTGAGATTGTAAGTTTTTAATCAGGCCCCAGGGTAATCTCAATAATTCGCCAACATCTTTCAATTGTTTAAAAAAATGAATTCTGAAAAGTCATGCACATTTTATTTTAATGTGAGTGCAACGACAAAGAAACAAATGTTATCCTTGCAATCAGAACCAGGATGAAAAGTTATAAAAATCTCTCAGTAAACAATGGAAATGTCAAAGATGAACAAGTAAAAGTAACAACGGTTATCCTTGCTGTTAAAAACCAGAAAGAACATTTTGGAAAATCTCTGAGAGAACATCGGAAAAGTGCAAAGTTGAATCTAAATTTTGCCTGCAGTGATGTGAGTTACTGCCACTGAATTATCAAATGGTGCATATGATGGATTTGGTTGTGACTTACTGGACTGAACCAACTGCTCAACAAGCTCAGTACAGCTTTCTCAACTGAGATTGCAGATTCAAGTTATCTGGAGAGTCATTTCTCTGTTATGGTCAAGACAAGAACTCCTTGTATAGACTACTGTGAGCAATAAGGAATTAATAATCAAGAGGATACTGATGTCATGTCAATAAACTGCAGGAGTTTTGAAGCGTCAGGAAGGATTTTCTTCTCATCACTCACTGTGACAGTGAACTGAGGAACTTTATTGTATGAGCTGGTGATACATCTTGTGCTATGTAAAACACTTTACTGGAGTGTGCAGTAGGAAAGACTAAGAGTTAGTCCTTGAAGGGTCCTCCATGATGAGACACTCACTATGTTCAGTTACATCTATCAGCTACTGCCAGAACACCACAAATCACTGCACATCAAATCCTACTGATGACCACATCTTACTGATGAGTGTGAAATGTAGTTCACTGCTTGATACCTGTTGCAGTATAGCTGAGTCAGCCGTACCAATTGTCACAGGTTTGAAAGTGTTACAGCTTAATATCCATGGATTTGCAGTATCGCCATGCAGTGTTGCCAACATAGCTTCCCATGCACTGTCTCCACAACTCATGTTAAAGCAGTCACAGTTCAAATGAGAACATCAGCATCAGTCAAACAGTTACAGCCCAACCATTGAATAGTGTTGAAACTTTCACAACTACAATGAGTTGAAGGGTGAACTCCAAGTCAGAAGTAAAGTGTACTTACCGAAGAAGTTTAATTCACAATGAACTGCTGTTTACATACATGTATCACCCTGAGAACAATGTCAGTGCAACACCATTAAAGTTAGGGATGCAGTTTTCTGGAAACATCATCTTCAAGTGGATCCTCAAGTAAACTTGACCAAATGCAGTCATTGTCAAAAAATAGATATACTCAGAGACTCCCTATGCATTTTGGAAAGATTGTGCTGCAAATCCAACAGCAAAAAAAATTCTTGGTATTTAAGATGATCAGAGACTGAAGATAAATCCTGGATAATGACACAGCAAGGATAACCCAGTTCTTGATTGGCGCTCTAAGTTAATCTGATGCATTTTACTTGACAAAATGCACTGCACATCAACAAATGAACACTCTTGTTAATTATGCAAGCAGTCAGCTGCAAAACCAGCAGCAGAATCAACTTTTTTAAATCACAGATGATCAGAGATTAGACATGAATCCTGGTTGATGATAGAGCAAGGATAACTCAGTTCATTTTGTCTGGATTACCAAGCTTGATTTAAGGCTACACAACTAACACAAATCATCATTGCAATGAACAGAACAATACAAGAAGTTTCGTGAAGAGTTAATTTTTTGTCTAGATGCAAAATGGGTCAAGAACTTCCTTAGTAGTCATAGCAAATTGCTGTACACTTATTGTACATTTACAACTCATAACTTACTCTCTGTATTGATGAGTGTGCTTACTTTTTTTATGAAGAGAATAACAGACTTGGCGCCATTTCATTAAAGTGTTTAGCACAAGAATTCTGCTTAGCACAACAATTCTGCTTAGCACAACAATTCTGCTTAGCTCAAAAATATGATGCTCAGCAGGATTGGAATACCAGTCAGGATGTCATGTGAAATCACATCATTGCAAATGGTGCCCAATTTATTTATCTTTGTGAAATAAGGAAGCCATGATAATTATGATAATTATGATAATGGGATTGCTTTTTCAGGCCTTGGACTCAACTAATAAAGGGGCAGGGATACTTTTCATGAGAAGAAAGCAATACTGTTATAAAATGTTTTTCTGTAGATCTACAGGAATGTTTAAAAAGAGGAACCAAGGCCTTGAGCTGAGCCATAGAGGCAAGGGGTTCTGTGGTCCTTCCTTGTGAAATTCCATGCATTCTTTTTATGAAGTAGCTCAATATTGAGATTTAGTGGAGAGATTTATGTTTTTGCGGCCAGAGATATTTAGGAAAAGCTTCAGTCATTGCTTCAGTTATGAAACTTCTTTGTACAATCAATTCCTCAAAAAGTACCTACAGGTGTTAACTGGATAGGAAAATTATCCACCATATACTTGGTGTTTACAAGTATATAGAAATTGCACTTTTTGTTTCAGAAACTGATTACTGATTTAATGCATGGTGATGTAAGTGACTGGTTTCCTGTTAAATTTGCAAAGAAATAAGTTTGTTCTAAGCAACAGCTGTTTTTTTATAGCAGATAATGACAAAAGGCTCCATGGATAAAGAAATCTGTGCTGCAGGTTGAAATACTTCTCTTCTTGACTTTACTATTCAACTTTATCTTCTTGCTCAACTCTATTGCTTGGCTGTTTTCCTTTTTTGTTTCTCCCGTTGTCCCTTTTCAGCTTGACCCTTCTTGACCACTCCATCTTCATCTTGACTGATGTTTCTTGAAATCAGGGACATCAGTGTACCACATTTCACCTTTATATTTGTATGAGGGAAGGTTTTCCCTCATGGAATAGTTGGAATATGGAGGAACAAAGGGATGTAAGTCCTGTGATGGTTTCTTGTGCCCAAATTTCTCTTTTATCACTGTGACAGATTTTTCTCCCCCTTTCCCATATCAAACTGTTACCTCTGCGAAAGTTTTTCCTTACCACCCCCCCCCCCCAACCCTCCATCCCAAGTGCAAAAGGAGGAAATTGACTAGGGCTACAACTCAAACTATGTGTTCGTCACCTTCTGACACCAATATAAAATCCGTTTCAGCGAGTTGCTGCTGGCAGAAAAGTATGTGGATTCGTTTGGCAGTGTGCCCCTCCCCTCCATTCTGTGATGGTTGGATCCTGTGATGCTCCTTGGGCAAAATGGGAACTTGGTGTAGTCTGCATTTGCTCTTCTGTACGGCGTTGGTCCATCCAGCCCAGCACAGGTGATAGTGAGTTATCCTTTGTCTCACTACCTGTTTTACCTGAGTGTCATCTATTAGTAAGAACCGATAATGTACTCCAGGCTCCTTCACATCCATCCAGTCATCGTTGGTTAATAGAGATTGTTCTGGGGGAATCACCCTTGGGTGAGATGTCCTTGGCTTCAGCTGGTCTCTGTTTTTATTTATTTCTTTGTCTTTCCTTAGGTTTGCTATTTCTAGCCAAGCCTGTTTCATTTCTTGTCCGTTCTTTTCTAACTGGTCTTGCAACTCCAATTCTTGACATTGCCATTCTAGCAGCTGGTGAGTCAATTGATTCTCCTGATCTCTTTGCAGTTTCTTTGCTCCAGCTTGTTGTTTCTGGAGACTTGCAAACCTTCTATCTTTGGCCTCCTGGGAAGCCATGAAGGTTTTCAGCATAGCCGAGAAACTTTGCTGTGCACGAGACTGCTTGTGCTTTTTTTAAAAACAATGTTAATAATGGGACATTAATTTTAAATTTTTGAGTTAAATAACAGGTGCAAATTGATGAAATCAAACTGCCTAAGGGAAATTCACACCTCTTTAATTACCCAAACGGCAATCCAAACGGCCCTAGATCCAAACTGTGTGTATTGTTCACCATAATTATTAAAACAAATGTAGGAGGGTGTTGACCATCACAGAAGAAAAAGACAAGTTCACAGATATTCCAGAATATGTCAACGTTTATTTTTGTTATTTTCAGCTTGAGCATAAAACTAGAAGATGCAAGAGCTGTTTTCAAACTCTATATCCATCCTCTTAATAAGTCCAGAGCATTCTAATTGTAGTGGTTGCTTCGGAAATATTAATTGTGTGCGTCATTTACATACAGCTATTTAACAAGTGTGTTATCCACGCTCAGGCTAATTTTACCTTGAAAAATTAATCCAAATGTCTTATTGATATTTTTGTAGGATGACCAAAGTTATGAACTTTCAAATGAGATATCAAATGAAAAATCAATATACGAATAATGACTGAGTAACTAATTTTTAAACTCTCCAATGGCTCATCACTGCAGGTCCATCTTCAAGCCTTCTTCTGCCTCTTTGACAGCTTTCCTTCGCTTACGAGCCTAACTTGTAGATTGACGAACCTCGACTCGGCTTCCAAAATCTCATTCAGCTTGTAAACATTTAAGCACTTTCACATTTAGCACTTTCTCACATTGTTCATTTATTAGTTTGGATTTTTAAAACCTGCACAAAACCAGCACTTTTTACTAGTTGTAATACTAATCTTTGCCTAACAATCGCCTTATAGCCTAGATCGCTTGCTTGATATTTTTTCAACTTACTTGAAATTATTGTGATTTAGTAGGTGATCATGGCCGAAGAAATTGTTGATCAACGTAGCAAATCTAACCTTTCGTTGGAGCATGTTTTTCAGTTTCTTTCAGAAGGAAGTTATCCTCTTGGAATGAGTGGTAACCAGCAGCAAGATGTTCCCAGATTTGCAAGCGGCTTCAGAGTAGAAGGTATGATGCCAGCTGATTTTGCCATCAAGAATTTTTCTTACTTTTAATTAAAATCAACACTTGTTGTATACGAAACTTTACTACAGTGCAAGGTCTCTTTTATTAAGTTGTTTTATTCTTGTGAGAAAACATTTTGGAAAACCGCAGTTGCCAACCGCAGTTAACATAATTTTGAACTGGAAAATGTTAAATTGAAAGTATACATAACTGACATTGTATTGACCTGCAGGCAACAAGCTTTACTACAGCGGAAAGGGAGCTCAGAGTCAGAGACCTCTAGTCATCTTTGATGAGGGAAGACGTAAGGAGATCCTCCGCGAGTGCCACGACTCAGCCTTTGGGGGGTCATTTTGGGCAGAAGAAGACCCTACTGAAGATTGAGGCTCAGTTCTACTGGCTGATGGTAGTGAAAGATGTGAACGAGTGGGTAAGTTACGTGCCAATCTTAACTGATGCAACTTTGGATTCAAAGGAACTTTACAGAATTGGTTTTGCTAACAAAACAGTTGCTGGCAGTGTAAGCACTTTATGTAATCCACCATATACATAAACTGACAAACCTGTAGAAGTTTGAGATCGATCGGCCATCTGGGTCACGAGAAAATAGTGAAAAACCGATTACACATTTGCATGGAATCATATAGATTCAACAAATGAATAAAACGCTCAATGAGCGATAAACTCCAATCGGAAAATTAGTTTATTCATTTCTCATCAAATATGGTGTTTCAGACAGAAATATTTCAAGGGATGTTTTCTACTAACATCATCATTAGACCGTGTAAGTTTTATGTAAATCTGTGATCAAAAAGTACATTTTACAAGTTTTTTTCTTACCAATTCTGTAACGTTCCTTTAAACACCAAATATTAGAAACAAAAGTGTTATGCTGTATTCTTTTCTTTGAACAGGAGCAAATTTTGCTACGACTACTCTAGTTGACTAGTGCTTTCTCAATAAAAAGTTAAATTTGTATCCAAATAAAACCCTTTTCAATTTTGTAGATTCATCATTGCACCAAATGCCAGGGAATAGAGAAAATAAAAACCGCTGCCCCGGAGCTTCAACCCATCCCTGTGGTTGGTCCCTGGGTGATGGTTGGGATCGATCTGATTGGTCCATTCAAGGAGTCGAAGGCTGGCAATTGCTATGTCCTAACAGCTACGGACTACTACACTAAGTGGCCCGAGGCAATGCCAATCCCACGAAAGGATGCTGTGAGTGTAGCGAAGCTAGTTTATTTTGCAGGTAGGTTCATTCCAAGAGACAGGCATGACAATCTCCCTACTTGAATCGAATATCTGATTTTTTGTTTGCCATTTGAAATTTTTTGATAACTAGCCTTAAAAAAGTTTGTTAAAATTGTGATAAGTAGCCTGAAAGGTTTGTTAAAAGTCAACATCGTGCACATGAAGGCTAGCCCTTGTACTCAATCAAATAATCTCACTGTTCTCCCAAGGACCAAACAGCATGACTGAAGAGGTTAACTGTAAACTTAAAATGATTGTTAAATTGTTAACATTTTAATTTTTAATATTACCTCATTTATTCTCATGACAGGCATGGTGCACCAAAAGACTAGTAGTATTACTCACATAAAATATATTTAAAAACAGGAATGAACTAATCAGTTTAAACAAAAAATTGTGTACAGGATCTCCAAAATCAGCAGCAATAACGTTATCACCCTCAAGACACTCGACGACCAAAGTGAGCTGAAAAGCAAGGTTCAGTATGAGCACCTAAAGCCCTACATAACGGTTGAAACCAAGCCAAGCAACAATACTAACGGTAAGTAACATAACTTGTAATGCATCTTTTAAAAGCATTTGAGAGAGAAAAAACACTTGTTAACAGTGATGACTATTGACTAGCTGAATATTTTTCCAAACACTTCAGATTTGTTTTACTTTTTAAATAGATTATTTCCATTCCTTTTGGTCTGGAATTCAGAATGTGAACCATCCACTGACAGAGCAGTAGAAGAGGACTTGGAAAACATCGGAGAAGGCAAGGATCAATTTGTGAAATGTAATTGTTTTTGTATGGATTATCCTGTACAACAGGTAACCCAATGACACAGTGCAAGCAAGATGTCAGTGATGATGATGGTGAAGCCTGCGTTGAAGTCAAGATCGGTAAGGGGTTCATCTTCTCCTCTCTGGGAAAGGAATGGTCTTAATTACTATCTAGGAATATCTTAAAGTTAAATTATGATCTTAATAAATTTGTATGTGTTGTTTTTTTGTTTTTTTTCTAGAGAAGAGAACAGCCCCCCACGACTGGATTCCGCAGCCAGCGAAGCGCATCAAGAAGGCCCCGAAGGATGCCAGCACAGAGGACGTTGCTAACGGATCTTGGTTAAGTGATAATCACATTGATTTTGTCCAATCTTGTCTTTCTAGTCAGTTTCCAGCCATTCAGGGCTTTCAGAGTGTAGTGTCCCTTCATGCAGGTAGTGCTGGAGGTTATGTGTTGACCAATGATGGCCCATTCGTTCAAATTGTTAATGTTAACGACTCCCACTGGGTCACTTTATCAAACATAGGAGTAGATGCACCCAACAAAGTAAGACTTTATGATAGCTTAGGAGTTTCCTTGCCTGCTGCCCTGAAGAGGACTATTGCTGCGTTACTGTTCACCCAAGACAGGTTCTTTGAAGTGGAGCATGTAAAGGTCCAGAAGCAGGTTGGTGGAAATGACTGTGGCCTGTTTGCCGTTGCTAATGCCCATGCATTGTGCACAGGTAAGGATCCCGCCTGCATCAGCTGGGACCAGCGCAGCATGCGAACTCACTTGGCAGTATGCATGCAGGCACAATGTATTCAATTCTTTCCTTGTTCCCAGGTTAAGCGAGCTGCAAGCGGAGGCATAAATTGGACATCAGTTGTCGAGGTCTTCTTGCTTTTGCAGGCAACCAGAAGGTTTAGATGACAGAATGGTACAGTGTCGGCAGTGCAAGGAGTGGTATCATGAAGCCTGTCATACTGTGCCCTCTAACCTTTTCTCAGATAAGTCTGCCATGTTCTGTTGTTTAAAAATACACACAATTTATTAGGTGCTTCTAAGCGCACGACAATCGGTACAGCAGCTACATGCAGAAGTTGGTTTGTACATTGTGTTTGTTGTTCATTTTTTAAAGTTAATACTCTTTTTTCTTGCCTATTATCATTTATTTTAAAAGTTATTTATTATGCATCAATAGCAAGCCATTCATTTGGCATTTTTAATACTATTATTTATTGTTTTTTGAAGGGGGGGTGTCACTTCATTCCACTTACACATGTAAAGTTCTTGCCTGTTTATATTATTTATTTTAAAGTTATTTATTATGCATCAATATCAAGCCATTCATTTGGCATTTGTAATGTTATTATTTATTAATTTTTAAAGGGGGTGTCCCTTCATTCCACTAACACATGTAAATTTCTTGCCTATTTATATTAATTATTTTAAAGTTATTTATTATGTCATCAATATCAAGCCATTCTTTTGGCATTTTTAATATTATTATTTTTTATTTTTTGAAACACACATGTAATTTGTTGCCTATATATGATTTATTTAAAGGTTATTTATATGTAATGTTAGTTAATTAGGCCTATTATTACAATAATGTCTGTAATAATTACTCTTCCTTACACATGCAACTGTAAAAGAAAAAATCAATGAATGCTTATTCAGTAATTTTATACTTGAGCTTTTTTGATAACACTTTTTTAAGAAGTGTACAACACAAAACTTATTACAAAAGAACAAATATTCAATCAATTCATTGTAAGTTCAACTGATGAGTCATGAATTTGACGAAAGGGCAATTAGCAGCATTTAAGGTAAAATCAAACAGACGTTTGGTTGCATTTTTGCAACATTTTTCAATTGAAGAAAAATCTACCACTTAAAATGTGTGTCTCATTTGAAGAGATTGTAGAAGCCCCAAATTTTGACGGGGCTTAACAAGCTGCTGATTGGCCTCTTGAACAGCGTACAGATGTATACTGATGGATTGTATTTTAATTGATTTATTTGGTTTTTTTTAAACAATGAATAAAAAGTGTATAATAAAATATAATATTGGAAAAGTGCAGAATAAGGAGAAGGCAATGTCAGTCTGATGAGTAAATAAATAAATAAAAATGTAAATAAAGTAAGAAAGGGCAAATCTAGGCTGATGAGAAAACGAATTAAATGCACTGACAAATTTATATAAAATAGTTCTTCCAAACCCCTGTCCATTCCTGCCAAATACTGGCTTCCCCCAAATTACCGTAAACTCATAGTCATAGTCAATTCATGTCAAATACTGTCCGATAACTCACTGCCATGCCATGTCCATTCCATTAATAAACTCTCCGCCAAACACTGTCTATTCATCCCTGCCAAACACTGTTCACTAACCCCGTCCATTTCTGCCAAATGCTGCCCAATAATTCCCCCCGAAAAAAGGACTGTAAACTACCCGCTAAATACTGTCTGCTCTTGCCAAATACTGTTTGGTGCTGTACATGCATAACTGAATGCGCCGGACACTTTTTCGCAGCGGACACTTTCTCGCAGCGGACACTTTTTGGCACGTAATACATGAAAATTGATCATGACTTAATCAAGGGCAAATGCCCAAAGGGCAGCTTGCCCAACCAAATGTACCGGGCCCGGATTCCTTGGCAGCTTGCCATAGATAAAAAGAGGGGGCAGCTTGTCCAGCCTCTGTACCACTCTAAAACAGCAGTGTATTCAAATGCTTACAAGGCTTAAAATGATTGTTGATAAAAAGAGGGGCAGCTTACCGCCCCTATAAAACACTAACAGCAGTGTTTCTAAAAAATTGTTATATAAGTATTACCGAATTGATATTACAACCTTAACTTTAAACTTGAATCCCTGCCTTCCCCAGTAATTACTTGTCCCCATCAGGCAGAGGAAACCACCAAATTTTTATGGAGGACGAAATGGGGGTGGAGGGTTTCAAAATTATGTTTACTCAAATGAAAGCTGAGCCGAAGTGATGTGTTTTCCCGCTCATTTGATATACCGACGCTTTTGTTGCACCAAGTTGCAACCTGATTGGTCAAGTTGACCATTGTCAGGCGCGGATCCGGGGGGGGGGGGGGCAGGGGGCCCGTTCCCCCCGGGTAAAATTTGAAAAAAAATACTATCTGCCTGCTTAAAAGTTAGCCACAAGTGTGTGTGGTGTCTTTTCCCCCAGCAGCAGGATGGATTTCTTTTTCATCCTATGCCTATTAAATTTGTTTCTTTCTGCCAAAATGAATCTTTCATGATATGTCACTTGTAATTGCTTAGATTTGCACGATAACATAAGTGCTTGAAACCTGACGTGCCAATTTGTCCTGGATAAAATATATTTCATGTCGTTCTGGCATTCAAGTGTAAAGACTACACTAAGCTTGAACTATATTTTTTAATGAATGAATATGCATAAAACCAGATATTGCAGCGACCTGATCCAAATACGAGATTTGTGGGATTGAAATTTTCTTTGAGTAAAGTTTGAAGATTGGTATGGATCAGAAGTGCTTAAAAAGTGTGTCTTTTTCTCAGTTTCAGGCACATGGAGGCTTGGTTTTTCACCCCTCAAAATGCCGAAAGCTCAGAGCTTCAGGGGGCTTCACCCCTGGACCCCCATCGGGGCTTTACCCCTGGACCCCCACCATCGATGCTACAGACAATTTTTCCAGTAAACTTAGACAATTTATATGGATCTGATTTCCAATAAGAGGACGCAAATTTTCTCTGTTTTGGGCACATGGAGGCTGGATTTTTTCACCCCTTAAAATGCCAAAAGCTCAGAGCTTCCGGGGGCAAACTGGACCCCACTATCGATGTTACAGAAAATTGTCTAGTAAATTTAGAAGATTTATATGGAAATGATTTCTAATTAAAGGGTGTCTATTTCTTTGTTTTAGGCACATGGAGGCTTGATTTTTAACCCCACAGAATGCAAAAGGCTCAGAGCTTCCCTGGACCCCCACCGGGGCTTCACCCCTGGACCCCCACCATCGATGTTACAGAAAATTGTCTAGTAAATTTAGAAGATTTATATGGATCTGATTTCTAGTTAAAGTGTGTCTATTTCTTTGTTTTAGGCACATGGAGGCTTGATTTTTAACCCCACAGAATGCAAAAGGCTCAGAGCTTCAGGGGGCTTCTCCCCCTGGACCCCCACCCCACCTTAAAGGTATAATACATGATTGGTAAAGATGAAAAACACTGTTTAATTTATTTAAAAAGTAGCTGAAAGCTTACTGATTATGAAGTTCATACTAGTAAAAAGAATCTGTTAAATATTTCCCTCTGAAAACTTTATCTGAAAACCTATAAAAACATCTGATTTTGGTTGTTAAAGACTAATATTCATTAGTTCTAATTTCTTTGTTTGCAACAAAGAAAACAAAAAGATTCTCAAGTTCTTGAATAAAATTAATTACAAACTAATGCTCAAAATGTCTTTAAATCAAATAAAATTGAATAAAAATAACATTAAAGGGGCACATTGCCTTTGGATCAGGCGCTTTTGGGCTATTAAAAGAGTTTGCTATGAAATAAATATGGTTGGAAAGATATTTTTTATGTAGAATATAATAATTCACTTAAATATACTCTTAAATTGTGTGTTTTTTGTGTATAAAATTCATGACAGAACATCAACCGCTATTTTGTAGACTAAATGTTGGACTTCATGTTCCGCTGGCTGTATTTTCAGGGCTAATTTATGGGGTTTTTTAAAAATCATTTCTCACTAATTTTTTGTGTTTTTGTGCAGGAAAAATTCTTAAAACGGATGAGGAGTAATTCCAACAGCAACATTTTGAGAGTTGGAGTCAATGTACCCCTTTAACTTGGCCGCCTAAAATGTCCACTAGAGAGGGCGCTCTAGCCACGCTAATCCATTTCCACACGTGCCTGGATTGCCACATGTGCTGCACGCACGGTGAGCTAGTGTTGCGTTGGGGTTGTCAGAATTGTTTATTGACTTTTTAAGCACAACGGAACGAAGTGTTGGTCCATGGTTGGTTTAGCACTTTTATTGACTTGGTTGGATGGGTTCACACTTTTTTTTACAGTAACTAACACCCGTTTGCTGGACTGAAGGAGGAAGTGTAGAGTGGACGACAGCGAAAACACTGATTTAACTGTAATACAGCATGCTTAGTGCACATTTGAACCACCACCACGACAACCACAACGCGAGCGGCATGCAATGCATGCACACCGGACGTATTTGGTGAATTGTGGTTACGAGCGGCGGCCATGACGGGCTTGTTATGGCTGGCTGTATCTCGCAGCTCATCGTTGTTTGTAGTCTGGTAGTACATACATTTAAACACAGATATACTTATGTGTGTCACTGTAAAGGAAGTTGTAACCATGCAAACTATTGGATTCAGAACTGTATATGAAAACTGGAGTTGTAGCCGTTATGGAAAGCGACGGCCTTCAGCAGCCACACTTGAGTCATGGAGGTGCATGCAAACTATATGTGGATTCAGAACTGTACACGACAACTGGAGTTGTAGCCGCTCTAGACAACGACCTTCAGCAGCCACACTTGAGTTGACAGTGGAGGGAGTTGACACGAGGATTGAGAGGCTTGCCTTCCAATGTCTTCATGGAGTCACCAGCACAGAACTCTGCAGTGTTGGTGGGGATCTGCACGGAAGTAAGAATGGAGGATTGGTGATATCTGGTACGGTCTCACATTTACAAGAATCATCTTGAAGTTGAAGTTAAAGAGGAGCCATCTTATTCGGAGGTGAACTTTCACAACATCATCCACGGTGGTGGTAAGTAAACCTCAGTACATTTCTCAACCAAATTTTTTGAACATTTCCTTTCATAACACAACATTGTGTTTGGGGTTTGGTTTTTATTTTTCTTCCCCACAGGTGGCATTTCACTGGTTTGCAAGAACTTAAATTGTGACATTCCAAATGAAGTTGGTCCTTACATTCAGTATTGTGAGAGTTTTTCCCACTTGAGGGCATACCTGTTGATACTCATAGAACTATGAGGTTCGATCCGCTATCGTCTAGAAAAAGCTAAAAATGTCATAGAAACAAAATCTATCAGAATCGTTACTAAGTGTAACAAAAACTTACCTCAATATCGTCTTTCCAGTCAAGAATTTCTTTGTCGTATGATTTGCAAGTAGTGTCAACATGGGCACTTGCCGCAGTGATGTTCTGGCACAACCCAATTTGTTGAAACAAATCAAACAGTCTCAATGGAGACCCTTGACGCCACATTTCAACTCCAACAACCGCCTGCCAGAACTTGTATATCTTAGGGCTGTGAGCGTACAGCATCATAGCAACATTGACTCCTGCTTTGACGTTCCACTTGTTCTGTGTTCCTTTCACACTTACACGCCTGTGTGACAGAAGTATTCAAGATGTAAATTTGACGTCAAACAAAACCATATTCGTTATAGTATTTCATGAGCACACAACTATTTAAATATAATTTTTAAGCCAACCTGACGAAAAAGTAAATGCATTGACTAATGACAGGATTGACAGCAATCCAAAGATATTCAGAGTGAAGGAAATAATTGGTTAATGGAAGTTGGTTTACTGTCTGATTGAAAGTTTAAAGGTCATAGTACTTATTTTTCATTAAATACGACTCAAACGACTCCTGTCATTTAGTTTTAAACGTAGTAGTACAGTAGTGAGTTCTAGAACTATGAGGTTTGATCCGCTTCGTCTTCCCAGTCAAGAATTTCTTTGTTGTATGATTTGCAAGTAGGTTTATATGGGCTCTTGCCACGGTGATGGTCTGGCACAACCCAATTTGTTGAAACAAATTAAACAGTCTCAACCGAGACCCTTGACGCCACGTTTCAACTCCAACAACCGCCTGCCAGAAGTTGTATATCTTAGGGCTGTGAGCGTGCAGCAGCATAGTAACATTGACTCTAGACCCAGTAACTGGGGCGCTGTACTCCTTTAACAAAAATTTTGACTTCATCTGTCGTACTAGCGGAACGATGTATGAGCCCTACTGGGCATGTGGTGAAAGAGATGGTTGTCTTTAAAAGCCTCGACGCATTTGATTATATCCCCGAGCCTTGACACCCTTGTTTTGTTGGATTTCGTCATGTAACGATCAAGCAGTTGCTCAGTAAACATCTTTCTGAGTGAGGTTCCAAGGGTCCCAGTTATCCGGCTGACACGATCAATGTGTGCGTCGGTATAGTTGCCCCTTGCAAGCTTCAGCGTATCTACAAATAGTAACAACCAATCATGTTCGTTAATTTCCTTCAAATAACATCTAAAAAGAACAACATGACAATTTGTGGATGCAAACCGATCCACAGTATTCATGACCCCCATTCACTGCAATAATTGATAACAATGTTATGCGATAACATAGAATATTATATAGTTATATATTAGCTATTAATTCCTTAGCTTCTTTGGTAATTTAGGTCTTACTCTTGAATTCATTGTTCTCAAATTCGTTCAGAAGATCAAGCGCCACGTTTTTACCCGCCCCTCCCGTTATGTTTGCTGTTCTGTTCCAGGTGACATCGTGGGCCAGACGGTCTGGCAGCCATCCATTTACGCTTAAAAAACAACCAAGTAAATGTACGCTGGCCATTACTCAAAACATTGAGAAAGATCTGAAGATTAAGTGCATGCACTTGAAGGAATACTGTGTAAAAAAGCACATTTACCTGTGTTATTCCAAACTTATGGGATAGGCGTACTTGTTTAAGAAATTATATTTGTAGACAGCAATCCAAAGATATTCAGAGTGAAGGAAATAATTGGTTAATGGAAGTTGCTATACTGTCTGATTGAAAGTGTTATTAGGTCATAGTACTTATTTTTCATTAAACACGACTTAAATACAACTCCTGTCATTTAGTTTTAAACGTTTGGTTACCATGTTGTATCATTGTAATTAAAAAATACTGTTAACACACTTACAGTTTACTTTTCTTGCTTTGTGGCATCAATGTGGATACCAAGGGCAACATTCCCTTAAAGGGTTGTCCTCCTAAACGGCATCTTGTTGTTCACCTCCTCCATAACTTTTGTCCATTTGAACTTCTCCAAATTCTCCAAGGTTACTGCAGGTTGCATGACGGTCGTAAACTCCCGATGTGCTGCCCTTTGCACAAATGTATGAATTGCCTTTTGTGCACCACGAAGCTTGTACATACAAGCTAGAGCTTTATCGTAATGGGACGCTTGTACGTGCTTGATGACCATTTCCTCAAAAAAATGTCCTCAATACTGCATAGTGTTTATTTCTGAGATGTTTAATTCTCGTTTCATTCTCATTTAAAAAAAAACCCAATAACCTCAGAAAAATTAACAACAGCGCCCTCAAACACAACTGTGCTGTCAATGACCTCAAATCTGCAACTACTTGGGGCATCCGCTTTTTGTGAAATCTGAATTCTCAGGGTTAGAGTTGTATTTCGTTTCATTCTCTTTAAAAATGCCCCAAATAAGCTTAAAAGGTAGTTAGAGTTTGACCCATTAGTCAAAATGTATTGCTAACCTTCATGAAAATCTCCAGTTCTACAAGAAGACAACAAAGAGCATAAACATATTTGTTCTTGTTTTCACGGCCACAGTTGTACAATTGCAAGTACAGTGTTGGTGGCAGAGACGGACATTTGATTAGTGTCTGAAGAAGCACATTGATAGTTAAGTTGCTGTCATGTGGCACCTCTTTAAAGTCAATAAAAACATGGTGTCCTCTCCCATGAACAATAACACCAGTAATATGCGTTGGTAACTTCCACATGGAACACAGAGACTTGGGTGTCACCAAGAAGCCTGGCAGGCTTGTTGACTTCTGGTCCATGCTGTCTATGATTATTGACAAGTACCGTTGTGGAGCCTCTTGTGCGTGTTTGTAGTACGTTTTTCGCTCGTTGCTAGAAAAAGAGTTGAATGAGAAATTAATAAGGCTTATGCAACACCTGGGAAGCAAAGGGCACTTTTAAAAGTTATTTTTTTCTTCAGATTTGTTTCGAAAAACTGCTTAAGGTGTCCACCATCAGCTAAAGTAAATACAAAGGTAATTAGGTCTTAATGAAACAACTGATGAATAGAAAAGCGCGCTTGCTCCGAGAGGGCGGTAACTATTATTTCATTCATAACGCATAGAAAACCTGTGAGAAGTGATTGATAATTTTGTCATGAGTTTTGTTCACTCCCAAATGACCAGCCATTGGAGCTTCATGCCCCAACTTAAGTATTTCTTGTCTGTAGGAAGATGAGACAACTATTTGATACACAACTTCCCATTCTACATCAGCGGCAACCTTTGGAGGTCTCCATTTCCGCATCAATACTTCTGACTTCAAAAAGTAACAAACTGGGACATTTTTGGCTTCTTCTTTTGTGAGGGCTCTTTCTACAAGTGATGAGATTGTGAGGTCCTTTTTCTGTTCATCTATGAGCTGTTTTTTTGTCATAGACTGAATTAGATGGTTCACATTTCCCAGAAGTTTTCTCTGGGTTTGCTTTTGTATGGGAATTCCCATTTTCCTTGTCTAACTTTGTCTCATGAATGTATCTCCCAAATTAATGTCATTCATTTCCTCCCAAGTCTTTTGCTCTTGGGTTTGCTTGGTCATAGCCCTTGTCACTGCACAGGCCGGGAAAACACCTGGCAATTCTTTTTCAAGATTATCTGTGCTTTTACTATTTGGGGGTTTGTTACACACCCATGGTTCTACAACCGCTTTTTCTCCTGCAAGATCATTGCCTAAGATGAAAGTAATTCCCTCTACAGGGAGAGTGGGCCTAATGCCAACAGTAACTGGCCCTGTCACTAAATTACATTCTAGATTTAGGGCATGTAGTGGCACACTTATACACTCACATTCAACACCTTGAATAAGAACACTTGCACCTGCTGACGACTTGTCAGAAAATGGCAATATGCTTTCAATCATAAGAGACTGGGCAGCACCAGTATCTCTCAGTAACTTATAACTCAGTAACCAGTAACTTTCACTTTGATTGCCGCTAGAGCATTTGGAGATCTTTTCTCCTGATTTTTCTTTTGTAAGAACCAACAATCTGAAATCAAGTGACCCCCTCTTTTTACAGTAATCACATGAAATCACCATCCCCCTTTTCTCTGTGGAGCTGTTTTTGTTCCCAGCAGTTTGACTGGTATTATTCCCTTTTGGTGTGTCAGTGCTTTGGTGACCACCATTGGGAGAAGGACTCTTATATTGGCCCATTTTTCGAGTGCCCCCTTGAGTGCCATATTGATTGCCAAAACTCTTGTGTGTTAGGGCAGAGTCATCTGCCAATGTAGCAGCCTCATTTAGATATGTTGCTTTTTGCTCATCTAAGTGAGTTTTTAGGTCACTGGGTATGCATCTCTTAAATTCCTCGACTAGTACTAACTGTTTGAGTCTATCGAAGTCACTCCACCTATCAGAAAGAGTTTCCTTTTCCCTAGCAAATTCTACGTATGTCTGTCCCCCTTGAAGTCTTGAGTTTCGAAACTTTTGCCTGTATGCTTCGGGCAAAAGTTCATACGCTTTTAGTATTGCCTTCTTGACAGTTATATAAGTGGAACTTTGCCCCACTGTTAAAGCAGTATATTGCGACGACGAGTGTTCGGTCGGCTATAATAAGTTAAACAATGAAGCTGTATTTGACTTTGTGTATTGTTCAGCAGGGATTGTCTTACACTAGTCCAAAACCCTCGCAGCACAAAATGGCTTGACAGATTGTTAGTCGGTGTAATGTAATGGCAGCCGCAAGGTAGGACCACAGGTTGATGCTGTAGGAAAACACTTTCACCATTGGTCCTGCTGTGAGATGTTGTTTATGTAACAAAGGTCTTCAAACTGCACCTTTGGCCTTGAAGCCCCTCCAGTAGGTGGGCAGCATGGACTCCCAGTTAAAAAAAAAACAGGAACTCTTTCATGCTGACAGTATGATGATCACAGATGAGTCCACCTTTGAGTCACAACATGAGTTACACAGTTAACATATTGCGACGCGAGCATTCGGTCGGCTATTAGACTTGAAAACACCTAAAGGTAGCGCAAGTGTTCCCACCCTTACAGAAAATTCCCATGGGAATCCCATGGAATTCCCATGGGATTCCCATGGTGAATTGGGCATGGGAAACCCATGAGGATATCCCATGGAGGATCCCATGGGGTCCCATGGAGGATTCAATGTGGTCCCATGGAGGCCGGATCCCAGAGATTGAGCATCGCTTAGAAAAACACAATTGAAACAAAACATTTCAATGAAATAATTGGAACTTCTTTCACATTATTCTAGATGCAGAAACTCATGAGTGATTTTATTGCATGACTCGTTAATTGATGTGGATCATGTAACTCGTGTGGATCATTGCATTTTACTTTTAAATTATCATGCATTTTATATCAAACAGTTACAAATACTCGGTACTTTCCTGAGTTCTGTGAAAACAATTCACAGGCAAATCACTCAGGTAGAATTTGAACCTACAACCTTAGAGCTAGAGCAGATGTCTTACCACTAGACCATTGAGCTAGCCCGATGGCTAGAGGCAGTTTGAATCCATGGCAGCGGGTACCGCAACAATTTAATAGCTTTGGGTTCGAATCCCACCCCAGTGATATGCCTGTGAATAAAAATAAAATAAAAAATAACATCAATTATGTTGTCTGTACTCTCATAAGTAAGAGTGTGAATTGTATAAACCCATAACGCTTTTTTTTTAGACAAAATTATAAAGAAAGGTATATAAATTAATGAAGTGTAGCGGCTTTAAACATCTTGCGCACATCCTTGAGCTTATAAGCCATTAGGTGGCGAATTTGTGCAGCTTCAATTGCAGGAAAGAGTTTTCTGATGTGATCTGTAAATTAAACAGCATTAAAGCAAATGGTTGAAAAACTGCATGGAATAAAAGCATGCACTTAAAAGCCACATACCACATGTATTGATAGTTGAACTACAACCATCAAATATTTGATGATAAAATTTTAAAATTTGAACTCAAATCATGTTGCACCACATGACATGATTAGCTGAAATTCGGTAATGTTTATTTTCGGCAAGAGAGTAAAGAAAACAAATATATTAACAAACGAAAAAATTCCTCACGCAGGTAATTTTTTTGATTTGTAAAACCAAAGTGAAATATCGTACAATGATAAAAAAAGTAAAAACAAACAATTCCTACTTATTATGGCTGCAACTTTGTTGCTTGGAAGAGCCTGTCGTGCCTCCCCTCCAATTCCATTACCAAACGTTTTGTTTCTTGAAGAATGTCATCATGTAGCCTTGAAGTTCTCTTTTTTTCGGATAGTACTTTTCGTAGGACGTCAGTGGAGGAGCACGCTGTTAAAGTGCCTGCTTTCTTTTCTTCCTCTGTCATTTGACTGATGGTATGGTAATACCAATTACCAACTCCCTCTTTTTCTAACTCTGTAGCAATGGCATGTCTTCTGTTACCTTGCATGTGTCTTTTCTCGCCAAACTCGCCCTTATGGCTAACTTTGCCTTTTCTTGTAACTCTAAATTTAATCTGGGGTCTCTTGGACTGGAAGTTTCTTGAGGGTAAATACGTACTTGCAACAGCCTTTGAATTTGCAAGTTGCGATTAACTTTCCGTATGCAAGCTTGCGCTTTCTACTGTTAGGGATTTTAAACTGGTTGTACTTGAATTTAAGTACGCAACTACGATTTGATTCCTGGAATTTTTCATAGACGATGTCAGTCCACTGGTTCTTCAGACAATTTTTCTTTCCTTTTGGCTGTATTTTAGACCACTCATCCCTAGAAAGAAATATAGAATTTTTTTTTGGACAAGCCTGATCGGTTCTCTCCACTTCTTCATCAGTGCAACCAGCACATTCCTCTTCAGGCGTGTTTTCGCAATTAGAGTTTGGCAAGTTGTCATCTGTATTATGGTTGGAGTAGATGGGCGATGTGTTTCCAGCAGACTCGGTAACATCCTCTGGTGACACATTAAAAAATTTAATACCAGGGATGTTTTTTGTGCAGAAATCCATAATTGCCTCAGATGTTAGAATCTGGTCATTGTATGGGCGCTGCAGGCTAGCCTTTTGACAGTTCCTGCTATGCCATCACAGGCACTCTTGCCATGTGATGTGGCAAAGAAGTTCCATTCTGCAGCTAACCTAAAATCCTCTTTGTGGTGAGAGAGGTTTATAAAGTTTTTCTTGTTCTTGTATTGTCCAGCACAACCATCAGTGAAGTACACATGTAGTGGATCTTTTGGACTGATGGAAACTTAGTCTTTAAGTGTTCAATGACCACTTTCAAGAAAGTGAAGACTGTCACTGTACTGTGTTCTTTGCAGTCACTAACAACACTTATATTCTGATGTTCTAGGGGTCCATCTTCTTTTCTTTGGTACGCAGCAAATGGATGTAAGGTGGCTTGCTTGTTTTCCCATTGAAAACTCTGAATTTCATCTTGCACAATGTATGAAAAGTTTTCAGCAAAATCACCCTGCACTATGATTTCCTCAAAATGAGTCATGGATGCCTTGAGTGAAAACACAGCCAGAGAAAAAAAAGTTTTTTTCCATGTAAGTGAAGAATTGTGATCGCAAGCGCAGAATTTGGCGGTAAGCAGAGCCATGAGGTCAGGCCTTGTTCAAACACTAAATAATTTATGACTAATAATAATTATACAACGTTTTAGACACTTTGCAGCAAACCTTAGATTTTACATTGTGGAGTACTGTGTTGATTATGTAACGCGTGCGCACGCGTGTAAGCTTGCGCGCCAACATGCGTATGTCTATGAATGACACAATTTTTATGCTAATTAAGCATCCTATATGAAGTGCGTCATGTGTAATTTTTACAAAAGGGGTTTACTAAAAGGTTTATATCAAAATAAGTATCCTTGTCCCCGGGCAGAGTTTCAATTTTGTTAAAAAAATAATTTTACAAATTGTTTGTATTTACTATAAAAATTGAAACTCATTTTATAAAAAATTTCAATAAATATTTTTGTCGTTCAAATATTTGTTGAGGGTAATTAGTTTGCCGTGACTCTTTTTTTGCATTTTCCTTTATTACCTCGACTGTTATTACAGATTTACCAATTTTTCCCAATAATACTTTGAATCTAGTCTACTTATGTGAGAAGGAAAAAAATGGTTTCTTTACTCCTTCATGTAAACAAAAATTGTGAACATGCTTAGACTAACGTTTTTGCTGTGTTATGTAATTTAGGCCATTATGCACTGTGGTGCTGTTTGTTCCTGAAAATTCTGAGAATATGTCCACAGAACATCTCCACTTTAATAGTCTCTTGTTCTCTTCAGTTAAGACAGTTTAAAGAAGACCAACTTTTCTGCAGTATACCTGTTAGTGGCAATCCTCCTTCAAAGCTGCACCAATGCTGCAGGGATTGATCTTTCCTGAACTTGTTGACGCCATAATGGAGCAAGAACTTGCTTAAGTTGTCACTTCTATTTCTAAAAATGTATCATTCTGTATTTCATCAGTGTTCACTTTTCCTTCCTTCAAAAACTTTGTCAAATGAACTGTTTGCACACACTCACAGCTTGTTTTGGACAACCACAGTATTTACAAAAAGAGTGACATTGTATATTCCAGGGTCTTCTGGCAGGCAAGATACTACTACAGAAATTCAAGACTTATAAAAATAACTGCTGAACAAGTTGTGGGCTGTGTACACCACATGCCTGGCTCGGTTACTCTTTTGTGAACATGTGATGTCACCCACATATTACATGGTCTATAGATAAGGGGAAATTTAAGGGGACATGGGGGATTAATCCACCAGTGACAAGGTCAGAGACTGTGGACCAATAAATCAGACAACAGACTCTTGTGCTTGTTGTCAGTTGTTTATCTTTGTATTTCACAGTGTTAACTGATACCAGAATGCAAGTTACAAGTCATTATTAGTGCAAAATACATGTACTAGGTGTACTTAAATTAAAATCTGACCATGAAGGAGTACAGAAACCATTTTTTTTTTTTTTTTTTACATAAGTAGACTGGGTACAAAGTATTAAAGGAAACAATTTGTAAATCTGTTAGTAATGTCCCACGTTGTCAAAAAACCACTTGAAAACGGTGTTTTGGGGCATTTTTTTAGTTGGACGCAAACTAAGACCCCTGCCAAATACCCATCAAAGGTGTGATTGGTCTATACTCACAATATGTCACACATATGCACCTAGTTTATAACCAAATGTAATATAAAAGCAATCAGACATTTCACATAGGCACTAGGGGGTCTCAAAAATGACAAAAAGTCATTGCGCATGCCAAAATGTAGGTTTTTAAAGACCTAACCCTTGATATGCAAATGAGCTGTGCTACTTTTGACAGTAGATTCTAGTTGATGGGATACCAGATACCCTGTATATTAATTTGTAGCTACATATTTCTCTTCTCTATTTGTAGATATAGGCCTCTAAAAATGCTCAAAAACACAAAATATCGATTTGAAGGGGCGGGGCTTAATTTTTTGGGGGTCATATCTCAGAAATGCCAAGGAGTAGGACTCTAAAATTTTGTGTGTGTTCAAGGCACCCATAGGGGATTGTTTTTTGTTTTTTTAAATTGCAAAATCTGAGACGGAGCCTACCAACCCATCAGGTGAGTTGGCACGGAATGACTCAACTATGATTTAAATAAGTATACAATATTTTGGTTGTAAGTAAAATAAAAGTTTAACATTAAGCACTTATTTTTGTTGTGGTATAATTTGGTTTGATAAGGTGTAATGAAAAGGAAAAATAAAAAAGTTGGCAACTTTTGAGACCAACAAAATGAATTATTTACACAATAAGTGCAAATGTTGTGATGCTTCCCTGACTATTTTTGATAAGATTACATTCAAAAGGAATGTGCTCTCTCAAGGTTTCTTCCAAGTTTGTAACATCAATGTCAAATGCTTCAGCTAGCTTTGTCCTTGCTACATCATAGGTAGGGTATGGTTCCTCATCTATAGGTAGGGTATGGTTCCTCATCTATAGGTAGGGTATGGTTCCTCATCTATAGGTAGGGTATGGTTCCTCATCTATAGGTAGGGTATGGTTCCTCATCTATAGGTAGGGTATGGTTCCTCATCTATAGGTAGGGTATGGTTCCTCATCTATAGGTAGGGTATGGTTCCTCATCTATAGGTAGGGTATGGTTCCTCATCTATAGGTAGGGTCTGGTTCCTCATCTATAGGTAGGGTCTGGTTCCTCATCTATAGGTAGGGTCTGGTTCCTCATCTATAGGTAGGGTCTGGTTCCTCATCTATAGGTAGGGTATGGTTCCTCATCTATAGGTAGGGTCTGGTTCCTCATCTATAGGTAGGGTATGGTTCCTCATCTATAGGTAGGGTATGGTTCCTCATCTTTAGGTAGGGTATGGTTCCTCATCTATAGGTAGGGTATGGTTCCTCATCTATAGGTAGGGTATGGTTCCTCATCTATAGGTAGGGTATGGTTCCTCATCTATAGGTAGGGTATGGTTCCTCATCTATAGGTAGGGTATGGTTCCTGATCTATAGGTAGGGTATGGTTCCTGATCTATAGGTAGGGTATGGTTCCTCATCTATAGGTAGGGTATGGTTCCTCATCTATAGGTAGGGTATGGTTCCTCATCTATAGGTAGGGTATGGTTCCTCATCTATAGGTAGGGTCTGGTTCCTCATCTATAGGTAGGGTATGGTTCCTGATCTATAGGTAGGGTATGGTTCCTCATCTATAGGTAGGGTATGGTTCCTCATCTATAGGTAGGGTATGGTTCCTCATCTATAGGTAGGGTATGGTTCCTCATCTATAGGTAGGGTATGGTTCCTCATCTATAGGTAGGGTATGGTTCCTCATCTTTAGGTAGGGTATGGTTCCTCATCTATAGGTAGGGTATGGTTCCTCATCTATAGGTAGGGTATGGTTCCTCATCTATAGGTAGGGTATGGTTCCTCATCTATAGGTAGGGTATGGTTCCTCATCTATAGGTAGGGTATGGTTCCTCATCTATAGGTAGGGTATGGTTCCTCATCTATAGGTAGGGTATGGTTCCTCATCTGTATTTCAAGTCATCATGTCCTCTTCTTGTGGGTCAAATCCAATGACTGTGATTTGTGTCTGATCTGAGGAGACATGCTGTTGACAAAAATATATGTATAGTGTATAAATGTTTGTAGAAATCTTGGTCCACATAACTGCAATTTGACTAAGAAAACATGACATGGAAAAGGAGTTTTTGATGGCATGATGTTGAATAGCTGCTTTATTTACATTCATACCGATTATTAGTTCATTTCTTTTCGGTTTTTCACAACAATATCAAATGACTTTACATACTGAGAATGTCTGCAATTTAAATTTTTATAACAAACATGACAAGTTAATTTAAAACAGTGAATTACTAAAAACATAAGTCATTTCAGATGTTCTCAGATTAGGCCAACCTGCAATCATTACCAAAAATAAAACAAAAACAAGTTTATTCCTTATAGTAGTAGTAACACTCATAGTACTAGTAGTCTGTGTGCATTTGCTGCATAATTATTCTCCTTCAACATTGACAAAGAAAACATTGCCTCAGAAAAGATCTAAGATCTTGATTTTTCATTTTGGTTTGAGGATTGACAATAAGAAGCACCAATCTTGAAATTACTTCACACTGTAGAAATGTCTAATCTGCTGCTGTTTCACAGATTAAGTGATTTTTTCCCAGTTTGAGAGTGTCTGTATTAACATTATCTTTGCTTTTGATAAAACTTACCTAACACAGCTGAAATTTGGATGGGATCCAGAGGCTCCTTGTTGTCCCTCTGTCCTTTCTCAAGCCCATCCCACTGGAGTTTGCCATTTGCTTCTTGGTAAAAACATGACAAACAAGGTCAAGGGCCTCATTAATCAACTTGTTGGCCTTGTTTGTTGATTTTGAGGCCCTTTGAACCATTGTTGGATAGCCTAGCTTGCTTACAGGAACACCTGCATACTTGTGGGGGTCAACAGGGTCATTGACTAGCAGTCTCTGTGAGACATAATTAACATCAGCGTTAAGAAATGCTATCTTCATACAGTTCTATAAAAAATGTACTTTTAATGTGAATACAAATGCTAGTTGAATTACATTGCATCAACAATGTGAAAACGTTGCTGGATGCGTGGACAAAAATTTGCTTTACATTCGCTTTCAATGTAAACCAGCAATTCAAACTGATAACATTAGGGAATGACAAGATTCGTATGCCTTATTAAAAGGACAGTACCAATTCAACCCATGATTTTTTTTGTAATTTTTTTTGGGACAATTACAACTGATGATCATCTCAGAAGGATTTAAACTGAGTTTAGACCAAATGATATAAAAGGACATTTGTATAGGGTGGGTTACCTTTGTCCCCTAAATAATGTTAGAAACAGTACAGTAAAATCAAATCAATTTTGTGATTTGTGGTACTGCCAAATCAAATCATGTGTTTAAAGCAAGTTCACTTATACATAGACTTCATTTCTGCTTGAGGATTGTGGTGACATTAGATCTTGTGTGCGTTTATGAGCCATACACAACTGTCCCAAAATATATGCACTATGGTTTATGTAGGTTGTGTGCACAACTCAATAGAAAAACCACATGTGCATTACAACCAAACTGGGATTGACAAATTGACCTACAAAAAATGAATAGACTACATACTGTAGTGATCTAAAAAGGAATCAACCGCATGCACAAGCTAATTGCTAAGCGCGGTTGGTTTCTTAAAAAAAATATTGATTTTGAATACATATATTAATAAAAAATTAACTGAGTACAGTGGTGTGCCTGGGCTAAACATTTGGGATATTTCTGGTCACGCTATACTGATGTATAGGTTTCCAGCAGCCGAGCGAAGACTGTTTCTGCCTCTTCCTTCTCTTCCTCTTCCATTACCAGTACTTCCAACTCTTTGCCTCCCCTCCCAAGTATTTTACAAGTACCTGGGACTGCTGGTTGTGGGGAGTATTCCAGGCTCTTAGAAGTGACCTCATGTCAGAAACCCACTCCTCTACTGTTGGGTCATTCATACTTGCCCTTGTACAGGTGAACACGTTGACCTTTAGGTCAATCGGCACAAAGGGGACGTGGTGGGCTGCTGGGGCTTGGGCAGCTCCTCCGTTGTTAACCGCATCTCCTTCTTCCATGGCTATAGCTAGAATCCCACTTCTGACATAAAGGCATCAATTACCAAAATGTAATTAACATTCTCAAGAGACACAAAAAGTTACAATCATTTAGTAGTAACATCAATGCGGTAGCCACGTCCCCTCGATGTACTGTCTAAGTTTGATGTTTTCTCTCCACATAGCACTCTCCTTCAGATCATTAGCTGCCTGTGCGTAGTCTTGTCCCTTTTCCGATGTTGCAATTTTACGGAGCCTATACATGCAAAAGAAAATGAAATAGTACAATCCCAGAATTATAACCACTTTACATGTACAGAGAGTAAAATGAATACAAAAAAGGCATACTATAAAATCACATTGTCTATGAAGGGTGCCAATTGGCACCCTGTCATGAAGTGTGTATAATTAACGATCAATATGCAAATTCAGACATGAAAGATCTATTACATGATGAGCATCATGGCCATGTTCATCAAGTATTTTATTTTATTTGTTGCACACTCCCACATAAATGACTTGAATTATCAGAATACTTATACATTTTCTTTTAGATCATCCACACTTCATGTTATGGGTTTTGTTACGTGTATTGTGTGCATCAGCTCTACTGGAATGCCCATATCAGCGTAATACATGAGACGAGCAAGGTCTTCTAATTCTTTCTTTCCCGTCGATTTCTCCAGCTGAGTCGCAGCTGTTTTCGCCTTCTTTCGCTCCTTTTCTGTTGCTCCTGTCAATGCCCTCTTTTTCAGTTCTGCAACTAAACCCCCATTTCGTAACTGCTCATCCTTAGAAGAGGGAGAATGTCGTGGTCGTTTCTCCTCACTTCCAAATCTAGTTACGTGGACACGGCGGGGAGAGTCTTCACACAGGTGCCACCTATTCTCTGTGTATATTACCTTTTGGTAATGTGGGTTCCACACACCTGCAACAGATCACGTTGTTGTCAAGTATACTGTCAACTATATTCATGCAGTTTTGGGCAAAAACAGTTGAAACCCTTAAAGTTCTCAGATGGGCCCGATTGGTCTTTATGAACTTTTAGGCAGTATCAGTCATGGAATTGAAATCTCCAGGAAGAACAAACTTTATAACTAGGCTAGGTTTGTGTACAAACATACTACAGTTTCACAGTGTAAAAACATACTCAAAAAAACAATTAAAAAATAATGTTTTGTTTTTGTTATGTGTTTAAAATGTCTAGAACGGTTTTAAGTTTTAAAAACAGTTAATGAAATCACATTTCAAATGAGTCGCCAATCTGTCTACATGCTGCAGTATCTTAGGGCAGCCGTACAGTATTTATCATGGGTGGGGCAGCACAGATAAAACAAACTGTTTCTCTACCGATTGAGATGACCAGTGCATGCGACGTGATAGGTGGACATGCGTCTCAGTATCTGCTATGTATAGTTTGTGCTGTGAGCGGCCCTCACTGTGGGGTCAATGTGTGGGGCGAGTTGGATTACAACGTGTCAGTACGGAGGCGAATTTTACCGACGCTATTTCCGTGAGACCAACATCAGCCAATAAGATGGCTTCATTTGCAGTCACGACTGTTGTTTATGTCTACGCATAGAGCACGTCTACGTCACCGGCAAAAATGCTTGTGAGTGGCTAAACTGGAATCTCCCGCCGACTGAAAACTCCTTATTTGGAAAGATGACACGTTCAGCTTTACAATGATACATCACATGCACCAGTACCGCTATGGAATGAAAAGTAACGACGCTTTAAAAAGTGAAATTTTTTTGCCATTCGCGGCAACAAGATTGTTCAATTTGAGTAATAGCAACTGCAAACAAAATTAGGAGAAGGCCGATAATAACACTTTCAGGGATTTTTTAAAAGGTTTAAACATGAACAGCCAATAAATTAGAGTTTTAACTAATGATTTATGAAAAAAAAATAATAAATTGATCGGCAACACATTTTCGGGAACGACTGACTTCATATGCTGAACGGCATGCCTCGAAAATTTCCCCAAAACTTTGAGCCCTGCAGCCTTCATTGCCTCAGCATACTCTACTTTGTTCCGTCTCATATGAAAGGACCGCTGGCTCTCGATATTATGCTTGGTGTAGAAGCCCTGGAAACTAACGTTACTGGTGAGGGTGTTCTTGAGGTCCGTGGAGTTGAATCTGGAGTGGTCACTAGCTGCTCAACATGCTCCAGAAACTGACTACGTTGCCGTTTAGTTCTTGAAGTGGCTTGCGAACTGCCCGTCTCAACACTTGGAACAGTGATGAAACGCTTGGCACGACCTCTGGGATTAAGAGCAGTGATAAGCCCTCCCATTGATTCTTTTTGTTTTTTATTTATAATTCTTGTAAGCAACTGTTCTTGCTTACTTGTCAGATGGAATTTTGTCTGACACGGTCAGCAATTGTTCTAGTTCTTTTGCATGCTGGCATGGTGCTTGGCAAGCCCCAACTAGGCCTACTTGTAAAGATCCAGCTTCAAATTCGTCAACGTCTACGTCTACTTCAGGTTCACCTTCCCTCTCCTCCTCAGCCCCGGCGCTAGAATCGCTATCCACTCTCTTTCGCTTTCCCCGCCCGTCTTGTCCTGTGAACCCGGCTTTACCTTTCGATCCAACGCGATGGTGGAAAGTCTTTCCCGTTTTCCGGTACGATGTTAGGCAGACAACGCAGGTTGAACACAGCTGTCGATCGCTAACATTATCACGCTCAAAACTAGTCAAAAAAACACTTCGAAACATCATCCAAATACGTGGTTATTTTATGAAATCAAAAACTTTTCTTTGTATAGCAAACGACGCACCCAAGCGCCGCCATTTTTAGTGCACGGCGTCCCTAGTTTCACGCATGCGCTTCGAACACGCTTTGGTGTTGTTGGCAAACTATGACCGAGCGAGGGCGCTAAGTTAGATTTCCTCCTATGTAACACCGTGTGCTATGTGCAATGGTCCAGTCCTTGGGGAAATTGTATGCAAAACTTGCACTCTAAAATGAAAGAATTAAAAAAGATTTGTTTTTTTAAATCCCGGTCTACGCTACTGTACCGTCCTGTTTTTTTTCCCCAAAGACCGTTTCCATCATTCATAGACACAACATTGATTTTTGGCCTGATAATTAGTAAGACCAACTAGGCATTAATAATAATAATAAAAGAATGTGTCAAATGTAATTTATTACCACATAAGACAAGTAAAGACACATGGCGTTTGTACTGTGTGGCTTGAGCAGCCCTTTTATTTTTATTGAATACGGAGTAAAATTACATGATCTTAAAACCATGAACAGTTTGTTACAAATGCAACCAATTAACCAAACTGCATTTTTGCAAACTGAAAGCAACTCTTAATATATTTGCAAGAACAGTACTGATCTCCGGCAGTAGTTTAATCCGCGAGATCTTAAACATTAACAAAAATGATTTCCGGTAGTAGTCCAACCCGCGAAATCTCATACAATTATTATCAAAACTGATTTCCGGTAGTAGTCCAACCCGCGAAATCTCATACAATTATTATCAAAACTGATTTCCGGTAGTAGTCCAACCCGCGAAATCTCATACAATTATTATCAACATTGATTTCCGGTAGTAATCCAATCCGCGAAATCTTATACAATAATACCCCAAATTGATTTCCGGTAGTAATCCAATCCGTGAAATCATCATTTAATAAATGTAAGGGGAAGAGTTAAATAACAACTCAAATGGCATGTATACATGGGTTGCATGTTAATCAAATCAAATAAAATACCATAGTGGTAGCAGGTCAATGGCAGAATAAGTTTCAAAGCTAAATTTGCCAACAGGTATAAAACAACAAAATAAGAGCAAATGCTTCAGAAAGTACTAATTGAATGAATACACCCGAGGACTATGAAGGTGTACACAATGAAATTCCGCCGATGTGCTTGCAAAGACCCCAATCGGGATAGTAGCCGGATACGCAAACTCAAACCCAGTGGGAAAAATGAGATCGTACGCTGGCCCCATGCTTGCTATCTCATGCCAACATGATGATTAGAGTCCTTACAAGCAATCATATTTAAAACAACCCAATGGTTGACAAGGTGGAATGCAGGGGAAGGTGGTGGGAATTTAACGAAACTGTATTACTTAAGCACAAGAAAACAAGTTAATACAAGGACTGCTCAAACAAAAGTGACTGTCTTTGCCACGTGGACAGTGGATTCATGGTGGATCCAAGGGGGGACGCTGCCCGCAAGCCGTGAAACAAATAAAAGACCAATGGGAAGTTAATTTGTAAGACATGGTCAGTTAATTGCACTAACATCCGACCACGAAGCAAAATATGCCCCACGGCAACCCACCAGCCTGTCTAGTAGTAATAAATTATTTGAGGCTCAAAGACTTGGCCTAAAATCTGATGTATTGTTTTTGTGCTTTCGAATTATATCAATTATTTTAGAATAACACACTCTACGGGCCAACAACAATATTCAATAATAATGATAGCCTGCCGTTGGAGATGTTTTCTTCATCATTGTCTTCTTCCGTGGTTTCCTCTTCGCCAACTGCATCTTCTGTGCATTTAGAGATGTTTGCCTGATCTATGCTGGGCCAGATCTCATTGAGAATAATTTCAGAGATAAACTTCGCTCTCTCCAGTTGAGGGGCATCTTTTGCAGGGCATCTCTCTGGTACTGCCTCTCTGTCACTCATCCCAGTCACCTTCATAGCAGCCAGACACACCATCCCTCCAGTCACCATTCCAACCATGTCTACCACATGATTGACGCAGTTGTTTACCTTCTTTTTGATGTTCCTGTGGCCATACTTTTCACAAAAATTTTATAATGTACCGCGCTGTGAAATACTCGTTGCCCCCAAAAAACTATCCTGTAATCCTGTTAAAAAGAGCACATCCCCAACAAATATTATTACAGGTTAAACAAACATTGGCCAGCCACTATATCACAATGTAATCGCTGTACATTGTTCAGGTGTCAAACTGAAATGTGTAAATGCAGGCCCGTAATGGGGGGGGGGGTGCAATAGCCCCACCTCCCCCCTCCCTAAATAAAAGAAAACAGAGAAAAACAATCAACATAAAATTAGAAAAAGTTGTGTGTTAAGAAAAATAGCGAACAAATTTACCCCACCTGGCCCCCACCTCCCCCCCCCCAAATAAAAAAAAACAGAGAAAAACAATCAACATAAAATTAGAAAAAGTTGTGCATTAAAATTTTTTTTACCAAATGACTTGAATTGGGCCTTCATTTTCAAAAGAATTCCAAGTCCACCCTCCTCCCCTTACACGTCGCTGCGCAGATGTACTTTTTTCATTTATATTCCCACCCCACCCCCTCCTATTTTTTTTAAAATATAATATATATATATAATAACAAAAATTCCTGGTTACTGGCCTGTGTAATTGTCCCCTGTGTTTTTGTTTGTTCTGCTTTATATAATATATAGAGCAACCAAGCTATACTTTTATTTTACCTGAAGGAGAATGCATCGTATATGGAATTCTTGAGGAGTTGGCTCCAGACCACAAAACCTATCTAAGGGGTCAGAAGCTGTCCACTGGATGAGTGGAGCATCAACCATTCCTTCAACGGATAGTTGATCTCCATTGCATAGTACAGGCCAGGGTGATCCATCTTCCTTCTTGGGTGCATACTTGTTTAATTCATTCAGTATGGATATAACGCCCTTAGCAGACGAAGGGTTTGCATCGATGACACCAAGATTAATCTGAATGAGAAGGGATGAAGCACTAATTATTCATCAGGTTTAAAATATAGTAGGGGAGATGGCCTTCCGTCTTGCGGTCCAAACTGGCCCTTCACCAGAGACATAAACAAGCACAAACGAAAACATATTCATTTATAGCAAAAGAGAGAGGCAAAGAATCATCCAGAAGGTATCCAGAAATAAAAGAGGGAAAACCCTAACCCAATCAAAGTTATTAGTTTACAAACAGTGGGGAGGCTGAGAACCAATAAGAGTAAAGTAGTGGTTTATATAGGCTACTTTTTCATTTTCAATAAGGTTTATATGAATGCGGAATGCTCTTCTATGCCAAGATTGTCAGTCTTTCTCTACTATGCTGATTAGATTAGAACTTACGTCCTTTGATATGAAGGAGCAAATTGCATCACCAAGGTCTTCACCAGACCAGTCACTGTATTGTCCATGTGTTTCACAAGGAATGAGTGCTTCAGTGTCTTGTGCTTATGTTCTAGCCTGTTCGTTTTATTTATGCAGACATTTTTCCTGTCGGACCTGTAGCAGCTCACCAGTCTCTACATTTTTATAAATAAACAATAAATTTTTATATTAATGACTGCAATACAAACGCTGTCTTTCAGTTTACTATTCAATGTTTCTTAACAGTAGAACCTATGGTAAAACTTGTATGCGATTCACCTGCATGTGAATGTCAATACAAAACACACATCAATTACTAAAATGTAATTAACATTCTCAAGAGACACAAAAAGCTACGTTCATTTAGTAGTCACATCAACAACCTTGCATGCGGTAGCCATGTCCCCTGGATGTACTGTCTAAGTTTGATGTTTTCTCTCCACATAGCACTCTCCTTCAGATCATTAGCTGCCTGTGCGTAGTCTTGTCCACTTTCCGATGTTGCAATCTTACGGAGCCTATACATGAAAAAGAAAATGAAATAGTACCATCCCAGAATTATAACCACTTTACATGTACAGAGAGTAAAATTAATACAAAAAAGGCATACTATAAAATCACATTGGCTGTGAAGGGTACCAATTCTCATGAAGAGTCTGTACTCCTATGTACAGAGAGTAAAATTAATATAAAAAATGCATGACCATAAAATCACATTGGCTATGAAGGCTTCTTGAAGAGTCTCTACTCCTATGTACAGAGAGTAAACTGAATACAAAAAAGGCATAGGCCCCTACTGCCGGCGTTGGAGGGAATTTTGTTTGTTTCTCTTGTGTGAATCCATCCGATGCAGAGTTTGGATTTCTGCAAGCTACAGAGGCATCATAAAGTTACATTGGCTATGAAGGGTGCCAATTGGCACCCTGTCATGAAGTGTGTATAATTAACGATCAATATGTAAATTCAGACATGAAAGATCTATTACAGGATGAGCATTATGGCCAAGTCCATCCCTGACTTTGCTCAAATTTTCACGGGTTAATTTTGTGATGTTTACTATATGGAAACTAGGTGATTTGAAAAGATTTGTTTTACTTGTTTCTCTAAACTTTAGCACTTTGTGTGTGAACTTTGAGATTTTTGTTGTCCTACCAATCCTGTAATACATCTTAAACACTACACTTTGTCAAACATTTGGCCATCTGGCTCACTATACTGCCGTCCCAACTCTCTTCTCGTATCTGTGTTGAGACTGCCTCTTGTGGTCAGATTAAAACCCCAAAGAATAACCGAATCGGTAGAAACCTCATCTGTGTATATAGTTTTCTACTCTTTCTCGTACCCATAGTCCAGTCTTACCACTCCTTCAGCCAAGAACCCTTCAGCCACTGTATTTTCAGTGTTGACGCATTTCTGTCCAGCACTCTGCCATTGCAGGGACGCTTGGTCGAATCATCAAGATGCAGTGCCACCAGCTGGCCCTCTGCAATTGAGTCCCTTGTGGTCTGGACTGAAACCATTCTTTCCTGTTCCTTTCCCTGCTCTCCAATTGAAACCTACTAGAATGAAAACAAGAGTCATGAGTTACACAGTTAACATATGATACAATTTTGTTTATGGCTAAAATAACCTGACCAGTGAAATTGCAGTATAAAGTTAACTAACTCGTGTGAGACGGAATTTACAAATTTTGCTGATGTAACATTTAATGGGTTGTCATATTTATACGAATGATTAAAAACCTAGAGCGTGACTTCGCTGTCCACACACTGTCACAGTAGCATGTGATTGACGTCACATGTCTCAGATTTAGCCCCAATCAGTAATCATCCCCAAAACATTGAACAAACTTTCATTATGCTTCATATCACTTTATAAAAGAAATACCACAAGTATTTTACTGTTTTTAACCTGCTTTGACATATCAATTGTCTCTCTCAGTTGACGAATTGTATTTCAACTATATGCGATATCATGACCTCGTATAGATTACTACAGTCCATGTACAATGTGTAAGTGAAAGGTTAATGTGTGATACCATCATATCATACCTTGGGGTATTCTTTGGTCAGTTTGTTTTGAATAATCTGGAGGTCCTCAGCCAAATTATCTGTGTCCGAATGTTCTTGGTTAAGTTTTACCAGATCTATAAGTGGCCAACTTGAAGGGACGTATGGAACCTTTTCATGATTATACAGTACTGTATTTTTAAAAGCAATAATTGTACAAAATACGAATTCAAATATACATCATGACAGCAGTAATGTAATTTAATACCAGTTAAATCTTGTAAAAATAATTATTTCCCTATCAGGAGATTGGGGGGGGGGGGGGTTAGTGGGGTATTTGCCTAAACATTTCTGACCTTCGGGGACAGTTGCAAGGTGTGCTTCATTTGCTAATGCGTATATGACTGTGTGTGAAAACAATATGGAATTGGGTTGAATGGACACGGTTATTTTTGGATGTATTTAGGTGTACATACTAACAAAATAGCACAAACCTTTTCCTTGTCATGAATGTTCTCAAAGAAGCGTTGCCACCAAACATTGGCACACTAGGTTTTTATTCCATATAGTTATGGATAGTGTTGTCCATACAGGATTACAATGTATGTTTTTAGAATAACAATAATACAAATTTATCATGGTAATACAATTCCACCAATGAGAGTGTGTGTGCTATCTGTTGCACTTGTTCGGTGAAGGCCTCTGTCACTGCTTCTGTGTCCCCTCGGACCTATCTCCATCAGTGCTATAGTTCTTGATGTACCATCTGGAAGAGACACCTGAAAGTTTTGATATTTGCGATGATGCTTTGTTGTGCCATCCCCAATGTATACAATTGCCTAATTAATGCCTTTTCTGGTTGGTTAGTGTGCATTGCTAACGCTATCTCAATATTCGCAAGATGGTTAGCCTCAAGCGACAATTTGGATCTTGTGCCAGCAGATGGCAGCCTCTGAACATCTCTACCTGCCAAATTCTTCAAGACAGTTCTGATGACAGAGTTCACTTTATTCAGAGATACATTTTGTGCCAGTAACTCCTTAACGATACGTCTCACACTATCTGTATATTTTCCATCTTGTACCTCATCATCTTCCAGTAGAGCGATGAGTGCTTCCAACTCCCTATTTCTCTGATCAAGATATGCAACTCTTTCTTCAAGCATTGACATATCTTTGTCTTGGTATATGGGCGATGGCTGTGACGGTTCTTGTCTTTCTTTTTTTATACCAAACTTTCTTGTACCAAAAGTTGGTAAATAGCTCGGTCATCAACCCCCCAAAATCGGGCCCAGATTCACCATCAAAATCAACACACAGGCGGATTATTTATGCACTATTGTTTCGTCTTTGTAGAGTTCAATAACATTGTGAAGAAAGTCGTTATTACGTGATACTGTGACTTCCACTTGGTGGTCTGCAATGCATCCCTTTAATGCCTGGTGTGCTGAAAAAAACACACCCCAAAAAACCACATTAGTTTGTTTCAAAAAAGTTGATCAATTCAATTAGAAACAAGATACAGCGATGTTTAAAAAAAAGCTACATTTTCAGCCTAACCTGTCACAAGAAAACAAATTGTTTTTTCAGTTTACACACAGGAAGATTATTTGTACTTCTTGAACAGATTGTATAAATTAAACTCAAAAGTAATTTTAAGAAATGTAACATTTGTTAAGTTATTGTCTGACTTTTAATTCACAACAACACATATAATTCCTATTTACAAGTGCTTGTGCCATTTTCTAAATTGACTTTTAGTGACCTCGTACGGTTGTGGTCTTGACTTTTCGATCAGTGTGCTCTGATCATCTCCTAGTTCCATATTAGAATCTACTGATTTCAAATTAAGATTTTCAAGATAGATTGGTTGCTATTTACACACAACCATAAGGGAGTTGAGAAGTGCAAGAGGTTATTTATAAGATTAAACACTTTACCTCACCGACCCCAATAACCTTTGCCGTTAGTACAATTATGCTGGACAGACCATTGCTGTGTGCTGGAGTACATTTCGAGTCATTTACATCCTTCACTTGGAATCTTCCTATTGCATTCTGTGCAATGACATCACGTAAATCAGATAATGCAGCATCTGGTGGAAAGTCATGAAGATCTGCCTTCTGCAAAATCTGAAATGATAAACAAATGAAGATAAAAATGCACGAACTAATTTAATTTCCTTTGAGCATCTTAAATTCTGAATGTGTCACAAAAGCCGAACTCCAGTTATTGCTAGTCGTATAAAATAATGTTTAAGAGATAACTATAAATAAATAAACAGTAAACTTGCGGGTACATCCATGTAATAGAACTCTTTTTGTGGGAGTGTTGGCTCTGAAAAGAGCCGGTTTGGTCTTAATGTTTCGAGCAGTATACTCTGCTCTTCAGGGATGCCAGTGACTCTTTCCTTCAGAGCCTGAAAAAAATTCGCTGCAAAGGAAAGGGGGTCACCCCCCCCCCCCCCCCCCCCCCCGCTCAGACCAAAAAACAATAAAAAATATAACCGATTTTTTTCCCTTAAAACATAAAGAAAAAGAAAGTTCTGCGTGTCTGGCCTTGAAAACGGCAGGCAAAGTCTAATTTTCGTCTCGAATTTTTTGTTTGTTTTTGTGGGCATCACAGTTTTCCGTGTTTCACGAGGGCCTTCATCCAACTGCTGCTGTAGGACACCATTTTGGTTACAGCGATGCAGCGGGCTTTACCCGCGATGTCAATCTTCCTCATGTAGTCTGATAAAAAATAACCCCCACTGTCTTTTGACTCCAGCCACTGCCAAATAAACCTATTCTTTACCCCTCGATCAATTTGTTTCAAATTAGCTTCTCTTTCAACATCCATAATGACTCGATGAACGCCAAAAACTCAGTCGGTATGTCTCAATGGTAACGCCAATCTACCGCCAAACAAAATTCTCAGAGCGATTTATTGTATGGTCCAAAGATCGTGTATGGATGTACACACAAAATACTTTGATACATACCATACGGCACTACGCATACATTCGACAGAAAAGTCTAGTCTTCGCTCAATACTTCCAGCATTTACAATTATGTCAGAATTCACTCACTCTCAGCCAGTGTGCGTTTACGGTTATTTTTGTAAACGTGTAACCGTTTCTGAAATAGTCGGTTACACGTGTAACCGTCCGTTTCAGACACAAAATTTAGGGTAACAAAAAAATCGTTTACGCAACCATGCATGCGATCGTAAACATTGCGTCTTCAAAACAGCATTTTGACTTGGTGGATGAAACCACCCCGCAAATAACCCTCATAAAGCAACGGAAAAAATAAACTAAAGAAAAACAAATCTTACATTGTACAGTTAAATAATCTTTCCATACATCCAGGGGATCCTAAATTCTGTCATTTTTATAAATAAAGCCTAAACGTTGCGTAGTTTTTCGTAAAACAAGCTGACATTTCCAAGGAACTGTGCTCTGCAGACCATGCTGTCAACGGAATTTGCGTGCGGACCAGCGACGCCATTGCTGTATACGCTTTTATCAAGACACCAGCGATAATGATTATTGCACGTTGGGGGGAATAACCTTCTGCATAGAAACGTAGAGTCCTTCGTCAAGGAGTTTGTTACCAGATTTTGTATGCTATCGCGTACCGCGCTAGTATATTTCTCATGCCATCATATTGTTTTGAAACGCCCTCTAGCGTTCGATGTTTCTTAGCTTTATTGTATCACGCAAAGTCACGTGATAACAAAGACTACAAAGCCGATGTGACTGCTTGCGTTGCACGGGTTGTGCGTTGTGTACATCGTGATCGTGATTGCGATGTGGTCTGCGTTCCGCAGCAATAAAATATATTTTCTCCGGCCAGATGAAATAGGGAGCGCCGGAAAACTGTTTTCAATAAAATGTATTTTTTTCCGGCCAGATGAAATACGGAGCGCCGCAAATCTTTTTTCAAAAAAAAAATAAATACAAATCCGGCCTGATGAAACACGGATCGCCGGAAAAATTTGGGTAAATTTTTAAAAAGCCGGAATTCCGGCAATAGCCGGAAAACTGGCATCCCTGGCTCTTCTTCAGCTCACCTGCGTAATAAACAGAAGAATTGAGTATCTAAGGTGAACCCTGTCCTCTAGTTCTATGCCGTTCGTCGCTTCAATCACTCTGCTCCGGTTCTGACTAAGGATGTTCCTTTTATTGTTGACAATCTCCTGGCCTATTCCAATCAACAGTGGCAAACAATGAACTGCTTCTATCTCGGCCTGGTCTCTTATGTCTTCGGCCCTGATTTGTTGCTCCCCGGCACGCCTTTTATTCTAGGTGAATGGCACCACAACAGATCTTTAATCTGATGTTCTACTTTGTTGTCAGTTGAGTTGACAAGCAGTACATTTTTGCAAACGAACTCCAGAAACGTGAGGAAAAATATAAATAAGTCTCTGTGTGATTGCGGTGTTCACCATTCTTCTCTATTCCAGGAAGACTTTTGAAATCATGTTTTAGTCTATTTTGTAGCCCAAATAGCCCAACGAAGCCGGTGTGTCCCTTTAAGAACAAAAGTTACCAACACGTTTCCTTGTTTATTTGGGGGTTTTGTTTCTCATTGACTCATAAATGTGTTACCATACATAGCGTAGAACCCGTATTAAGACCAAGTTGCAAAGACAAGTCTTGCCAACATTACTCATCTGCAAAACAAAATAAAAACATCACCATAACTAGCCTAAACACATGTCAAATTTTGGTTGCCATGGTAATGCAATACAAGAGTGCAATTCAAAGCCATTTGTAAAGTGTCACAACCCCATAAGTATACATGACATAGAACTTACATTAAGAAGAGAAGCTACCTAGACAAGTTATATCCATCATCACCATTACAGATCCCCAAACAAATTGGATATAAAGTGAAGAAAATTGGTTGCCATGGTTACAGGCACAGGTAGAACTGAGATTTGTAATGATTTGTGGTTCTGAGAAGAAGATGAGAGGAGGAAACTTCTTGCAGAATCTGTCATCAAGATTCAAAAACAGATGAAGGACGACAAACTTGTAATGTACTTTCTCAGGGTTCATCTAGTAGAGGAAGCTCTTCATTTAAGAAATCTTCTGCTAAGTTTATTTCAGCTTTATCCCCATCTTTGTAATGAATTTCGTACAACATCTTGAACGGATCTTTGGTTCTTCCATCACTTACTCGTCTTACCACTGTACCCACATACCAATCATCAGCCCCCGTTGCTTCATTCTCATGCAAATGCTCGACACGCTTGCCTGAAAAATCAGGAATACATTGTATTTGGTATTGAGACATGTCTTCATTTTGATTAAGAAGCAAGACGATTTTGTGATTCTCGATGCCGTTTTTTTGACATGAGTTTTAGTTTGTCATCCTTTGTCTGTTTTTTAATCTTGAGGACGGATTCTGCAAGAAGTTTTCTCCTCTCATCTTCTGGTCTATAGCAACTTGATGCCTCAGTTGTGGCGCTTCACTTGGTACTACTGCATGGTTATGTTGAATTATGGTTTGCAAATTACTGATGAGCTCAGGAATCGTCTTCAATTCCCCCCCCCCTCCTTACTTAGATACCACATTGAGGTTTTAGGTGCTCTTTGAACCATCACTCGATGATGAAAATTAAGTTGTGCTGCCAGTGTTTCTGTTTGCTTCTCAGAGGAGAAGCCAGCAACCTTTCTTCAACCTCATCTTCAGCCCACAATTGCTGAGCTGTCTTGTTAGCTCCTCCTTCTCTTTTTGCCTCTTCACGTCTTTTTCTTGCTTCAGCTTTTCTTTTTCAAGACGCTGGGTAGTGAGTTGGTCTTTGAGTAGCTGCTGTAGCTTATAAAAAGCTGCTCTTACAGATGGCGCTTGTTCGCGTGCTTGTGTAAGGAACTTATGTTGTTTTCTAAGATGACAGCCATTCGAAAATTTTAAACACTTTTGTTTTTCTCTTTATGGCAAACCTGGCACTTACGAACACCTTGGACTACAGTTTTGTAACGACCTCGACAGTCTTCATCCCTACATTTATGGATGGAGGTTTTCAAATGTGATTTTTCTGCTTGCATCCTCTGTTTATGTTGTGCAAACATTAGTTTAAGCCTGGTTTGATTGTCCCTTACAGAAGCAAAGACACGTTCGTCTTCATTGAGTTGTGCATGAAGACTGCCTATGCCATGTTCACTGAGTAGGCCTACAGTGCTCCACATCTTGGCACATTCAGGAACATGGCATGTTAGAAAGTGGAGATTGGGAGGAATCCGCTCCTCTGGACAATTCTCTGGGAACCAAGCACCAAACTCCCAACACTTCATGCACAACTCATCCACTTCTTGATGTGTCCAAAAAAGGGATCTTAGAGCAACCTAAATATATTCCTTAATCTAGTGAAGAGCTCTATGTATAGAGGCTGCTCCTCCATTCCATCCTTTACTGTCATTAGCTTATCAGTGTTATCTAATATAATCTTACAGTGATTGCCAACAAAGCATCGTGAATGATAGGCCTGCTTTTTAACACCTAACAGTTCTTCTAGTACTGTGCACAACTCTCTTTCAAGTGGCCCCATTTGTGCGGTTACTTGTTTGAAAATCTTTTCCAGTTCACCTTTTGATCTGTCTTTAAATCATTTGCAGTTTTCTTTTGTGTTTCAACGATAAGCTTTTGTCTTTGTACGACATGATGTACAGTAGCGACCTGTCCTAAGCAAACTAGGCATTCATATTTGTTATCTCCATCTAAATCTGTGTCCTTTACTCTGATGCAATCTTGGTGGAATCACCCACTTTCATCTTCCTCATCTCCACATGTTTCACATTGAACCCATCTGATCTCATTATCATCAACATTTGTCATAGAGACAGCACATGCTGGAAAATCACAAGCCTCAATTCCCCTCCCTTCTCCTCCTACCCATTTGCACCTTCTTAAACCCATCGAGCAAGCGTTTCTCAAACTTCTGCTCTTTCAGTGCAGAACTATATTCCCTTTCGCACTCTTCCACAGCTACAGAAACTTCCTGCCACCTATTATACAAATCCTCGTCTTTCGCTTAATTTACCCCGATCTTCCATCTGGCAAATCATTTCTGTAAAATCGAACAACTAATCCTAACATGATATATTGGTATGATTTGGCTGTCCTCCTGGGACTAGGGGTTTTTCCCGAATTATGCAATACAGTATTGTTTTTAAAGACAACATAAATTATCTTCAACTCACTCTCTCTCTCTCTCTCTCTCTCTCTCTCTCTTCCTCTCTCTCCTCTCTCTCTCTCTCCTCTCTCTCTCTCTCTCTCTCTCTCTCCCTCCTCTCTCTCTCTCTCTCTCTCTCTCTCTCTCTCTCTCTCTCTCTCTCTCTCTCTCTCTCTCTCTCTCTCTCTCTCTCTCTCTCTCCTCTCTCTCTCTCTCTCCTCTCTCTCTCTCTCTCTCTCTCTCTCTCTCTCTCTCTCTCTCTCTCTCTCTCTCTCTCTCTCTCTCTCTCTCTCTCTCTCTCTCTCTCTCTCTCTCTTCTCTCTCTCTCTCTCTCTCTCTCTCTCTCTCCTCTCTCTCTCTCTCTCTCTCTCTCTCTCTCTCTCCTCTCTCTCTCTCTCTCTCTCTCTCTCCTCTCTCTTCTCTCTCTCTCTCTTCTCTCTGACTTTTCCCCTCTCTGTAGTTATTTAAGTTACAATTTTGACAAATAAGATCAATTGTTTTCAGTAAAATTGAAATACAAAAGAAACCAAATCATTTATTCACAATGTATTTTGAAACCATACACAGGTACAGTCTTATTAAAAACCACTCCATCACCTTTAGTTTGTAGCTCCTTCTCTCCATTAAGTTACATGTTGCCAATGCTGTCTGACTAACATACCATATTTTTTTGTAATTTTTGTTGTTTTACTCAGTCAGGGGTAAGATTAGATTGCATGAAAAAAAAAAGTTATTATCAAAAGTTCCTTTTTGGTGTGAAGCCAATTAAAAAATTGTGTATACTCTACATTGTACATCAAGGTTTATGATGTGACGAAGATTAGGTTTACAATACAGGCAACTTAGAAACTTGGAAGATGCCACCACAATGTGGGAGTGTTAAAAAATGTCAATATTTGTCCTTCTTGGAAATTGACCTAGGCTAACCCCGCAGAAGGGCAATTTGAAATCAAACTTCATCAAGATCCTCATCACTAGGGCTGATAACATCGGCGTGTTCATCATCGGTGTCTTGATCATCGGTGTCTTGATCATCGGTGTCTTGATCATCGGTGTCTTCATCGTCGGTGTCTTCATCATCGGTGTCTTCAACAATCTGTGACTCCATTAGTACTAGTGAAGTGAGGATCCCCTCTGAGCTGTCTGCTAGTTCTCTGACTTACACCCGAAACTAGCCAGGATACCACAGCTGCTTTGCTGTTGAAATTGTCCCATGAAGGACCTGCTTCTGATATTAACAGAAGGGTGTCGATTGTCGACGTGTTCATCCTGGATCGCAAGTCTGAATAAATTCTCTTCATTGTTGAAAAAGCACGTTCCAACTTGGCATTGGAAACAGGAAGAGCAAGGACAATGGCAACTACGTGAAGAATATTACTGTACTTATGCTGCTTTCTCTTGAATACGAGTTCCCAGAGTTCAGTGTATGACAACCCCATGTGATGCTTGAAGATGTTCATCTTTAGTTGGGGGAACTCTTCCTTGGCCTTTATACTTTAGTTTAAGTTGTCAAATTGGTCTAGGATGTGAGCATGCACTCAACAATATGACTCTAAAATAAATAAGCCCCTTGCTCCATAATCTAAGTCAGTCTAGCTTACCAGTTGCCTGTCATTTCCCAGCTGTTGTATGTGGCTGGCCTACTAATATGTTCTTAGAGCTCTTACACATCCTGAAGTTTGGGATTTGCCCTTTCCCTCTCCCAGCTGGTAGACGCATTTTTGAAAAAAACTCCCCTGTAGAGGCACACTGCCAGGGGCATGAAATGTCCAAAATATAGAACAATTTCAGGCATACATCAACACTTTTTAAATGTGAGCTCACTTGTATGGGCTGTCGCTCTATTATGACAAATGTCTGCTCTGGTGACAGTGCCTCTCTGAGCAGCAAGACAAAGGGCTGTACTTTCTTTACCCCTTCCAAGTATGATGGTAACGTTGGTTCCAATCTGTAGGAAAAAAGTACAAAAACCCATACATGTCCATCACAAAGCTGTTGTATCCTTTATAGAACTACAGGAAGACAAATTGTTTGGAATGATTTTGTTTAATACAACTATCTTGGACAAGTTGTTGACTATTCACAGTGCATTGAAATATGTTTTACACATGTAATGCTTTCACACGTATTTCTTGTGGAAAAGATTAATCTGGATTAATATTTTAAGTACTAATTAATGGCTTACTTGAGTGGTTCCAGACATCCTGTAAAAATGCTCTTCAGAAACAAAAGTAAAATTTACTGAAAACTTAAGTTCTTAATTCACTTTAGTCACCTACCTTCATCAATTCTTTTGCTTGTCCATCAAGTGTTTTGGGGTTGTCAGCAGAGCTTTGCATTTGAGGGAGTGTCACCTGGAGATATGAACTTGGTTTCTTCTTTGAGGTGGCTGCCCTTGCAAAAAACTATAGGGTGGCCTGCAGATGTGCTTGGTCTTTTCTCCAAGTGCAGCATTTCTCGCATGCGCAAAGTTGATGCCTCTGACTCCAGCTGCATGTTTCGCTTTTTGAGGTCTTTGTTCTCCTGTGTCAACTTTGACCTCTCCTCCTCTGTCCTCTCCCATTTCTCTTGTGAAGTTTTAAGAGCATATAAAAGCCTATCCTTTGCCTTATCTATTGTTTGTAGTCTGGACCTAAATGACATTATATTTTTATATTGAGAAATGATCTGGCTTTGTGTTTCATCCAGGGTTTGTTTTTCTGTGGCAAGAATACTGAGCAAACTTTGTATGCGGCAAGAATAACCATACTTTGCTCTCTCACTCTCAAATAGTGCTTTTTTAAAGTTCAGTTACTGTCTTAAGTGCATTGGTAAATAACAGATTGAGCTCATATATCTTTTCAGACAACTTTACCTTTTGCATATTGGCACTTGTTAGTTGGATTGTTGCTTTTTGGTAACTGTGTTGTGTTTCTTTTACTGCATCTTCATATTGTTCTACAATAATTTCACAACATTTACATTCACTCTGCGAAACATCATCTGAACAAAATCAACATCATGTATTTCAAAATCATATGTGCACTTATAGAGTTCATCTTTTTCGACATGTAGTGCATGAGAACTGTTGGGTTTCAGCCAAACAAATTGGTCAACTTCACATAAAACCACTGCAGGCTTTAATTCAACACATTTCTTAGGAACACAGTCCTAGGTGAATAAAACATGTGCACCCTTTTTAACTGGTCAATGCGGAGATACTCTCCTACTTTAGAAAGAGGTTATCGGCTGCATCTGGCATGATCAGACGGAAGTCCTGTTCCATCTGTAAAAAGGTAGCAATGCAATTTTGAATCACAACTAGATATTTTTTTATTATTATTTATTTATTTATTTTTGTGTGGGGGGAAGTGGGCCTCAATACATCTTAAGAAATGAAACTTGCAGATATTGAAGTGTTTTGGATGATGTAGCCAAACAAGGGTTAAAGTAGACTTTGAAGTGTTTTGGATGATGTAGCCAAGCAAGGGTTAATAAAGTAGACTTTGAAGTGTTTTGGATGATGTAGCCAAGCAAGGGTTAAAGTAGACTTTGAAGTGTTTTGGATGATGTAGCCAAGCAAGGGTTAATAAAGTAGACTTTGAAGTGTTTTGGATGATGTAGCCAAGCAAGGGTTAAAGTAGACTTTGAAGTGTTTTGGATGATGTAGCCAAGCAAGGGTTAAAGTAGACTTTGAAGTGTTTTGGATGATGTAGCCAAACCAAGGTTAATAAAGTAGACTTTGAAGTGTTTTGGATGATGTAGCCAAACCAAGGTTAATAAAGTAGACTTTGATGTGTTTTGGATGATGTAGCCAAGCAAGGGTTAATAAAGTAGACTTTGAAGTGTTTTGGATGATGTAGCCAAACAAGGGTTCAAGTAGACTAACATAAAAACTGTGATAAGTTTGACCCTTCCTGGTGTGTCCACTAGATGAGGGTATTCTTGAAGGAAACCCTCAATAGTCTGCTCAGGGTTCTGTCTCATGAATGATGCCCTTGTCTGTGCAGTCCTAGCCATGAAATGAAGAAATGGAGAGCTGTGGAAAGGTTGTCGGAGACAAAATGATTTGAGATGTGTGTAGGAATGTTGGAAGCACATGTTGGAAAAGGTTCTGGAATGAAAAAGTTGGATAGGTGAAGTTTGTCATGAAGGAATGATGTTGAAATTTAGATATTACCTGGGGATCGGCGTAGTGTAGCACTGATTTGTTTTAAGTGCGTAGGTCCTTCTTCGCTGAGATGTGCGAGTCTTTCTCGTGTTGTGAGGCAGTTGTGGTGACCTTGAATCCATATGCTTCAGAGCAAAATCAACAGCATCTTGTATTTGCATGCTGACTTTGGTTAACTGTACAGGAAAAACAGGAATTTTGGAAGTGAAAATGAAGTTGTAAAGTGATAGTTTAAACGGTTAGTCCGTATTCTTAATGGTTAGTCGGTATTCAAGAGGTATGATGTTTGCTGCTTGGAATTTAGTAATATAAGGAGAACGAGTTTTGGGTATTTTAAAGTTTTTGATGAGTGTTTCCAAGGGGCAACAAACGGGAATTGGTTTAAATTACAGAGAATATTATTTTTGCATTAATGAATGAATAAGTTGTCAATGTTAAATAGTTGTTACCTTATCTGATAGTTGCAGGTTGGAGTTGCTGATATGCCTTGGTGAATCTTTGCATAATGAAGCCATTCTTTGGAGACGATTGATCTGTTATTGAAAATGTCAAAATATATTTTGTTAAATTAATCGAAGACGATTTTTTTCTACTTTGGCATACATGTCTACTAAGTTTTGTTGGAAGAGTTTACCTGCTCTGTGGAGACAGTTGACTTCATTATGTCGAACCATGATGTGATATTTGTAAAAGTCTAACATGGTTAAGGTCTTGGATGTGTGCTCTTTTCTTACACAATCCCACTGTTTGAGACCTAAGTGCCTAAGGAAACAGAAGAACATAATGAAGGGGGTCATAACTTCTGTGAGTCTCATGTATCTTTTGGAGGTGTCCTTCTCGATGCTTCAAGATAATGTCTCTTAGTCCTCTCAGTCTAAGTCAATAATGGTTCTTATAGTAAGTGCATAGACTAATAATGCACATAATTATACTAATGTGAGTTTAAGATGAGGAGCTGAAGTCATTGAAATGTGACATTGATAAAACTATTTGAAATTTGTAGTACAAAATATTGAGACTTCAGAAAAATAACTTTTTCAAAATAGGTTGTTGGTCGTGAGTTTAGTGAGATAAAATGCGAAAGACATTTATCGATGACAGAGTTGACTGTACAGTAACAATCTTAATTCAGTTGGTTGCAAGAAATTATTCTGTTAAGTTTGAAAGAGATATTGTAAATCAGATGTGTGAATGAACTTTACCAGAAAATCAAAGTAAAATTGAAGCATGCGGAGTTTGGCATATTGATAAACGAAAAACCCAATTTGTATCGGAAGGTTCAGGTTGATTGTTTTCTTTGTCAGCTCAACCTCATTCATACCATCCCCCACAATGTGTAAAGCGCGGAAATGGCGGTCATTATTTAAATGTGACGCATCAGTGTCATGGCAAACTTTCACGTTCTTGTGTTTTTCTTGTGTTTGTTACCGTTTTCCTGTAGGCTGAATTCCCCAACAATTTCATCGTTTCCGCCAATATTGCACTGGACGGATCTCTGTCCCCCTTCGGGCATCGCTGACAGCATCTCCAAAATGTTTAAAACAGTCCTGTTTTTTATACTGAATGACCTCATACACATGTTGGACTTCCAGTCCGTGTGAAATGTACCATTGTAAAAGAGGAGTAGGGAGGAGTATTTTGGAACCAAACATACTTCCAATCAGACTTTTACGAGATGTTTTCATTACCCCCTCTCCTTCGGAAAATGCTTTCATGGGCTCGCCTATGTCTTCTTTGCTAATTTCTACATTCTTAAAAATTGGGGTCATTTCCCCAAATCTTTCTTTCAGTTCTGGTGGGTCACAGATGTCACACTCTACGAGACCAATTAATGATCCATCAGCGATGAAGTCCTTAACTTGACGCTGTGTCATTGACTTTTTGCTATGCAGCGGGAGACGGCCTGAATTCAGAAACACTCTTAAATCTGGATTGGTGTTTATTTCAGTCTCCCACTCGCACTCCTTCATTTCAACGAGGTTGTACCCTTCACTTCTTATATATGTGGCTATGTTCTCAGTTTTATTTTGGAGTTGTTTGTTAGTCTTATCTCCAATTTCATAGTATTCTTGTCTATTCTTGAAACACTTATGCCCGTGCCAATAGCACCCGTGAAATTGATACACTGTATTTGTCTGTCGGCAAAAACCATCAACAGGAATATTTTTGGATCCTATTCGAAGTTCTTTCCCGTTGAACTTATGTCCTATACTGACACCAACGCGTCGTGCTTCCCACTCAAGCCATTCCGTTGCTTTCACCCCCCATTTCTGACTCTGCTCAGGTTTGAAGCTTTCTTCTGCCTTTTGCCTAACAAACGCACCTTTAGGCATGTCTTGCATGAGTGCCCACAGGTACAATGCGTTCGCATCAAAACCCACTATCTTTTTACAAACTTTTGGCCCCCCTCTCAGGTAAGTTTTGTTTTCTTCATGATACATTTTTGCCATCGCTTCTAAGAAAGGACTCACATCCAAATTATTATACCATGTTAGAAAGTCTCTCATTGTTTGCATTTGTTCAGTGGCCCACACCGCTTTGCAATATTCGTATTCTTCTTTAGATATATTTCCATTTTTTAATTTACTATGAAAAGCGGCATGGGGGGGGGGTAGTGAAGTCGTATCGAGCTTGTCTAAGCAATCGACCCATTCATAAGGAAAAAATCCTTTTTGTTGGTGGACATCGTAAGCTCTTAGAAATTTTGAGTAACTGTAACCTGGAGCAAGGTAGTTGGTTATATCTAGAAATTTTAACATCTCTGTTTTGATCGCCATATAGGTACTGGTTCTCTTTACGATGAATATTAATGGGTCTACCCTTTGGAGTTCAGCATACAGATATTGTTTCATTAGATTTACATCATACTTACCCGAGTTGAACCCGAGAACTGGAAGTTCCTTCAGGTAAGAGTCGAGTTCATCTTTCGCCTTCTCAGCAGGATGCTTCCTCCGCTGCTGCTCACCCTCTTCCGCCGCATCTCTATCACCCATACCACCTTCATCCATCCGATGGTTATTTTCCAACTGCTCGTCAAGGGCTCGGAAGACGTGGGCGTACTTAACCAGAAGTAAACCGTACGCAGCTTGAGAAATGATGTGAAGATGGTTGACCATGTCTCTCACCAGTTCGGTAGAGTCTCCGTTGGTAACGAAGCACTTTGCCTCTTCAAGTCCAGGAACATTGCTTGCTACGCTACAGCTTAGAAGTTCATGGCGCTTTTCCCAAGTCAACTTTCCTCGGCCTTGGAGATGTTCCGGCACTTGTTCAAAGTATGACTCGAAATCGAAAGTAGCTCGGTAGGGGTAAAATCTATTTTCCTCTGCAACATGAATTCCCAAGTCTTCCAGTTTTTGAAATATGGTTGCGGGAACTTGATATCCCTCACCGGGAAAGCTGTGTTTGACATTTGCCTCACACGTGCGCTGGTGCCGGCGGAGGTTAAACTCCCTGTGTGATACATACCCACATTTCACACAAGAATACGCCTGGCTGTATAGTTCCATCTTCTTAATAAACGAAAAATGATCACCGTGTAGGTTAAGAAACATTGTTTGTGGATGACGGGATGGGGACCGACGAATCAACTGTGCAAAGACGCGCATCTCGTCGTCTCCACCTTCCTCAACCTCCTCCACCACGAGAGAGTATACCTGAATATTAAGGTTGAACACTTCTTCAGCTTTGCTGAGCTCATCCAAAGTCAACGCTGTTGTGTTGGGGTCATTTGTAGCCTGGCGGTATGTTTGTAACGTATGTTTCATGTCACGCTCCAGAGCGTTGTGATTATCATTGTTTAGATAAAGTGCCAAACATCGAAAGAAACATAAATTGTCTGTAAACCGTTGTCCCGTTCTTCTACACTTTACTAACTTTACAAGTCCACGATTGTTCGCCACATATGGGGGGAGGTCTCGCACCGGCGCCCCAATGGGAAAACCCCTCAGCTTATTTACTATGATAGTAACATTTGTGATTGTTTCTAAGACCCATTTCGTATCTGGGCGTTGACGACGACCGTATTCTTCAGTGTCTTCCTTTTGTACTTCTTCCAACATGCGATCTAAGTCCTCCCTAGACCCGATGGAGAATGGTTCGTTAAAAAACGAGCGTTGTTGCATGACGAATAAAAGTATCTCAATTCCCCCGTCACGGTGTGACGGAGCACCAGTCCGTATGACATGTTAACTTTAGCTCTACAACGCAGGTTTTGAAATGTAATTCGGAGCGCTTCGGGGGTGGTTACACCAGGTTCAAGACGTCTCGTTCCCACAAGGCGAAAATAGTGGATATCTTGAAGGGGTCTGTCAACGAGATGGTGGGTTCTAATGGCTGACCAGTGTCTACGAAGAATTTGGCCTACTCCGTCGTCATCATCATCGTCGTTGTTCTCAACATGTGGGAATTCAAGGGGGTCCTCGTGCAGGGGCGGGTTAACCACAGGTGATGGGGGGAGTAAGTCATCATCATCTTGTATGTCATGATCTCGCGGAGCGGGGTCGTTTTGGTCAACTGGAGGGGGGGTTGGAGCAACGTCACCATCATTAACCCCATCGTTTTGGTGAATCTCTCGAATATGACGGAGGAGAGTGTCAAGTGTATCGAAAGTCTCTGGGCATAGAGGACATTTAAGGGGTTCATTTCTTGACGTCGGTGGTGGTGGTGGTGGTGGTGGTGGTGGTGGTGGTGGTGTTGAGATTGAGGTGGATGGTTGGTCTGGTGGGTTAGTCCCCCCTCAGTTGTGCTTTTTCAAATGTCTCTTTAGACCGTCTCGCCTACTGAATGTATTACCACATTGACGACACCGGTGTGGTGCGCTCGGTCTAGGTCTTTGGTCCCGCTTATCAACATGACATAGCTTGTGACGTTTTAAGTTGTCTCGGCGGGTAAATGTCTTGCAACACTTATCGCAGGAAAACGCCTTCTTCTTCTTGTTGGTGGGTTGACGTGGTGGTTCCTTACGTTTGCCGGGTTGACGCATCGGGGCAGGGGTAACTATGGCGTTTGGAGTACGCTGCATAAATAATAAAAATAAAATGGAAACCAGTTAGTTTATATAAAGACAAATCCAAACACAGTTCAAACAAAAACACAATTTGAGCAATTTAGTACACAAACCAAAATTCAGGTACAGTTTCAGTTACTTACCATGGGATCTGGTGTTAAATCACCACCCGCTTGGTCTTCGTTACCTCCTAACCATGCATTCACAGTCTGAAATTAAGATAGTCTAAATTGATGGTTTTACAAATGAATACAAAAATTGTGTCATTGATTATGAAGTATGACTTCAAACTTGGCACAGTAGGGACAACTAAAACATTTGGAAGGTGTGTTGAAACACAATGTACCAAAATCTACTAAAATAGTGGTCAATAAATCTTTCATTCTGTGAGATGTGGTGGTTCTGAGAAGAACCGGTGGTTCGTTAACGCTAACGTATAGAATAATAATTATAGTTGACGATAAAAGGTTTTGACGATGAAAGTCAATGTATTGCGACAACGTTTCTCGTTAAAATATAGTGTAACAATCAAAATGAAAGCTCTCGACAAAATTAAAATGTATCATTGATTATATTACGTAATTTAAAAAGTACTGCTTCAAAACAAAGTAATTACAAAAAGCTTACATATCTTTTTAAAATGACGGTATGGAAATATAATGCAAAAGATAAGCACTGAACTATAACTACGCATCACGTTAACACACGACGGTATGGAAATATAATCCAAAATAAAGTTTAAACTACGCGTCAAGCTAAAACACAACTAATAGCTTACATGTTGATAGAGTAATTACAGAATCATTTTCATTATCGATATAGCTGTTACAGTAATGACATCATGAAAGATCGAAACACATCTTTTTAAAATGACGGTATGGAAGTATAATACAGCATAAGATTTTAACTACGCGTCGAGCTAAAACACAAATAATAGCTTACATATCTTTTTAAAATGACGGTATGGCAATATAATGCAAAAGATAATAGTTTCTTACCTCATCCGTCGCAGCTCTTCCTTGTAGATGCGGAGGTGTCTCTGCAACAAACATAGGGTCGGAGTCCGAGGATGTACCCGCTGCCTGGGCTTCCTCCTCCATACGGATGATTTGGACTAGCTGGCTCGGTGTAGGACTGGGACAACGGAACAGGGACGTCTCAAAGTTATGGGCAGACATCTTGCAGACAAACAGTTCAACTGAAGACGAACACACTCAAGGCAGTTGTGTGGTTGTGCCGGTTTATATACCTTACAATCTCACAGAATATACCCCTTGATAATGCCGTGACAATGGGAAAGTTAAAAGGTACCTTTGACAAGAATAGACTTGTTCCGTTTTGTAATCCTAAGGACAATATCTGGAAGAGTTTGAGAAGGGGATTATAAACAAGTAGAGGCTTGTCAACAAAGGTCCCAGCGAGTAATCGGATCGATGAATACTCACGTCTGGGAGGGGGTCGTTAACTTCAGTCAAGTTAATTGGTGACAAAACACACCTCTGGGTAGGAGGTCGCTATGAAGAACTTCAGTCAAGTTAATTGGTGATAATACGTTTGGGTAGTGGGGCCGTTATGAAGAACTTCAGTCAAGTTAATTGGTGATAATACGTTTGGGTATGTGGGGCGTTATGAAGAACTTCAGTCAAGTTAATTGGTGATAATACGTTTGGGTAGGGGGGGGTCGTTATGAAGAACTTCAGTCAAGTTAATTGGTGATAATACGTTTGGGTAGGGGGGGGTCGTTATGAAGAACTTCAGTCAAGTTAATTGGTGATAATACGTTTGGGTAGTGGGGGCGTTATGAAGAACTTCAGTCAAGTTAATTGGTGATAATACGTTTGGGTAGTGGGGGCGTTATGAAGAACTTCAGTCAAGTTAATTGGTGATAATACGTTTGGGTAGTGGGGGCGTTATGAAGAACTTCAGTCAAGTTAATTGGTGATAATACTGACGTCTGGTCGTTATGAAAAACCTTACCAGAGGGTGAAAGTATTATTATTATTATTTAATAAAGATGACCGTATCCATGACATAAGCAGGTTTACTTTATCCGTCACGTTGTAAAACATATCTTTGTTTACGTCACGGACTGTCTGGTCGTGTCCGTGACATAGCCAGGATGAGTTCATCCGTCACGTTGTAAACATATCTTTGTTACGTAATGACTTGTCATGACTTGCCCGTGACGTCACACGGGCGACTTTATCAACAGATTGATCTTGTTGACTCCTATCTTAACTATTTCATTAACGGTTCCTTGAATTTATTTGTTTGTCACTTATTCCTTTGCATGGTCATGACTTTCCCTCCCTTCATAGTGACTTTACACATAGTAGGTCACCTTACGGTCCGTTCAAAAAGGATCCTCAGCAATAACGACTTCAGACCCTTTTGTTCCTCGTTTCCATTCATCTTACGTTCTCCCGTGTACACACGTACGTGGGAACTCAGTCGACCATATCACCCTTTGTTCAACCCCTCCAACACACTTCGCCAGATATTTGATGGAGAACCCATAACCTTCATTTCACCGGCCTTACTGTTGTGGAGGGTAGAACCCTCACTCCACCTCAACCCCGGGATGGTGGAGGAGAACGACCTTCCACTAACCCTCCACCACATACCATCCACAACACTCCACCCCATTCGGGTGCCATCTACTCACACCTAACTACTGGCACACCATCTTCACTGTGTAAATGAAGATTAATGAATTGGTTTGCTTCCTTAAGAAGACTTAGTAGATGCTTTAACGCGTCTATATTTTGGCAAATGTAAGTTGATCTCTCTATTGTTGACAACTGCTCTCTGCACACAACTGCAGTTGATTTGATTGGAGAGATGTGTCTTCGTTTCTTAGCGTACACTGTTGCTGACTTGCAATCACTTCAGCTTCTTCATCTTTAGATATTTGCCTTTCACCAACTAGAGTAATGGTGCCATCCAGGGTAAAGAGCGGTGACTCTGTATAGTCTATAGTCTTTTCACGCCCCCCACCCCCTAAAGCGTGAAATGTACTAAGCAGCATAGCATGTCAGCACATAACACAAAGCCCTTTCGGCATGGGGTCCGGTGGCTGCAGGACCCTGAAAATTTTTGGATTCTAGGTGCTCTGTTGCGTGATCTCAGGCAGTTTCTGAAAAAATATATATCTTCAAAATTAAGGGGGCATGCGCCCCTCCCCTGTATCCGCCCCTGCATAGATAGTTAATAATAAACTCTTTGCAAGATTGGTTGGAGAGCAATTTAGGTGTATTTACGGCTAAAGCTCTTACGCTGCTGAGTAAGTCAAAGTACAATGTAAAGACCTTTATCATGCTGCCTCCATCTTGGCCATGTTCCCTGTACGCAATAACAGTAATGACTGCTAATCTTTATTGTATGAAAAAGGACCAGACTATTTTTCTTACCAGCCTCGGTTGGGTTACACTGATGTGAATGGGGAAAAATCAAGATGGCCGCACCATGATGAAGGTAAATAAGTTTGCCCGGAAAAATATGCCATCTGTTAAGAACTAACTTCATCTCATTCATTTCCCTAAGGTATGGGATTTATAATAATGAGGTCATTTTTTTCAGGTCTACAAGCAGATTAAAAGTCAACTCTTCTTTTTCTTCATCTTCCAGTTGACCGTCAACATATCGTATTGTGAATAATGATTTGAAATTATAAGTTTCGTTTAACTTTTTTATTTAGGAGGAGTCTAGGATTTTTTACAAGAATCTCAAGGCTTCTCTTTGATTGCTATGTTGCACGTTTTGTTCTTTCTCCTGCCAGTTTGGAGAACATTTTTTTCTTGACCTCATCATATTTCTTTTGTTGAGGCTCTGTGTAAGTCACAGGTCGTGGTGGTGTTGGAGACTTCGTTATGTCATCTGGCTCTGATGACAAGTTGTTGGCCTGTACAACTCAGATGAGATGTTGTTTCATCTGTTCTTTTGTGAACTTGGTGGTTTTGCCTTTGGTAGATGCAGATAATTGGAAGTACTCTTTTTTGTCAACTTTGGATTTTAGTACCTTTTGATGGAACGATAGATGTGTGTAGATGGCCCAGCGAGCTTCTTCGTCTTTGGATACCTCAAACAGATGGTCACATTTGTTATTGATTAAGTCCTCAGTGCACCACACACCACCCTGTTCTGCAATTTCATTGGTCAACTTGACCTGAGATGCCATTTGTTTGGCCTCTTTAGCTGCCTTTTCTTTGTGTTTATTTTGCAGTTTTTCCCATAGCTGCATTTTGATGGTGTGCATTTTAGATTTGTACCGCCTCAAGTTGCTGCCTTGATAGGGAAGCATTTGGTGCATTTGAAGATGCTGAGCCATACCGATGCTGCTTGCCTCTCAGTCGGCTAAGAGCAGATACCAAATTTGCCCTATGTATTTTGCAAATGCTGCATCTGGTTTCGGTTGGCTCTATCAAGAGATGGCACTTCTTATGGCAGATTGTTCCATCAACAAAGACGTCAAAATCTTGCAACTTTAAACTCCTCCTTCACATTCAACAGTTTTGTCTTCAACATCCTGCAACTTTTGTTTAGTGGGAGATCCAGTACAGTGGGGAATTTTCAAAGAGTAGTTTGTTTTTCTTCCATTTTTCAAGTAAGGCTTTCTTTTTGTAGCCTGAGCTCTTAAGAATTCTGATTTTGCGAAGTAAAAACTTAATTTTTTCCTCAAGGGTTTTCAAGTACTTGGCCTGTGTTGATTTGATCTCTGTTTATAACGTCATGCAATGTTCTGATTGGATAAAAAAAAGACATGTCACAGAGCTAGAGATTGTTAAATCTGTAATCCTTCCTTTTGTATTACTGAGGTCAATGTGGTGTTGTTTCTATTTTACAGAGCAATAATTTGATGCCCAGTATTTCCCTCTGATATGGACAAGACAACAAAGGAGACCATTCCAACTTCTTGTTATGATATCATGTTTAAATAAAAACATTCAATAATATATATTTTACATTGTGGGTTTACCCAACAATCTAGTAAATAAAATTACCCAATATGTTACATGTTTCTATTTTACAGAACAATAATTTGATGCCCTCTGATACGGACCAGACATCAAAGGAGACCATTCCAACTTCTTGTTATAATATCAAGTTTAAATAACAACATTCATCTGATCAAAGAGGAGGCAATGTTATTGTCATTACTGATTGGGGTAGAAACAATGTTGTTGTCATGGACAACCCGTTTTTACATTGCAGCATTAAAGCCAGTCTTTGGCTCTGCAAAATGCGTGTATGCATGGAGGGTACTTGGATGAGGCAAACCTAGAAATCCAGCCTGTCGCATCAAATTATAGGCGCCGTGAAGTTTGTTTTTTGACTGAACTGCAATATACCACCTTATTACTGCCGGGGTGCCATCTCATCTGCTTCCCAGATTTGGTCGATTTTCTCTGCTGCTCCCACAGTAACTTTGCAGGAGAGTCCTCACCTAGCAGGTTATTCATCGGCTCATCAGTTTTCAAATGTAGCTGCCATTCCCTCTTCCTGCATTGGTGTCAATGACAGGCTCTCCTCGGAGATCATTGAGGCAATTTGTGCCTCAAGGGTTGCTCATTTCCTTATCAAACTTCTCCTCTCTGCCTGCAAATCTACCACCTTTTCCTCAAGTTGCTGCCTTGATAGGGAAGCATTCGGTGCATTTGAAGATGCTGAGCCATACCGATGCTGCTTGCCTCTCAGTCAGCTAAAAGCAGACGCCAAATTTGCCCTATGTGTTTTGCAAATGCTGCATCTGGTTTCGGTTGGCTGTATCAAGAGATGGCACTTCTTATGGCAGATTGTTGGAATTTAATTAAAATTTCTTACATTATGACGTTTGTTTTTATTTAGCACAACCTTACGTCAAAGAATCAAAGCTTGCTTGATGAAACTCTCCACCCCCCCCCAAAAAAAATATATATATATATATATATATAAAATTTGTAGGGTAGATGGCCTTAGCTTTCGATCCAAACCGGACCTTCGTCAGAGGCAAAAACAAGCACAAACGAAAAACATATCCATTTATAATCAATGTTTCAGTTTACAAACAATGGGGCAGCCAAGAACCAATCAGAGTTATGTGGTGGAGACAAAAGGATGGTCAGTGAAAGGGAGGATTACTGGACCAAGCGGGAAACATGAAAGGACAGGATTAAGGGGCACTAGGCATCGGGTATGATGCATATAACAATAGGGAACAGGACCAAAGTATATACAACAATGTGAAAGGGAGGTAATTATAGAACAAGTCTGTGGAGAGAAGGGGTTATTAGGAAAAGAACAGGTCGATCTCCAAAAAACTTGTCGAGAAAAAGAACGGTAACAGTTAGCCAGTGGAGAAAATATGATTTTTAAAACAACTAAAGAATGGAAAACAAATCAATCATTGAAAGAACAGGTTATTAGCAGTAATTGTATTTATATTACATACAATAAATAAGTAAGCAGTAAATGAAGTGGGAATTTATTTGACACCGGTGTTGATGTTAAGTCCAAAGGGTTGGACTGTCTTAAGTTGGTGAATCCAATGCGATTCTCTGAGTTTGCGGTGTGTGTCATCACCATTGCAAGCCTCAATCACCATAAGTTCAACATCTTTGACGTTGTGATTGGGGCTGTTGAAGTGGATGGAGACGGGGTACTGTTTCTTGGTCTTTATGGAAGAGACATGGTTCGCAAAGCGAAGACTAAGTTTGGTCTTAGTCTCTCCCACATATTGTAGTCCACATTTCTTACATGATATAACATAGACTACATTAGGTGTGCTACATTGGGAGTCGGTCTTGATGTTGTAAGAAGAGCCAGTGCTATGACTCTTTACTTTAAGTGCCGGTTTGATGTAGAGACATGTTCTACACTTGGAGCGGGTACATTTGTGACAACCTAGTATTTCTGTTATGGGTGGTGTTTAGCATGTACCTGGTGGGAGTTTAGCCCTGACTAGGATGTCTCCCAGGTTTTTAGGGCGGCGGAATGCAACCATGGGGAGCTCAGGGATTGCTGAGCATAACCTGTTAGAGGAGTGAAGTATATTCATATTGTTATTGAGGATTGATGAAAGTTTAGGCAGTTTAGGGTGGAAGGTGGTGACTAGGGCAACTCTCTTGGTCGGTGGCTTTTTTTGTTCTCGTGTTGGTCAACAAAGTGTGACGAGGTATGTTGAGGGCTCTGTTGATGGCAAGTTGGACCCTGCGTTCGCTGTGGCCCTTGAAACAAGGTGTTTCCTTAGGTCGGATGAACGACTTTTGTACAAGGTATCTGTGGAACAGATACGCCTTATACGTAATGCCTGACTGTAAGCAATTGCCTTCTTACAGTGACTAGGGTGGCAACTGTTGGAGAGAAGATACTGGTGGGTGTCAGTGGGTTTGCTGTATACATCCGTAATAATGCCATTAGGGGATTTAGTTACGGTTACATCTAGAAAGTTCACACTTGTGAGAGACATTCAGTAGTGAACTTTAAGGTGGGGTGGAATGAGTTTATATGGTCGATAAACTCATCCAAGCTGTCTTGACCACCATACCATATGGAGAAAATATCATCGATAAATCTCCACCAAACTAGTGGGCGGTTGGGGGCAGAGGACAGGAGTCTGTCCTCTAAGTCAGACATGAATAGGTTGGCATATGAGGGTGCCATTTTAGTACCCATTGCGGTACCCTGTACCTGTACAAAATGTCTGTCAGTAAATGAAAAATTGTTCTTAGTGAGAATGTGGCTGATGAGTTCCTTAATCTGTCTCACTGAGGGGCGGAATTGTCTATTGGCCCTGAAAGCAGAGACACAAGCACTCATGCCTTCATTATGGGGTATGTTAGTATACAATGATGAAACATCCAGAGTAACCAGAATAGCAGAGTCAGGTATTTGATGTTTGACTTCCTCTAGTTTATGGAGGAAGTCTGTGGTATCCTTTATGAAGGACGGGATGCGGGAGACTAAGGGGTTGAGGAAACTATCGACAAACTCAGAAATGCGTTCTGTGGGGCTACCATTACCAGATACAATGGGTCGACCCGGGTTGTTGGGCTTGTGTATCTTGGGTAGAAGGTAGAAGCGTGCTGTACGGGGGTCCTGTGGGAGGAGATAGTTAAACGTATCTTTCTCGATACCGTTGGCATTGTGAATTTTAACCAGAGTGTCACTGATTTGTTTGGAAAACGATTGAGTAGGGTCAGTGTCACATTCAATATAATGATCAGTGTTGCTGAGCTGTCTGAGGCCCTCAGCTATATAATCATGTGTGTTCATGACTACAACTGCGGACCCCTTGTCAGCTCGTTTAATCACTATGTCTGATGATTGGCGGAGCTGTGTTAGGGCGTGGCGTTCATCTTGGGGGAGGTTATTGGGTATCAAGGTGTTGGGGACCTTAAGAACCTCAGAGTTGACTGAATTGATGTAAGCGTCTAGAGCTACATCTCGGTTCTTAGGGGGTACCCAACTACTCTTTTCCTTGAAGCGGTTGCGGGTGGGTTGGATCTCAACAGATGACTCGTCATCTGTGGATGGCTCTACATGAAAATATTCACGTAGGCGTAACCTACGGTTGAATTGGGCCATGTCCTGTTGGAAAGACAGTTGGTTAGGTTCTCTAGGTGTGGGGCAAAACTTGAGGCCCCTTGAAAGGAGTTTAACCTGTGGGTCGGTTAAGACTTTGTCAGACAGATTGACTACTGTACGTGTTGTATCTGGCGACCTTTCAAGGGGGTGAGTAAGAGTTGGCCTCTTGCTGTGGAAACGTCTATGAATGTATTTCTTATGGTTAGCTTGGACATTCATGCGTTTCTTGTTCTGTTTGTCCGTTAGGGTGGACCATAGGTGGTTGACATTAGATCGTAGGATATCATGTAAATGTTCGGACTCTTGATTGGAGCATGACTCTTGGAGTTGAGATTCAGTCTCTGTTATCTCAAGTAACTGGTTATCAATGTATTGTTGGCATTGATCTTCCAGTAACCTGAGCAGATGGAAAGACGTGTTAGTGAGTGTCTTATTCCATTTTTCAAAAATGAGGGTTCAAGGTCCCCAAAGGAAGGGGCACACTTGATAAGTACTTCAACAAAACAAAATTTACAGGGGGTTAACTAATTTCTCAAAGTGCTGAAAAGGCACAAAATTTCACTAATTTTCTGTTAATCTCGGTCATTGATATAAAATAAGGGGGGGATTTTAAATGGAGTTCAAACATTCAAGGGGTACAGTAATGACACATGATATCAGAAGAAACTTTTTAATAGACACTGGATATTCTGCTGGAAATAGATCAACTTACGGATGAAAGGGAAGCATGTGTACTGTATTAAAGAATCCTAGAGATATACTTCAGGATGGAAAATCATGACCATGAGAACAAGGATAGTTACAATGATGACACCTTGATCAGATAATTTGAAAGATTTGGAAGTGCTGTGGCACCACAACAAACTGTTTGATAGGAATACAGGTCAACTCGTACGCAAGCAAACTCGTACGCACCAACTCGTACGCACACCAACTCGTACGCACACCAACTCGTACACACACAAACTCGTACGCACACCAACCCGTACGCACACCAACTCGTACACACACCAACTCGTACGCAAGTTTAATTTACTACGTGTTTACAAAGGTAGAAGGTTTCGGCGATTTTATATTTATTTGTAAATGGAAAGTCTCGATGTTTAATTTAGGTAATTGTGGAGTGAGTTCAGAATGTATTTCCTGAAGTTAATTAAATTTGTTTGAAATACTTAATTAAAGTTCTTTTCTTGGATCAGGATTTTTTTTCTTTTCGGTCCGTTAAAAGAAACTGTGGTTTTTCCTGAAGTTAATTAAAATTGTTTGAATTACTTAGTCTTTCTTGGGTTTGAACATTCAAAGTTGGCTCAGGATTTTTTTTCTTCTTTTTTTCCCCTGAAGTTAATTAAAATTGTTTGTTAATTAATTGTGGAGTGAGTTCAGAATGTGTTTCCTGAAGTTAATTAAATTTGTTTGAAATACTTAGTTAAAGTTCTTTCTTAGATCAGAATTTTTTTTCTTTTCGGTCCATTAAAAGAAACTGTGGTTTTTCCTGAAGTTAATTAAATTTGTTAAGAAAAGTTCTTTCTTGGATCAGTATTAAAATATTTAGGAAATTGTATTTTTTCACTAAATAAAATCAGTTTTAAACAGACAAATTCAGGTTTAGTCTCTTTTGTAAATGTGTGGCCCTGAGAAGGGCCGGTGGTTCTGATAGAACCGTTTGGTTTAATTGCTCACATGGCAGGACCATGGAGATGGCTGCATGCCGACAACAGGCCTGATGTCTTGAGTGTGCCAGCCTGGTAGGCGTCCCACAGCTTGAATATTCTGCCTTGGACAAGTCTTGTGCAGCGTCTCTGGCTCCGACACATCTTTGACTCTCTGACAAGCGTCATCTGAAGGTTCACAAGCTTGGCCTCGTTGTACAGTAGTGGGATCAGCTTGTACAGGTTAAGGCCGGCTCCAACTGCCTTCAAGTTTAGTCTGCGGTGCCATCCCTCCACATCGTTGTTAGTGCGAATGCTCTGGTTGTAAATTGACCAGTTAGCGGGTGTCCAGACACTGCTCATCAGCCAGGTATCTTCCACATACTGGAACAACTGAGATACAAGTGGTTGGCCAACTGAAGATTTTAGTTTCGTGAATGCTTCACGCACATGTTCATGAGGCAGGAATGGGAGGGACATCAATTTCCGAATACAGGACTGTACTGAAGAGTTCGTTGAGTAAGGGACGGCCAATCCAAGGTTCTGGCACTGCCGCCAAATCGCTTGTGTCCAGTGGTACAAGCAGCCTTGCACGTGTACGTCGGGGTAAACTGCTCTCACTGCTCCCCAGACGGCAGCTTCAAAATCCATAACAATACGCTGAATGTTCTCTCCTCTTGATGGCAGACTCCGCTTCACTTTCTTTAGTACCTTCCTCTGGTGGTTGTGGTACAAGGAAACTACCAGGGACGTTGAACGATTCGGCCGGCTCCTCGTTACCAAAACGGACAAGTGTCTCGTCAACCTCCATCACATCATCTACAACTTCAGCTGGAGATTGTTCTAAAGTAGATGCTCTAGAACTTTCCCCAACTGGAATTGGAAATTCAGTAACAGAAATTGAACAGAGTTCACAATGCCACGATCGTAGCTCCGAAGAGTCATCCAAGAAACGTTCGTAGTCCTCAGCAGAAAACCCGGTATCACAGGCCAGATGCTGCCATCTGCTGCAGCGGTCGCAGCATAGTGCCTTCTGGTTTCTTCGAACAGACTTGGTGCAAAACACGCAGGGATACTTCATGATGATGTCTTGAATCTTGATCTTGAAATCTTGAAACAGGAACTCTTGACAGCTTGGATAGTTGATACAACTGACTCAATGTAATAGAATCTCGGACTTTTATACTGTATACGTTACAAGCATGAGTGGATCGTCAAAGAATTCCAACAAACTAAAAGATGCCGCCTGTATGGAGACAGCGTTTACAGATGAGCGGCGTTTAACAAGACAATGAGTTGATTGACATTTTGGGGGCTACTCGTCATCTCTATTGAGAAGGCTTCTTCAAAAACAAGCCGCTACTAGACAACGAACCCAAATTATTATTTTGAATAAAATAATTCCCACTGTCGTAATAATACATCTATTGAATTACCGGAAGAATAATCCGGAAGACGTATACCTGCGTACGAGTTCGTGTGTGTACGGGTTGGTGTGTGTACGAGTTTGTGTGTGTACGAGTTTGTGTGCGTACGAGTTCGTGTGTGTACGAGTTGGTAGTCGCACGAGTTGACCAATTGGCGTACGGGTCTGCATGCGTACGAGTTTGCGTGCGTACGAGTTGACCTGTTTCCTTTGATAGAGCGTTGAAATCAGGCAAAATGGAAGTAAACTTAGTATGAACTATGAAGACAGTGGACACTGCAAAAACTAATGAACATTAACTCTTCTTCTTTTGGAAATTGCAAAAATATGTAAATGTAAAACAACAATTCCAACTGGGCATAAGTCAATTTTGTCTATGGGAGTTTCAAACTATTGGACGTCAGTGTTTTAGTCGAGACCTGGGAGTCCGAGACCGAGACCGAGACCGAGACCGAGACCTGGAGGTCCGAGACCGAGACCGAGACTGAGACCGAGACCCTAAGGTACGAGACCAAGACCGAGACCTTTTGGTCTGAGACCGAGACCGAAACCTCGAGACCACATGTGTAAATTACATACATGTAATAAAATTTGACACATAATAAATGAAATGAAAGTCTTTTATTGATGTAAAACAAGCTGAATATGTCTTTTGCTGTTGTTAAAAATGTCCGTAAATTTACGGAGTCTGTAAAGTGAAAAATTCTGTATTTTCTCTGTAATTTTACGGACTTTCCATAAATGTAAATATTAATTATGCTAATTAGCGTAATTACAATCAACCACATTTAGCCAAACACCTAAACATAACATAGTACATATAAGTACATATTGTTATTTCACCCACAACCGTGTACACATGTACAAACTCATGTTAAGGGTCTTTCTTATTTTACGGAATGAAAAAAACTTTTCCGGTAATTTTGCTGCAGGAATACGGAACGCTATTTTTTTCTTGCAGCAAAATTACCGGAAAAGTTTTTTCATTCCGTAAAATAGAAAGAATATTTTAATACGGAATATTTCACTTTACGGAGTTTTGTGTACTTGTTTTACAACAATACTGTACTGGATATTACAATATTTATCAACAATCAAATATAATAAGTTTGTTCTGTCGGATTCAGGAATGTGCCAAAACAGTTGTTTTTTGTATAGGTACCTGTCCATTTACAGAATATCTTCATTGCACTTCAGAAACATCAACATGGACAGTATCTCTGCTGACAAACGTGCATTGTCAATGGGGGGGTGTTCTTGATCATAATGTAAAAACGTTACATTTTTTCCACTTTCATGAATATCATATACAAAAGTGAAACTAAGATATGGCTTAATCAGTGTTATAATTGACATTCAATTTGCAGTTTACTGAGAATCATGAGCAATGAAATCAATTTGAATAATGTGAATTTGTGTTATTTACTTGGCCTTGGCTTTATGGGCCCAACTTAAAATGCATAGTGAATACTGAACTTGTCCCCGATTATCCGTGATTCGATTTGTCGTTGAGCAGAAAATGCAAACTGCAGGATGTTTCTTTTTACCTGCTTTGGCGTCCATGATCTGTTTATGATTCTTACAACCAAATCTTATCACAGCAGAATTACTGGACACCTTGTGATAATAGTTTTTTAAAAAAAGTGAAAACTTTATTTTATCGTGGTACTCTAGCGAACTTGTACTGTAGTGTATGCACCTGTTTGCACCATGCGCAATGCACCTGTTTACCTTTCACAACGAGTAGTGCGTGTTTTGGTCATAGCTAGAAACTCGCTCCCAATTTGTATCGAACTCATGATGGGTAAAGCCGATGGCACAAGCACACACATGGCACTATGTACATGTACATGCGATGCGTGCAAGCTCACACAACCACAAGCGAGGTTGTCTGTACAAACTGCAAGTTTTCTTAAACTATTTGCTATCTGTTTATCGTGATAAAGGATCGTGAAGGAATATGAATAAATCAAATAAATTTGCATATTTTGCTGGTCTCGAAGCGAGACCAGGCAAATATTTGAGACCGGAAGGGTCCGAGACCGAGACCAAGACCGAGACCACAGGGTATCGAGACCGAGACCGAGACCGAGACCAGCAAAAAGTGGTCTCGAAACCGAGACCGGTCTCGAGACCTACGACACTGTTGGACGTCAAGTTCCAGTCGTTTCAATTTTGCTTTTTCCTTGAGGTTCATATTATGTATTTTATTTCTCAACTCTGTCCATGACTTGCCCTCAACAAGTGTTCCCCCTCTTTTCAAAAGGAGCAAGCACAGAGTCTTTCCTGGCACTCTTTTTGACCTTAACAATGTCCGTACCTCTTTTTAACCAAGAATAAATTGTTCTTGTTCTTTTGTCCATTTGCAATATTTTCTGAGATTTTGGGGGTTCCCACTTTTTGAAATCGATGCCCAAGGTTTTAGGTAGGGTTTTTTCTTTGGTTGTCCACGTCCATGTGAGTGTCTACTATTGTCATCTTCCATTTCCTGATCTATACAGTCCAGTTCACCTTCCATTGCATCGTCTTCATGGTCCGAGTCATCTTCACTGTCACTTTCCTCGTAGGTAGGAGGTAGTGACTCGTCCATTGATAGACTCACCTCAAGTGTCTTACCCTTAAATTGAGACGTTTTCCCTTCCTGAGCAAGGTTCAACAACTTGCTCATGTTAGCAAGAAGGAGTGTTTCCATCGGAAGTTGATAATATTCACGATGAACTGTCACATCATGGCCCATGTGGTTAGCCAGTTGCTCAAGTTCATTGTCTTTCAGGTCCAATAGTTGGGAAAGTGTTGCCAGGTGCTTTCGTAGTTTAGTGCACCTGACATTTTCTGGATGTTTTAGTTTAGGTGTTGCCACAGATGCAAGTTGGACCATCACCCGGTATGCCCTGATGGGAGTGGAGGCACTGTCACTCTCTCTTGAAAACATATACAGTTTGCCTACATTGTGCTCGGCAAGAAGTTCCATACTCTCCTTTAAGTGGGGAGGGAGTAGTATTGGAACTCCTCTTCCTCTTTTGCCCCTTACCATAATGAGGGTAAGTCTCTTGAGAGCTATTCTCTCAGGGGCAGTGAGGGACTTTCTTACTTCATCATGGACTGGTGTTTTGTTTGCAATACTGTCCATGTAGTGTTTAACAGTAAGGAGTTCAACTTCCTTTGGACATCTCCTGTTGTACAGAATGACCTGAGCTAATGTGACTCTTGCCAGTTCTGTGTACGTAGCATCGGAGATTCCTACTGCTTTCAAGCTTTCTTCGCTACACTTTAAGAAAGCATTGAATTTAACGCAGTCCTCAGTTAGAGGGAGAATCTTGGGAGATTTCCAGGATCTCTCTTGCTGTTGACGGCGAGCCCCTGCAGATACATGAATTTTCCACTCTGTTCTCAACAGATGCAAAAAGTCATCTACCATGGACACATTATCACGACTTTGTTGTCCATCCATACCGCTGTTTTATTTACGGGGTTAGTGCCCTCTCTTCCTCTCTTTGTGTTCAAGAACACCTGGGTACCTGTCTTAATAAACAGGTGTTGTTTGATATTTTTTTGCCAGATTTCCTTCGAGGGACTTGGTACGCGGTTTTCTCTCATTATGTCGGAAAGTTTACTGAGATTGAAGGCAATCCCTGAATCTCCATTCTTTAACTGGACGGTCGGATTTATGGCTGTAAGAAGTTGATATTGAAACAATAAATAAACAGTAATGCTTTTTAAATCTTGTTGTGAATAGAAAGTAACTGTAGTAGTTGGAAATTGTAAACTTGCGGGAACCAAATATTTTAAAGTTTGTATCATTGGCTCTGGAAAAAGCTGTACGGTTGTGGTCTTGACTTTTCGATCAGTGTGCTCTGATCATTTCCTAGTTCCATATTAGAATCTACTGATTTCAGATAGTCCCTGAAAAGTTTGATGTATTAACTTGTAAGTTTTGTCATTTTTTTGAGTAATTATTCATTCTCAGAACCAGCATGTCATAGTTTGTGTTTTACTTTACGTTAGTGAAGAGTCGAGGCAGTGAATATTTCTGTTTTATCAAAATGAATTTAAAAGTTGCCAGTGCTTTTCAAGGATTGGATTTCAATATGCACTTTGAAAAAAAGAAAAATACCCCCCCCCCTCCCCCCCAAAAACCAACAACAAACAAACAACCCAACAACCTAAACAAACAAACAAACAAACAAACAACAAATAAATAACATAATCATGTCTCTTCATCTATATTTATGAACCACACCTTATACACCGTCGTCGTAATTCTTCGTTCCTCAATGATATTACCGAAAAATTAAGCTCACCTGTTGCGTAATAAACAGAAGAATTGAGTAATTGAGGTGAACCCTGTCCTCTAGTTCTATGCCGTTCGTCGCTTCAATCACTCTGCTCCGGTTCTGACTAAGGATGTTCCTTTTATTGTTGACAATCTTCTGGCCTATTCCAATCAACATTGGCAAACAATGAACTGCTTCTATACTGGCCTGGTCTCTTATGTCTTCGGCCCTGATTTGTTGCTCCCCTGCACGCCTTTTATTCTAGGTGAATGGCACCACAACAGATCTTTAATCTGATGTTCTACTTTGTTGTCGGTTGAGTTGACAAGCAGTACGTTTTTGCAAACGAACTCTGGAAACGTGAGGAAAAATATAAATAAGTCTACTCTCTGTGTGATTGCGGTGTCAATGGAACGACATATTCTAGTGAATCTTCCCTTTGCAAGGCCTCTCATCTTCTTCATCTCAGTATGTGCCATGTCAAAAGATGCAGAGCTATGTGGTTATATGACTGACTGATCTACTCCTCATTGACCTGTCTTTGGTGGATGAGGGAGGAGATGTGGTTACTCAATGTGCTTGTCAATATTGATTGAGAACAATCAAGTACTCTATAACATGTTTTCTATGATCCTTTATCCATGGTTTTGTCTTTGAAAAAATATCAAGCAAATGTGCAAATGATCAGGTGCAGTTACACACCCCAATATTTGTATTGAAGTATCTTAAACTCTGAAGAAAATGGTACAAACAAATATTTTAAATAATCAAAAGTTTAATCTTGCTTGCCAAAACTTTTTTCTTCTTATTTCAGATGGCTATGATGCTTGTAGAATGAATTGTGTGCACAAGAGTGGTTCTTTGATTGTAAAGCAATGACTGAAAGTTTTTAACATGAAGTTAATTCAAAACTGTTCCTGTAAATTTCACTTTTCACTTGTCCTCTGTAGAAATCCAACTGCAATCCTTTGCCTCATAAAGCAATCCCATTCCATTATTCATGATTCAAATCACACAGTGTATGCCTTGGCTATGTGGTCTCTCATGGTAGAGGTGCATACACCAGTGCACAGAGAAAGTGGAAGGAGAGGGGAAAACTTCAATTTGCTGTGAGATTGTAAGTTTTTAATCAGGCCAAAGGGTAATCTCAATAATTCGCCAACATCTTTCAATTGTTTAAAAAAATGAATTCTGAAAAGTAATGCACATTTTACTTTAATGTGAGTGCAATGAAAAAGAAACAAATGTTATCCTTGCAATCAGAACCAGGATGAAAAGTTATACAAATCTGGTATAGTAAACAATGAAAATGTGCAAAGATGAACAAGTAAAAGTAACAAAGGTTATCCTTGCTGTTAAAAACCAGAAATAACATTTTCGAAAATCTCTGAGAGAACATCGGAAAAGTGCAAAGATGAAGGAGTAAAAGTAACAAAGGTTATCCTTGCTGTTAAAAACCAGGAAGAACATTTCGGAAAATCTCTGAGAGAACATTGGAAAAGTGCAAAATTGAATCGAAATTCTGCCTGCAGTGATTTGAGTTACTGCCACTGAATTATCAAATGGTGTATATGATGGATTTGGTTGTGACTTACTGGACTGAACCAACTGCTCAACAAGCTCAGTACAGCTTTCTCAACTGAGATTGCAGATTCAAGTTATCTGGAGAGTCATTTCTCTGTTATGGTCAAGACAAGAACTCCTTGTATAGACTACTGTGAGCAATAAGGAATTAATAATCAAGAGGATACTGACCAGGATTCATCATGGATGAACCGTCTGATGCATCAAGAGAACTCAATCATGTCAATAAACTGCAGGAGTTTTTGAAGCATCAGGAAGGATTTTCTTCTCATCACTCACTGTGACAGTGTACTGAGGAACTTTATTGTATGAGCTGGTGATACATCCTGTGCTGTGTAAAACACTTTACTGGAGTGTGCAGTAGGAAAGACTAAGAGTTAGTCCTTGAAGGGTCCTCCATGATGAGACACTCACTATGTTCAGTTACATCTATCAGCTACTGCCAGAACACCACAAATCACTGCACATCAAATCCTACTGATGACCACATCTTACTGATGAGTGTGAAATGTAGTTAACTGCTTGATACCTGTTGCAGTATAGCTGAGTCAGCCGTACCAATTGTCACAGGTTTGAAAGTGTTACAGCTTAATATCCATGGATTTGCAGTATCACCATGCACTGTTGCCAACTTAGCTTCCCATGCACTGTCTCCAAAAGTCGTGTTAAAGCAGTCACAGTCTAAATGAGAACATCAGCATCAGTCAAACAGTTACAGCCCAACCATCGAATAGTGTTGAAACTTTCACAACTACAATGACTTGATGGATGAACTCCAATTCAGAAGTAAAGTGTACATACCGAAGAAGTTTCATTCACAATGAACTGCTGTTTACATACATGTATCACCCTGAGAACAATGTCAGTGCAACACCATTAAAGTTAGGGATGCTGTTTTCTGGAAACTTCATCTTCAAGTGGATCTTCAACGAACACCTCAAGTAGACTTGACCAAATGCACTCATTGTCAACAAATAGATACACTCAGAGACTCCCTATGCATTATGGAAAGATTGGGCTGCAAATCCAACAGCAAAGAAAACACCTTGATGTTTAATCTGATGCAATTTACTTGACAAAATGCACTGAACATCAACAAATGAACACTCTTGTTAATCATGCAAGCGGTGAGCTGCAAAACCAGCAGCAGAGTTTACTTTTTTAAATCACAGATGATCAGAGATTAGACATGAATTCTGGTTGATGATAGAGCAAGGATAACTCAGTTCATTTTGTCTGGATTACCAAGCTTGATTTAAGGCTACACAACTAACACAAATCATCATTGCAATGAACAGAACAATACAAGAAGTTTCGTGAAGAGTTAATTTTTTGTCTAGATGCAAAATGGGTCAAGAACTTCCTTAGTAGTCATAGCAAATTGCTGTACACTTATTGTACATTTACAACTCATAACTTACTCTCTGTATTGATGAGTGTGCTTACTTTTTTTATGAAGAGAATAACAGACTTGGCGCCATTTCATTAAAGTGTTTAGCACAACAATTCTGCTTAGCACAACAATTCTGCTTAGCACAACAATTCTGCTTAGCTCAAAAATATGATGCTCAGCAGGATTGGAATACCAGTCAGGATGTCATGTGAAATCACATCATTGCAAATGGTGCCCAATTTATTTATCTTTGTGAAATAAGGAAGCCATGATAATTATGATAATTATGATAATGGGATTGCTTTTTCAGGCCTTGGACTCAACTAATAAAGGGGCAGGGATACTTTTCATGAGAAGAAAGCAATACTGTTATAAAATGTTTTTCTGTAGATCTACAGGAATGTTTAAAAAGAGGAACCAAGGCCTTGAGCTGAGCCATAGAGGCAAGGGGTTCTGTGGTCCTTCCTTGTGAAATTCCATGCATTCTTTTTATGAAGTAGCTCAATATTGAGATTTAGTGGAGAGATTTATGTTTTTGCGGCCAGAGATATTTAGGAAAAGCTTCAGTCATTGCTTCAGTTATGAAACTTCTTTGTACAATCAATTCCTCAAAAAGTACCTACAGGTGTTAACTGGATAGGAAAATTATCCACCATATACTTGGTGTTTACAAGTATATAGAAATTGCACTTTTTGTTTCAGAAACTGATTACTGATTTAATGCATGGTGATGTAAGTGACTGGTTTCCTGTTAAATTTGCAAAGAAATAAGTTTGTTCTAAGCAACAGCTGTTTTTATTATAGCAGATAATGACAAAAGGCTCCATGGATAAAGAAATCTGTGCTGCAGGTTGAAATACTTCTCTTCTTGACTTTACTATTCAACTTTATCTTCTTGCTCAACTCTATTGCTTGGCTGTTTTCCTTTTTTGTTTCTCCCGTTGTCCCTTTTCAGCTTGACCCTTCTTGACCACTCCATCTTCATCTTGACTGATGTTTCTTGAAATCAGGGACATCAGTGTACCACATTTCACCTTTATCTTTGTATGAGGGAAGGTTTTCCCTCATGGAATAGTTGGAATATGGAGGAACAAAGGGATGTAAGTCCTGTGATGGTTTCTTGTGCCCAAATTTCTCTTTTATCACTGTGACAGATTTTTCTCCCCCTTTCCCATATCAAACTGTTACCTCTGCGAAAGTTTTTCCTTACCACCCCCCCCCCCAACCCTCCATCCCAAGTGCAAAAGGAGGAAATTGACTAGGGCTACAACTCAAACTATGTGTTCGTCACCTTCTGACACCAATACAAAATCCGTTTCAGCGAGTTGCTGCTGGCAGAAAAGTATGTGGATTCGTTTGGCAGTGTGCCCCTCCCCTCCATTCTGTGATGGTTGGATCCTGTGATGCTCCTTGGGCAAAATGGGAACTTGGTGTAGTCTGCATTTGCTCTTCTGTACGGCGTTGGTCCATCCAGCCCAGCACAGGTGATAGTGGGGTATCCTTTGTCCCACTACCTGTTTTATCCTGAGTGTCATCTATTAGTAAGAACCGATAATGTACTCCAGGCTCCTTCACATCCATCCAGTCATCGTTGGTTAATAGAGATTGTTCTGGGGGAATCACCCTTGGGTGAGATGTCCTTGGCTTCAGCTGGTCTCTGTTTTTATTTATTTCTTTGTCTTTCCTTAGGTTTGCTATTTCTAGCCAAGCCTGTTTCATTTCTTGTCCGTTCTTTTCTAACTGGTCTTGCAACTCCAATTCTTGACATTGCCATTCTAGCAGCTGGTGAGTCAATTGATTCTCCTGATCTCTTTGCAGTTTCTTTGCTCCAGCTTGTTGTTTCTGGAGACTTGCAAACCTTCTATCTTGGGCCTCCTGGGAAGCCATGAAGGTTTTCAGCATAGCCGAGAAACTTTGCTGTGCACGAGACTGCTTGTGCTTTTTTTAAAAACAATGTTAATAATGGGACATTAATTTTAAATTTTTGAGTTAAATAACAGGTGCAAATTGATGAAATCAAACTGCCTAAGGGAAATTCACACCTCTTTAATTACCCAAACGGCAATCCAAACGGCCCTAGATCCAAACTGTGTGTATTGTTCACCATAATTATTAAAACAAATGTAGGAGGGTGTTGACCATCACAGAAGAAAAAGACAAGTTCACAGATATTCCAGAATATGTCAACGTTTAATTTTGTTAACTTCAGCTTGAGCATAAAACTAGAAGATGCAAGAGCTGTTTTCAAACTCTATATCCATCCTCTTAATAAGTCCAGAGCATTCTAATTGTAGTGGTTGCTTCGGAAATATTAATTGTGTGCGTCATTTACATACAGCTATTTAACAAGTGTGTTATCCACGCTCAGGCTAATTTTACCTTGAAAAATTAATCCAAATGTCTTATTGATATTTTTGTAGGATGACCAAAGTTATGAACTTTCAAATGAGATATCAAATGAAAAATCAATATACGAATAATGACTGAGTAACTAATTTTTAAACTCTCCAATGGCTAATCACTGCAGGTCCATCTTCAAGCCTTCTTCTGCCTCTTTGACAGCTTTCCTTCGCTTACGAGCCTAACTTGTAGATTGACGAACCTCGACCTCGAATCTCGATCAGCTTGTAAACATTTAAGCCTGAACCGCTCCCATCTTTTTTTATTAATCCTGTTGTGCCAACCTATTCAAAAAGAAAATAATATCAATAAAAGAAAATAATGTTAATAAATGAAAATTTATAGTAATAATACTGAGGTCGATTTCACAAAACTCTTCCTAACTTAGGACTAGTCCTAGATAGGCAATGCTTAGTTATTTGCACATCTACCAACACTTAAGTACGCAAGGCGCTGCTATATAACTTTATAATGACACTTATTTTTTGTTTTTGTTTACTTTTGAGTTATAAGAGCCATTTGTGTTAGGGTTTACTGGTGAGATTGACTTAAATAATCGTAATCAGGGAAGATATCTTTGAGATAAATTTCAAAAATTGAGTTAAAGTTGGGTTAAAATGTATACCAAGGTTAACATTAAGTATAGAACTTCTGCCAAAGAACGTACCTTCCAGGTCGTTGTTGGTCCTGATGCTTTGGAGAAAGCACGTCCACTTCTCGGGACCTCATCCTTAATGATGAAAGCGTGGATTGATAGCTGCTGGTAGAACGGCTTCCTTACCACCTTGAATATCCCGTCGATGTACCACCTCTTTGCCCTCCCAAGCAGGGTAAGTTGTTCCTCTCGGGCAAATAGAAGGTGACTCTTTCCATTCCGTCTCACCAAGTCCTTCAACAGAAATCCTATAAAAAGATTTGAAAATAAAAATTAACAAACAAATAAAAATAATAACAATTGAACAAAAACTCATAATTTACTTAAGAGAAATTTTGCACCAAAACCTTTTTTTGCGGGCATGTGTTTTTGGTAGATTAAGACATCCCCATGTGTATTATTGTTAAATATCTTTAACTGCAGTGATGTGGTTTTCTTGATAATTAAATAATTATTTTTATCTTCAGGGATGATTTGATGCATCAGGTCAAATTCCAAGTCGGTGGGGTGATGGGGATGCTGTGCCTTCCTTACTATATGAATGAGCAAGGAAATGTCAACGTACTCGCTCTTCCAAATTGTCTCCTTAAGTGACTGGGACACATGCCCGCACAAAAGACTAGTGGACCCAAGTCTGGGGATGGGGAGGGGCTGGGTTGAAACCCCATCAACAACGATTGCTTGTGGATCAGGCAAAACGCTATGAGGGGTCGGGTTGGAAGCCTGGGGACTCCCCATCCCCAACGTTTGGGCGGGCATGCCCCCCATTGGAACCCATGAGGGGAAACTATTTGAACCGTAAGTGGTGCCTGGTAAAACACCTGACAACCCCCCACTACTACAACTAGTACCGGGCAAAGCCCTCGGAGTTACTTTTTAAATAGATTATTTCCATTTTTTTTAGTCTGGAATTCAGAATGTGAACCATCCACTGACAGAGCAGTAGAAGAGGACTTTGAAAACATCGGAGAAGGTAAGTTTAAATTTGAGATGTCACGGCAAGGAGCAATTTGTGAAATGTAATTAATTTTCAATTAAAGGTAATTGTTTTTGTATGGATTATCCTGTACAACAGGGAACCCAATGACACAGTGCAAGCAAGATGTCAGTGATGATGATGGTGAAGCCTGCATTGAAGTCAAGATCGGTAAGGGGTTCATCTTCTCCTCTCTGGGAAAGAAATGGTCTTAATTACTATCTAGGAATATCTTAAAGTTAAATTATGATCTTAATAAATTTGTTTGTGTTGTTTTTGATTTTTTGTCTAGAGAAGAGAACAGCCCCCCACGACTGGATTCCGCAGCCAGTGAAGCGCATCAAGAAGGCCTCGAAGGATGCCAGCACAGAGGACGTTGCTAACGGATCTTGGTTAAAGGAACATTACAGAATTGGTTTTTGCTAACAAAACAGTTGCTGGTAGTGTAAGCACTTTATGTAATCCACCTTATACATAAACTGACAAACTTGTAGAAGTTTGAGATCAATCGGCCATCTGGGTCACGAGAAAATAGTAAAAAAACTGATTACACATTGCATGAAATCATATAGATTCAACAAATGAATAAAACGCTCACTGAGCGATAAACTCCAATCAGAAAATTAGTTTATTCATTTCTCATCAAATATGGCATTTCAGACAGAAATATTTCAAGGGATGTTTTCTACTATCATCATCATTAGACCGTGTAAGTTTTATGTAAATCTGTGATCAAAAAGTATATTTTACAAGTTTTTTTCTTACCAATTCTGTAATGTTCCTTTAAGTGATAATCACATTGATTTTGTCCAATCTTGTCTTTCTAGTCAATTTCCAGCCATTCAGGGCTTTCAGAGTGTAGTGTCCCTTCATGTAGGTAGTGCCAGAGGTTATGTGTTAACCAATGATGGCCCATTCGTTCAAATTGTTAATTTAAACGACTCCCACTGGGTCACTTTATCAAACATAGGAGTAGATGCACCCAACAGAGTAAGACTTTATGATAGCTTAGGAGTTTCCTTGCCTGCTGCCCTGAAGAGGACTATTGCTGCGTTGCTTTTCACCAAAGACAGGTTCTTTGAAGTGGAGCATGTAAAGGTCCAGAGGTAGGTTGGTGGAAATGACTGTGGCCTGTTTGCCATTGCTAATGCTCATGCATTGTGCACAGGTAAGGATCCCGCCTGCATCCGCTGGGACCAGCGCAGCATGCGAACTCACTTGGCAGTATGCATGCAGGCACAATGTATTCAATTCTTTCCTTGTTCCCAGGTTCCCAAGCGGGCTGCAAGCGGAGGCATAAATCAGACATCAGTTGTCGAGGTCTTCTGCTTTTGCAGTCAACCAGAAGGTTTAGATGACAGAATGGTACAGTGTCGGCAGTGCAAGGAGTGGTATCATGAAGCCTGTCATACTGTGCCCTCTAACCTTTTCTCAGATAAGTCTGCCATGTTCTGTTGTTTAAAAATACACAAAATTTATGAGGTGCTTAATACGGTTGTTTCTAAGCGCACGACACTCGGTACAGCAGCTACATGCAGAAGTTGGTTTGTACATTGTGTTTGTTGTTCATTTTTTAAAGTTAATACTCTTTTTTTCTTGCCTATTATCATTTATTTTAAAAGTTATTTATTATGCATCAATAGCAAGCCATTCATTTGGCATTTTTAATATTATTATTTATTAATTTTTGAAGGGGGGTGTCCCTTCATTCCACTTACACATGTAAATTTCTTGCCTATTTATATTATTTATTTTAAAGTAATTTATTATGCATCAATATCAAGCCATTCATTTGGCATTTGTAATATTATTATTTATTATTTTTTGAAACACTTACACATGTAATTTGTTGCCTATATATGATTTATTTAAAGGTTATTTATATGTAATGTTAGTTAATTAGGCCTATTATTCAACGTTACAATAATGTCTAATAATTACTCTTCCTTACACATGCAACTGTAAAAGAAAAAATCAATGAATGCTTATTCAGTAATTTTATACTTGAGCTTTTTTGATAACACTTTTTCAAGAAGTGTACAACACAAAACTTATTACAAAAAAACAAATATTCAATCAAATCATTGTAAGTTCAACTGATGAGTCATGAATTTGACGAAAGGGCAATTAGCAGCATTTAAGGTAAAATCAAACAGACGTTTGGTTGCATTTTTGCAACATTTTTCAATTGAAAAAATCTACCATTTAAAAAGTATGTCTCATTTGAAGAGATTGTAGAAGCCCCAAATTTTGAGGGGGCTTAACAAGCTGCTGATTGGCCTCTTGAACAGCGTACATATGTATACTGATGGATTGTATTTTAATTGATTAATTTTTTTTTTTTTTTTTAACAATGAATAAAAAAGTGTATAATGAAATGATGAGAAAACGAATTAAATGCACTGATTTTTTTTTTATAAAATAGTTCTTCCAAACCCCTGTCCATTCCTGCCAAATACTGGCTTCCCCCAAATTACCATAAACTCATAGTCATAGTCAATTCATGTCAAATACTGTCCAATAACTCACTGCCATGCCATGTCCATTCCATTAATAAACTCTCCGCCAAACACTGTCTATTCATCCCTGCCAAACACTGTTCACTAACCCCCTCCATTTCTGCCAAATGCTGCCCGTTAACTCCCCCCGAAAAAAGGACTATAAACTACCCGCTAAATACTGTCCGCTCTTGCCAAATACTGTTTGGTGCTGTACATGCATGACTGAATGCGTCGGACACTTTCTCGCAGCGGACACTTTTTGGCACGTAATACATGAAAATTTATCATGACTTAATCAAGGGCAGCTTGCCCAACCAAATGTACCGGGCCTGGATTCCTTGGCAGCTTGCCATAGATAAAAAGAGGGGGCAGCTTGCCCAGCCTCTATACCACACTAAAACAGCAGTGTTTTCAAATGCTTACAAGGCTTGAAATGATTGTCTATAAAAAGTAATTACTTGTCCTCATCAGTCAGAGGAAACCACACATTTTTATGGAGGACGAAATGGGGGTGGTGGAGGGTTTCAAAACTATGTTTACTCAAATGAAAGCTGAGCCGAAGTGATAAGTTTTCCCAGTCCTTTGATGTACCGACGCTTTCGTTGCACCAAATTGCAACCTGATTGGTCAAGTTGACCATTGACAGGCGCGGATCCAGGGGGCCCGTGCCCCCCGGGTAAAATTTGAAAAAAAAATACTATCTGCCTGCTTAAAAGTTAGCCACAAGTGTGTTATGTCTTTTCCCCCAGCGGCAGGATGGATTTCTTTTTCATCCTATGCCTATCAAATTTGTTTCTTTCTGCCAAAATGAATCTTTCATGATATGTCACTTGTAATTGCTTAGATTTGCATGATAACAAAAGCGTTTGAAACCTGACGTGCCAATTTGTCCTGGATAAAATATATTTCATGTCGTTTTGGCATTCAAGTGTAAAGACTACACTAAGCTTGAACTATATTTTTTGAATGAATGAATATGCATAAAACCAGATATTGCAGCGACCTGATCCAAGCGCGAGATTTGTGAGATTGAAATTTTCTTTGAGTAAAGTTTGAAGATTGGTATGGATCAGAAGTGCTTAAAAAGTGTGTCTATTTCTCGGTTTCAGGCACACAGAGGCTTGATTTTTCACTCCTCAAAATGCCAAAAGCTCAGAGCTTCCAGGGACTTCGCCCCCTGGACCCCCACCGGGGCTTCACCCGTGGACCCCCACCATCGATGCTACAGACAATTTTTCCAGTAAACTTAGAAAATTTATGTGGATCTGATTTCCAATAATAAGAGGGTGCCTATTTTCTCTGTTTTAGGCACATGGAGGCTGGATTTTTCACCCCTCAAAATGACAAAAGCTCAGAGCTTCCGGGGGCTTCGCCCCCTGGACCCCCACCAGGGCTTCACCCCTGGACCCTACCATCGATGCTACAGAAAATTGTCTAGTGAACTTAGAAGATTTATATGGATCTGATTTCTAGTTAAAGGGTGTCTATTTCTTTGTTTTAGGCACATGGAGGCTTGATTTTTAACCCCACAGAATGCAAAAGGCTCAGAGCTTCAAGGGGCCAGGGCTTCTCCCCCTGAACCCCCACCCCACCTTAAAGGTATAATACATGATTTGTAAAGATGAAAAACACTGTTTAATTTATTTTAAAAGTAGCTGAAAGCTTACTGAAGTTCATACTAGTAAAAAGAATCTGTGAAATATTTCCCTCTGAAAACTTTATCTGAAAACCTATAAAAAACAACATCTGATTTTGGTTGTTAAAGACTAATATTCATTAGTTCTAATTTCTTTGTTTGCAACAAAGAAAACAAAAAGATTCTCAAGTTCTTGAATAAAATTCATTACAAACTAATGCTCAACCAATACAATCCCCTGGAAGTTATTTAAGTTTAATATCTCTAATAATGTTTTTAAATCGAATAAAATTGAATAAAAATAACATTAAAGGGGTACATTGCCTTTAGATCAGGCTATTAAAAGCATTTGCTATGAAATAAATATCGTTGGAAAGATATTTTTATGTAGAATATAATAATTCACTTAAATATACTCTGAAATTGTGTGTTTTTGTGTATAAAATTCATGACAAAACATCAACCGCTATTTTGTAGACTAAATGTTGGACTTCACTTAAACCACTTCTCACTAATTAGTGTTTTTGTGCAGGAAAAATTCTTAAAAAAGATGAGGAGTAATTCCAACAGCAACATTTTGAGAGTTGGAGTCAATGTACCCCTTTAACTTGGCCGCCTAAAATGTCCCCTACAGAGGGCGCTCTAGCCACCCTAATCCATTTCCACACGTGCCTGGATTGCCACATGTGCTGCACGCACGGTGAGCTAGTGTTGCGTTGGGATTGTCAGAATTGTTTATTGACTTTTTAAGCACAACGGAACGAAGTGTTGGTCCATCCATGGTTGGTTTAACACTTTTATTGACTTGGTTCACACTATTTTTTACAGTAACTAACACCCGTGTGCTGGACTGAAGGAGGAAGTGTAGAGTGGACAACAGCGAAAACACTGATTTAACTGTAATACAGCATGCTTGGTGCACATTTGAACCACCACCACGACTACCACAACGCAAACGGCATGCATGCACACCGGACGTCTTTGGTGAATTGTGGTTACGAGCGGCGGCCATGACGGACTTCTTATGGCTGGCTGTATCTCGCAGCTCATCGCTGTTTGTAGTCTGGTAGTACATACATTTAAACACGGATATACTGATGTGTGTCACTTTAAAGGAAGTTGTAACCATGCAAACTGTTGGATTCAGAACTGTATACGAAAACTGGAGTTGTAGCCGTTATGGAAAGCAACGGCCTTCAGCAGCCACACTTGAGTCATGGAGGTGCGTGCAAACTATATGTGGATTCAGAACTGTACACGAAAACTGGAGTTGTAGCCGCTCTAGACAACGACGGCCTTCAGCAGCCACACTTGAGTTGACAGTGGAGGGAGTTGACACGAGGATTGAAAGGCTTGCCTTCCAATGTCTTCATGGAGTCACCAGCACAGAACTCAGCAGTGTTAGCGGGGATCTGCATGGAAGTAAGAATGGAGGATTGGTGATATCTGGTACGGTCTCACATTTACAAGAATCATCTTGAAGTGGAAGTTAAAGAGGAGCCATCTTATTTGGAGGTGAACTTTCACAACATCATCCACGGTGGTGGTAAGTAAACCTCAGTACATTTCTCAACCAAATTTTTGGAACATTTCCTTTCATAACACAACATTGTGTTTGGGGTTTGGTTTTTATTTTTCTTCCCCACACAGGTGGCATTTCACTGGTTTGCAAGAACTTAAATTGTGACATTCCAAATGAAGTTGGTCCTTACATTCAGTATTGTGAGAGTTTTTCCCACTTGAGGGCATACCTGTTGATACTCATAGAACTATGAGGTTCGATCCGCTATCGTCTAGAAAAAGCTAAAAATGTCATAGAAACAAAATCTATCAGAATCGTTACTAAGTGTAACAAAAACTTACCTCAATATCGTCTTTCCAGTCAAGAATTTCTTTGTCGTATGATTTGCAAGTAGTGTCAACATGGGCACTTGCCGCAGTGATGTTCTGGCACAACCCAATTTGTTGAAACAAATCAAACAGTCTCAATGGAGACCCTTGACGCCACATTTCAACTCCAACAACCGCCTGCCAGAACTTGTATATCTTAGGGCTGTGAGCGTACAGCATCATAGCAACATTGACTCCTGCTTTGACGTTCCACTTGTTCTGTGTTCCTTTCACACTTACACGCCTGTGTGACAGAAGTATTCAAGATGTAAATTTGACGTCAAACAAAACCATATTCGTTATAGTATTTCATGAGCACACAACTATTTAAATATAATTTTTAAGCCAACCTGACGAAAAAGTAAATGCATTGACTAATGACAGGATTGACAGCAATCCAAAGATATTCAGAGTGAAGGAAATAATTGGTTAATGGAAGTTGGTTTACTGTCTGATTGAAAGTTTAAAGGTCATAGTACTTATTTTTCATTAAATACGACTCAAACGACTCCTGTCATTTAGTTTTAAACGTAGTAGTACAGTAGTGAGTTCTAGAACTATGAGGTTTGATCCGCTTCGTCTTCCCAGTCAAGAATTTCTTTGTTGTATGATTTGCAAGTAGGTTTATATGGGCTCTTGCCACGGTGATGGTCTGGCACAACCCAATTTGTTGAAACAAATTAAACAGTCTCAACCGAGACCCTTGACGCCACGTTTCAACTCCAACAACCGCCTGCCAGAAGTTGTATATCTTAGGGCTGTGAGCGTGCAGCAGCATCTAGTAACATTGACTCTAGACCCAGTAACTGGGGCGCTGTACTCCTTTAACAAAAATTTTGACTTCATCTGTCGTACTAGCGGAACGATGTATGAGCCCTACTGGGCATGTGGTGAAAGAGATGGTTGTCTTTAAAAGCCTCGACGCATTTGATTATATCCCCGAGCCTTGACACCCTTGTTTTGTTGGATTTCGTCATGTAACGATCAAGCAGTTGCTCAGTAAACATCTTTCTGAGTGAGGTTCCAAGGGTCCCAGTTATCCGGCTGACACGATCAATGTGTGCGTCGGTATAGTTGCCCCTTGCAAGCTTCAGCGTATCTACAAATAGTAACAACCAATCATGTTCGTTAATTTCCTTTAAATAACATCTAAAAAGAACAACATGACAATTTGTGGATGCAAACCGATCCACAGTATTCATGACCCCCATTCACTGCAATAATTGATAACAATGTTATGCGATAACATAGAATCTTATATAGTTATATATTAGCTATTAATTCCTTAGCTTCTTTGGTAATTTAGGTCTTACTCTTGAATTCATTGTTCTCAAATTCGTTCAGAAGATCAAGCGCCACGTTTTTACCCGCCCCTCCCGTTATGTTTGCTGTTCTGTTCCAGGTGACATCGTGGGCCAGACGGTCTGGCAGCCATCCATTTACGCTTAAAAACAACCAAGTAAATGTACGCTGGCCATTACTCAAAACATTGAGAAAGATCTGAAGATTAAGTGCATGCACTTGAAGGAATACTGTGTAAAAAAGCACATTTACCTGTGTTATTCCAAACTTATGGGATAGGCGTACTTGTTTAAGAAATTATATTTGTAGACAGCAATCCAAAGATATTCAGAGTGAAGGAAATAATTTGTTAATGGAAGTTGCTATACTGTCTGATTGAAAGTGTTATTAGGTCATAGTACTTATTTTTCATTAAACACGACTTAAATACAACTCCTGTCATTTAGTTTTAAACTTTTGGTTACCATGTTGTATCATTGTAATTAAAAAATACTGTTAACACACTTACAGTTTACTTTTCTTGCTTTGTGGCATCAATGTGGATACCAAGGGCAACATTCCCTTAAAGGGTTGTCCTCCTAAACGGCATCTTGTTGTTCACCTCCTCCATAACTTTTGTCCATTTGAACTTCTCCAAATTCTCCAAGGTTACTGCAGGTTGCATGACGGTCGTAAACTCCCGATGTGCTGCCCTTTGCACAAATGTATGAATTGCCTTTTGTGCACCACGAAGCTTGTACACACAAGCTAGAGCTTTATCGTAATGGGACGCTTGTACGTGCTTGATGACCATTTCCTCAAAAAAATGTCCTCAATTCTGCATAGTGTTTATTTCTGAGATGTTTAATTCTCGTTTCATTCTCATTTAAAAAAAAACCCAATAACCTCAGAAAAATTAACAACAGCGCCCTCAAACACAACTGTGCTGTCAATGACCTCAAATCTGCAACTACTTGGGGCATCCGCTTTTTGTGAAATCTGAATTCTCAGGGTTAGAGTTGTATTTCGTTTCATTCTCTTTAAAAATGCCCCAAATAAGCTTAAAAGGTAGTTAGAGTTTGACTCATTAGTCAAAATGTATTGCTAACCTTCATGAAAATCTCCAGTTCTACAAGAAGACAACAAAGAGCAAAAACATATTTGTTCTTGTTTTCACAGCCACAGTTGTACAATTGCAAGTACAGTGTTGGTGGCAGAGATGGATATTTGATTAGTGTCTGAAGAAGCACATTGATAGTTAAGTTGCTGTCATGTGGCACCTCTTTAAAGTCAATAAAAACATGGTGTCCTCTCCCATTAACAATAACACCAGTAATATGCGTTGGTAACTTCCACATGGAACACAGAGACTTGGGTGTCACCAAGAAGCCCGGCAGGCTTGTTGACTTCTGGTCCATGCAGTCTATGATTATTGACAAGTACCGTTGTGGAGCCTCTTGTGCGTGTTTGTAGTACTTTTTTCGCTCGTTGCTAGAAAAAGAGTTGAACGAGAAATTAATAAGGCTTATGCGACACCTGGGATGCAAAGGGCACTTTCAAACTTATTTTTTTCTTCAGATTTGTTTCGAAAAACTGCTTAAGGTGTCCACCATCAGCTAAAGTAAATACAAAGGTAATTAGGTCTTAATGAAACAACTGATGAATAGAAAAGCGCGCTTGCTCCGAGAGGGCGGTAACTATTATTTCATTCATAACGCATAGAAAACCTGTGAGAAGTGATTGATAATTTTGTCATGAGTTTTGTTCACTCCCAAATGACCAGCCATTGGAGCTTCATGCTCCAACTTAAGTATTTCTTGTCTGTAGGAAGATGGGACAACTATTTGATACACAACTTCCCATTCTTCATCAGCGGCAACCTTTGGAGGTCTCCATTTCCGCATCAATACTTCTGACTTCAAAAAGTAACAAACTGGGACATTTTTGGCTTCTTCTTCTGTGAGAGCTCTTTCTACAAGTGATGAGATTGTGAGGTCCTTTTTCTGTTCATCTATGAGCTGTTTTTTTGTCATAGACTGAATTAGATGGTTCACATTTCCCAGAAGTTTTCTCTGGGTTTGCTTTTGTATGGGAATTCCCATTTTCCTCGTCTAACTGCATTTGTCCCATGAATATTTCTCCCAAATTAAGGTCATTCATTTCCTCCCAAGTCTTTTGCTCTTGGGTTTGCTTGGTCATAGCCCTTGTCACTGCACAGGCCGGGAAAACACATGGCAATTCTTTTTCAAGATTATCTGTACTTTTACTATTTTGGAGTTTGTTACACATCCATTGTTCTACAACCACTTTTTCTCCTGCAAGATCATTGCCTAAGATGAAAGTAATTCCCTCTACAGGGAGAGTGGGCCTAATGCCAACAGTAACTGGCCCTGTCACTAAATTACATTCTAGATTTAGGACATCGAGTGGCACACTTATACACCCACATTCAACACCTTGAATAAGAACACTTGCACCTGAGGACAACTTGTCAGAAAATGGCAATATGCTTTCAATCATGAGAGACTGGGCAGCACCAGTATCTCTCAGAATTTTAATCTGTTTTGTTACTGTGTCCTTTAATACCTACAAGTGACACACACCCATCTGAAACAAATGGTTTGTTTTCCCTATCATGTTTACATTCACATGAAGGTATCTTCTCTAGACAGTTTATGACTTCATTTTCATGAACTTTCACTTTGATAGCCGCTAGAGCATTTGGAGATTTGTTTGAACAGCACATAATTACCTCCAGTATCACACTTCTCAAGGAAGTCTAGGAAGTGCATCACTGTGTCTTCCTCCTTAGCTCTGTTGTTGGATCCTGTAGGGCTGTATTTGAGCTCAACTGGTCCTCGAAGTTGCAAGAAAATATTGCAAGAAACAACACCCTAGTTGCATAGAACTATATACTTTCAGATGCCTGACAAAGGCTTCAGATTTAACAGGGCAAGCTGTAATGCAGTCTTGAGCATACACTGGTTTGTCACAAGTTTTACAACCTAATAACTGAAAAGTAGGTACATTTCAATAAAAAAAACAAGTGCGATATACTCAATCAAACTTCAAAATCACTGTCTTCTTCAATGTTACTGCATGTAACATTCTGCATTATGTCACATTCATTAAAAAATTCAACCTCAAAATTGACATGTTCAGTAAGTGACACATCGTGATGGGTGCTTATATCACTGGAAACAGAACTGGAGTCAAAATCTGACTCTCCATCATCATCTTCAAATTCACTTACAGGTAAATGAATGTTTTCAACACCATGTACAGTAGCTACTACCACATTTTCACAGTCTTTACATGAACAGCTTGGACCACATAGGCGATCTGCTTTTTTGCATTTACATACCCTAGACTGACAATGACTTTTTGAACATGAGCAACCCCTGGTCAGAAACTTGACATATCTGATATCCTGCACAGTTTCTTCAGTCTCCCACTGAACCTCAAGAGACAAAAAATCATCATCTACAGAAGGAAGTAGCTCATCTTCATAAGTTCCCTTCCAAGTAGCCTTTCGTATTATATCAAGGAATTTAACATGACACTCGTACTTTGTTGGGTAATCTAGAATCTGAAACAGTTCAACAGGAGATGTATATTTGTTTAGACAGCTACGGTGAGCTGTGAAATAAACCCCTTCAATAAAACGGTAAAATGCTAACAACCCAAGATCATCATCCTCATTAAGGTTGGTGATCGAAAGCAGTCCTTCAGTGTTTTCCGTAAACAATCCACAAATAAAAGCAGCATATTGGAAAAATGTATTGAAAAATGATCATTTTCCTAAACGAACGAAGTACGACACAAAATCACAGCCACTACAAATAAATATGACTTGAATAATCTTACACACATTCAGGCCTTTGTCAACAAGACCAACTAGATCAGGATCTCTATGTAGACAATCCTTTAACTTTTGCAGATGTAAGAACTTAACATCACCAGGCTTGGCTCTGTACTGAATTATTACGTTTTTGTTGTTTATCTGCAATGGTAGACCAATCATTGCAATGTCACGATCAATAGAATAAACTTGAACAACTGAACACAAACACTCCTGCACATGGAGCCCAATTTGTGTATCAGACTCTTCATGATTGTGAACAAAATGACTGGACTGACTATCTTTAGTGACTTCAATTCCAGAGGAACCTGAACCGGGTTTATATCCCCCAGAAGTAATGAATTTCTGCACTACATTTGAAAGAAAACAAGGCACAAGATAAACAAATCTCTCAGACAAATAGTTGCACAAGAGTTGTTTGTTTTTCCTATTCTTAAGAAAATCAATCCACTTGCATTTAGGAAGCATTGTACTATTTGTTATGTCTTCATACTGCTTAAGTTCGCTTTGTGGCATGCCATCTCTTCGACTTCTTTCAAGAAGCTTTGGAGACAAACCTTGTGTTTTCACCTGGTCAAATAAAATCCTGACCTCCTGATAGCCTTTGTTAAAATATTTCTTTATCCATCGAAAGGCCAGCATGTCAGCATACTCAGAAAAGGTTTTCTGATAGCTTAATGGTGAAGTGTAGATAATGTTCATGCCTTCAGCTATTAATGCCACTGTATCACTTGGTGAATAAGACAAACAATTTGTGACAATTTCTTCATTGTAGCGCTTATTGAACAAGTCATATATAACTGACTTGGCACCTTTATATGGCATTCCATTTGGTGTACAAATTGCCCTTGGTGTTTCCAGAAATTGACACAATTTTCCTACAGGTGTCTGTGTTTCTTCAGAGTATGCAATTGTTCTCTTGTAACACATTGTAATGAGGCATTTTTCCTTTTCGATGTAATTAATTGCTCGCTTTGTAATCTTCTTTTTAGTGAAAGTTTGCAAATTGTGCCTTCTAATTTGGGTTTCTCTACACTTGCATCATTCAATATATTTGACTTGATGTAAAGATTGAGACACTCACGCCCAATATCTCTATATGTAAGAAGATTGTTCTGCTGTATTTTTGAAGCCCCCTTCCTTGTGAAGGCTTGAAATAGACTAGGTGACTGGTCAGAATCAAAAATACCACTCTCAAGCAATTTCACATAATAAGTTCGTGAATTTGCTTGTTCATTAGCAATTACAGACTTTGAGAGGTCACGCTGTACTGTGCTCTTAGTTTCACCGAGCTGACTCGAAAATAATGAAAATTGTTTATTAACTGTGACTGGAATTCCAGAGTTTGTGAGACTTTGTGCATATCAGTTGGAAGGCTATGTGACAAGGCACTTTTACAGTCTTTATTGATGAGCATTTCATGTGCTTCATCAACAGCAACACTTGAAAAGGAAAAACCTTTTATGTTAGAGACAAACGCACCTCTTTCAAAATGCTCAAGTACAGGTTTAGGCAGAGCATACATTTGACTTAAATGAAGAGGAATGAGACGCGAATAATTTTGTCTGTCAAATGCATGAAAAAGCTGACCAATATTTGGACAGAAAATCAATCAGCCGTTTGGTCGATGGTAGGAACAAGTAAGAGTTAAGTTTGGCACATGGTCCGCAACTATTTGCTGGTTGCTGTCTGCGGATTTCCTCTTGCAGGCTGTCGACTTCATGTTGCTTCCTCTTCAGCTGACTTTTATGTTCTGCAGAGATCTTTTTCTCTGCCTCCAGTAGGCAGTGACAATCTTGGTTGTCGTCTTCTTGAGCCATGGCTTCATCCAACTCCACATCGCTTTCCATGTCCAGCAGTTTTCGCATGCTGAACCCATAAACGTCTCTGGGCATCTGGATTGATGGGGCACTGGGACGATGGGCAATTTCAGCCGCTTTATTAACTGCCGTCTTTGAGGTTGATGCCTGTGAACTTGCAGTTGATGCTGTTTTCTGAAAGCATTATAAAAACGTATTCAGTTGGAAATGATAATTATTGCATGTTGCCTTGGTCTGCAACAATCTGAAGGAAATAAGCAAAAAAACATTTAGTACATGTATTGCTTTGTACAAACTGATCACTGATCCGCCATTTAGTCCGACTCGTAGCCACTTTTTCGGAAAGAGGTGGGTCGTTTTTTGACAATTTGATTTTTGAAAACAAAGAAAGATGTAGCCTAACAGATTTTGCCGCCTGTTCAACAAATTTACAAAACACCCTTTTTGGGGGGGGGGGGGGGTCGTATGCACAACGTACGACAGTCCAGTTGCTTAAAACTGGAAACACATATTTGTGTTTTATTAGGCTCAGTAATTTAAATCTTAAAATGGGAAGTGAATAACAATAACATAACATAACAATAGGTGTCAAACCATAGAGTAAACAAAAGTGAAACAATGTCCTATTATGAAGTTTGCATTGATGAGTAATAATCAAGAAGGGGGGGAAACTGTAGTTCAAGATTTGCGGGTGTGCACATTTTTTAGTTGGCTTGCGCGAAGTTTTAAAAAGGCCATCTTCAAAGATTGCGCCCGGCACCACCATTGGTAATGTAGGCCACACTACTTTTCCTGACTACTATAGTTCTGCTTCAAAAGTTCACTCTCGAAAAATTCACTTATGAACCAACTCATTCCCCTCTAAGTGATGAAATTGTCTTTCCAGCGACCTTCTTTCCTTTCACCCATTTTGAAGGGTCTGGAGGTGCAGACTTTAACACTTGCACAAAAGGCATACTTACAGAAGCCTGTCTAAAATGTTACTCCATGCAAAGTTTACAATGTTATTAACAGTAGACAACTTCCACTCCATTTGGATATGATTTGACTTCCTTCATGATTTGTTTAGTGACCACAGTTCCAAGGGCTCTTCTTGCAGATTCTTTTTGAAGAAGTATGCAAAAAGCCCATTCACATTGGCTGTTCAGTACAGCTTTTATTTCCTTTTCTTGAATACTGTGAAATGAATGGTCTTTGGATGGCCCTTTAAATGGGACTGAACTATATCTAGCTATCTTGAGTGTGGTACTTGGACCTCTGTTGTTGGTCTTGTAATTTGTGAGGACATGATGGCCTTTGTTAACTCTTGGAATAAAAATATAGCACAGAATTCCGTCTTTCCCATTGAAAGGTCTGAGAGAAAGAATACAGTCTTTTAGACTTATCCTGTTCCACCTTTTTTGTTTTTAGCGTTTATTAACGAATAATTGCAAAATGAGATAAGTCCCCAGAGATATGCGAAATGCCACACCCTTCCATCTTTCCCCTGGTGCCTCCTCTTGTAGTTATAACACTGTTATATTTTCATCCTCCCAATGATTTGTTTTGACTTCTTAGTGACTTCTTTACATGCCAAGTTCTTGTTTTGTGTAATTAGTTTTTAATTAATTTAATTTTAACTAAAGAGTTCTTCCTCCTTATCCTGGTCACTGCTAGCTCTGGCAGCATACTCTAATTTCCCATCATCTAAAAGTTCATGTGACGAAACACCTGATCCGCTCACCGGTGGCTCACCTCAGAAACGTTTGAATCTTTGTCGTAAATCTTGTCTCCGTCATCAAATGTTTTGCTCAGAGCAGTAGCTACATCGACATGCTTACATGTAGAGGCTGTGATGAAGAATGAACATTTGTAGAAGCTACTTGTAACCTGCTCATGCAAGTCTCGCCACAAAACGCTCAATATGTGAGCTTGTGGACACACACTCCTACCGGTTATAAAAGAGCCCCTACCACTACCAGGGCGTCTTAAGGGGTGCTGTAGCATGTACATAGCAGCTTGTGTATTGTCACCTCCATGGTCCGAACGCACCCCTGAAGGTAGACCCAAACTTGTAACTGAATCCTCAAAGAGCTGGCAAACGGTTTCGGCTTTATTGTTTGTGCTGCACTTGAGGTAAACTATAACATGGCTGTACCCATCAATACCACTCGAGTTCAAAGCCTTGTATAACACAGGTATAACATCCTCCAACTTTCCTCCGTTTGGAAATATTGAATGTCTGTATTGTCAATCGGAAATGTTCTTTCCACTCGTTGTCGTTGAGGTTGTGCAGCATCTGTTCCCAAACTGCGGCTGTTCTGGGTTTCATCCACGTTGTTCGCTGAATTTGAGTCTGGTCCTCAACAATAGCCATGGCCACCATCAGGAAGCACATGATATGCTTTCGTTGCCGAAACATCTCCTTCGAGGATCATGTTCACGATAAAAGGGTCTCAACTTTAACATTCCATACTCCTCCATTGCGATTCTTCTTCATAAAAATTTGGCTCACAGTTGCGGCAATAATATCGGAATTAACGATAACAAAACAGATCGTGTTTGAAAGAGCAGCATGTGAAAATTAACATTAACAAACATTTTTAAATGTTTAAAAGAGTTAAATCAATACTTTTTAAAATTGATTTAAACTATGGAATGGAAACTTGGGTTATACAGATGTCTTTCATGGATAAAGAACGCTATAATTTGAGGCTTGAATATTAAATCATGTGCATTCATTCGAAAATCTGCAACTCTCCACATTTGGATTACTTAGAAAGACTTTGGATTGGTCGACAGCTGTTTTATCTGGTATTTGACCATCATACTTGTAGGGGAGTATAGTGAAATTGTGTATGAATGTACCAAGTTCAAAGTCCGTGTCTACAGTGGTCTGAAAAAAAATTTCAGGACTTGTTTCTATCATGCAGATTGTCCAAAGGGTAGTTGCATCAATTGGGGCGCGACACCATACATTTACACACCCCTTTCAGGATTGGGGATATGTTGATTTGATTTTTACACCTCAATGTGGCCGCTGGCTATCTCCATTCGTGGCCTAGGTTGTAGTTCTGGGAAAGAGTTGCAGTTAATTTCATGAAAAGTTAGAAACTCTCAATCATGCTGACACCATTTCAATACATGTACTGTTTGTTTGGGGCATGAGCTGTTGTTCTCCTCGTGAAGGCTAAATATCTTGGTGAGTTTAGTAAAACATCGTCTGGAGTACAGAGCCATTTTGGAATGTTGGCTTGAGGGCCTTGAGCTCCTGTAAATGCAACACATGAATTAGAGTTTAAAATTTTGGGGCTATTGATGGTCTTAGGAGATTATTGCTCCTTTTTTTATCATAAATATCTAAGTCCTCGGTTTGATCAAGTTATCCTTGAAAAATAATCGCCATTATATGAATAATTGTTGTAAAATTTGTATTGCTTTTGAGTGTTTTTAATAATGAAACTTGCCCATGCAAGGCCACAATTCCATGCGTCTGTTAACAAGAAACTAATGTCTACAAGTTTTTAAGAAAGTAGTTTCGACTGCAAGGGCAAATTTGAAAAATTCCCCTAGCTGACGGTTGATCTTGTTCAGGTTGTTTGATTTTTTGTTGTTTTTTTTATTTTATTGTTTTTGTAACACGTGATCTAAACTCAAGCTGGAGAGATGATTTTCATGAAGTGTCTTTCCTGTTACTTATGTATATTTATATCTGTGAACGTACCTTTTTACAGGGTGGGGTTGTCTTCCCCAAGACAATGGCGCACTGCTCCCCCCAGAGTTTGTTTGAGGGAGGCGGCTCGTCGGAAAATTGGTCCAACTTGTGGAAAACAAAAAGCTTCCGTCTGTACACCTCCACTGTGTCCTTTAGAGTTCTTTTATAAGTGCAATGGGTCCCATCGTTATGCAGTGAGGCAACCCTAAGGGACTCCGTTCTGTCCAACCCTCGGTAAATCTTGGCCCTGATGGAGGTGAGAGACTGGAACCCGTGATCTACTTGAAGTTCCCTCATTGCAGTTACGAGATGCCTTTGCCTCAGGCCACTTGGTTAGATAATCAGTTGCAACAATTATATAGTGATTTCCATCATCAGATGGCTCTAACGGACCAATAAAGTCTATTCCAACCATGTCCCATGCTTTGTTGCTAACATGAATTGGAGTTAATGTTGATGCTCTTGGCTTGTTGAGGGAGTTTTGCCGGAGGCATTCATCACAGTGTTTTATAACTTCGCCAGGAAATGGGCCTGGTGGGCAGGGGTGCCCTCTGCAAATCCTGCGATCAGTTTCGTCGCTATGTCCACTGTGAACTTTCGGTGAGACATCGAGTGTGTATCCAGATCTGCTTCGGTGAAATGCTTGTAGCAGATCCATGCATTTACCCGAGCTACATCCATCAGAAAATAGAGGATCTTCCTCCACCAAGCCATAGCCTGGCGGCTACAAGACTGGTATGATCTGAGCTGATCAGACTTGTCTACGCCACCCATAAACTGGGTGTAGTCTACAGCATGGGGAGGAGCGGGTACTTGTTTCCGCGAAGCAGTTTTTTCCCCCTTATCCTTGATGTTTCTTGTCAGCTGGTGTATAGCTGGGTCTCGATATCCCCGATGGCAGGTGGACAACAGACTAACAACTTTAGTGTCCCGCCACAGGACCATCGTCAGTTGTCCTTGCTGCCTAGAGTACATCGTTCCTCGTGGAGACTTGTTCATGCAACTTATCTGGCGGTGCTTGGTAGGGTTAATGACTTCCTTAGTGTTGAAATCGTCTGGCAGTCCCTTTGATGATCGTTTGACCGCACCGCAAATATACGTTTTCTCATCCAGAAGATCTTTCGCAAGGGCAACTGACGTGTAGAGTCTGTCACAGAAGAGTCGGTGGTACCGACCAAGGAAGGGCTGCATCATCCGCAGTGAGAGATCTTTCATCTTGAGGCCAGATTCGGAATGTACCTTCATGTGCAGAAGATACCCAGATCTGGCCTCACTCACTGCATAGATTTTGAAGCCCATCTTGGTCGGCTTAAGGGGCATAAAAAACCGCTTGATGTTGGCCTTTGTACCCTTGTACTTGACCATGGCCTCGTCCAGCGACAACTCCCTCCGAGGATTGTAGTTTTGGAGGCAGTTGTCGCTGACCGAGTCCCAAACGATCTGCAAAGGGTACAAAGGGTGGGACTTCATCCACATGAAGTGGTCTTTTCTGTCCCTTATGTGCTGTGGTCCTGTGGCAGGGTCAGAGCACGCCAGAACCTCAGAAAGGAGATAAAATCTCCCTCTTGTCATGGTTGAGGAGACAAGGTTGTTTCTGAGGCCTGGGTGCGCTGACCAGTCATCTTCAGCATTGGTGTTGGGATGTACCCCCTGCAGAATGCGTATTCCAAACCAAGCTTTGATTTCCAGAACTGTTGTTTTTGGATGTAGTTTGGGGTTTTGATTGCAGAAGTTTTTTATCTGACAAAATAAATTAATTGGAAAAAATGCCAGAAAATAAAGCAAAGGGTCATCGTTGTCGGGGCGGTTGAAAGTAGGTCCTATTGGTCTTTGGGATTTGAATTTTTTTGTTTTAATTTTTCTGATGTCACGGGTCCATCCATGCCGGTCGACGTTGTGGGGTTCACTAGATGTAGGGTCGAAGGGGGTAGGATCAGCATCTGACCCAGGAGGTTGAACAGTCACTCGTCTCCCTCTTCTGGCTGGCTGAGGCACTTCTACCGTACTCTCATCCGAAGCATCAGAGAACACTGGATCGTTCTCTGAAGATGATCCCGGTTCATCTGGCAAAAAGTAAAGGGCGTCTTTCTCGCTGTCATCATCGATGTCAGGGCTGTCATCATCGATGTCAGGGATGTCATCAGGGATGTCATCTTCAGCATTGGTCACTTCTTCGACTAAGACCCATTTGCATGATGATGATGATGGCCCTGCAGTAGCAGTTCCTCCCCCCGGTTCATTTTCTCCCTCGGCCTCCTTTCTTATCTTCTCCCTTCTCTTCTTCTCCTGCTTCTTCTGCTTCTTCCGTTTTTGCTTCTCACGCTCCTCATTTTGTTTCTCTTCCTGCTTTCTCTTCCTCTTTTCCTTCTTTTTCTTTCTTCTTTCATCTTTCTCTTTCTCTTTCTCTTCTCTCTCTTTCTTCTGCTGTCTCTTTCTCTCTCTTTTTGCCTGCTTCTTCCTTTGTTTTTCTTGCCCGACCACTATCAATGTCTCGTCTCCTCTACTTTCCTTCCCGAACTCTTCTCCATCCTCTTCGTCATCTGCTTCTGCACCTTCATCTCCACTCTGTTCATCTGCCTCATCATCTTTTCTTATGTCCATTGGCTGTTCCTCTGCCTCATCATCTTTTCTTGTGTCCATTGGCTGTTCCTCTGCCTCATCATCTCTTCTTGTGTCCATTGGCTGTTCCTCATGTGCATCATCTCCATACTTTCTTCTCCCATCTGCTTTCCTCCTTTCTTCTCTTGTTTGCTTCAAACCTGCAAAGAAATAAATAGCTACTTTATGTCTTTGCAAAAAATGATACCTAATTTAAAAAAAAAGTGTAGAAAAAAATTACTATTTTATTTAAAAACATGGGGAAAAAATGTACAAATTTACATTAAAAGTATATTTACCCTTCATCTCTCTTCCCCTTTTTTTATTTAACAACTTTTAGAAAAAGGGCCATCTTCCCCTTCTTAAATTCTCTTGAAAATGCGGCACACTCTCGGCTGGTCATTGTTTTTTATCTCTTGGGGCTGTTTTAAAGGGAGATTTTCAATGGGGCGAGGGGTGTTTAAGCAGGCCCTTTTATACAATTGCATGTCTTTGTTAAAAGTTGTAATTTTGTTTTCTTACTAATATTTTGTAACCAATTTTAAATTAAAAGAATAATACAAAACACATAAGGCGGGGGAAAAAATTTCAAATATTTCAAC